>JBBDGP010000961.1:3755000-4319527 GCA_037952835.1 Lithobates septentrionalis | reverse complement strand
CTTTCCTCCCTTCCATCACAGACTGCTTTCCTCCCTTCCATCACAGACTGCTTTCCTCCCTTCCAATCACAGACTGCTTTCCTCCCTTCCATCACAGACTGCTTTCCTCCCTTTCCATCACAGACTGCTTTCCTCCCTTCCATATCAGACTCGACTCCTCCCTTCCATCAGACTCGACTCCTCCCTTCCATCACAGACTCGACTCCTCCCTTCCATCATGAAAGGGAGAGACCTGCTGTGCCTCCCATCGAGGATGTTAGTGGCGGGCAGGCGAGCCGACAGAGGGTAGAGAACACTCGGGCATCTATTTGTTGAGGATGTGGGCTGGATAGAGCTGCTACTGGGTCCGGATTCGGCTTGCGGTCTGCCGTTTAGAGATGCCTGGTATATACCATACTTTGAAGACGCTATAACACGTGTCAATTATTGTTTATTATTGGATGTTTTATAACGGAATTTTTTTTTTTTTCAAACTTTTTCTCTTTTTTTGTTCATAAAATAAATGAAAAACCAGTGGTGATCAAATACCACCAAATGAAAGCTCTATTTGTTGAAAAAAAAAAAATTATAAAAAGTTAATTTGCCTACAGTGTTGTGTGTCCGCAACAGCCAGTTAAAATAGCGCAGTGCTGAATAGCAATAAATGGCCTGGTCATGAAGGGAGTAAAACCTTATGGAGCTCAAGTGGTTAAGGTTTGATTATAGTCTCATATATTCCACTCTGCTCGATTAAATCCAACCCTAACTTTTTTTCGTTTTAGGTGGAAGGGTTGGCACCTCCAATTCTTTATTTTAATTTTTTGGTAGACTTAACCTACTGTTGCTGATATTTAGACAAAGCAGAGAATGGACACTGTCCAAGAAGGATACAACAGTAAAACATTTTTTTAGTACAGTGCGTGTCATGCATTTGCTGTCTGTGCCTCATGAGGGAAGACATTTCAAACCTAACAAGCATTCTATTGTTTCCATCTCTATCCAAAACTTAAAAACAGCAAACTTTTGGCTGACTCTGGGGCATGCAGCTGCTGTGCATCCTTCCCGCTGTTTTAGTGCACCCAGGAGAGCCAGGTGCAGCATCCAACCCTACGGCCTGCAGCCTGACTGTGGCTGGCAATGGCTGGACGAGTCTGAACACTGTACCAAGTGGTACTCCTGTTTGGGGCCTTATGTTAAAGTATAACTAAGGCGAAAAGGTGTTTTTGTTTTTTTTTTTGTTGATAGAGTGCAGAGGGATTAGAATGCTTGTCAGTTTTTATTGCTTTCTGTGCCCCCTGTTAAGGAGATTCATCCATTCTGTTTGACCTGTTTTACCATTATCTTTAAAGGTAAAAGTAAAGAAAATCCCAAATTTTGGGTTGTCCCCCTGAAAAGTAATAGAGGTGAAATCTTCTAATGGGAACACTAGTTCTGGTGATCTGGAGTCCCCAAGGAATTCCCTTAATTTGCAGGGATTTCATTTCACTTACTGTTTGACTATGGGGCAGGAGGTGAAGGGAAATCTCCGCAATGGGACACAGATGGCAGAAAAAAAATCTGCTCTATCCAAAATGGGGGAGGAGGGGGGGTTGCCTATAGTTCTAGTTTAAGGGCCTAATGCTCAGGCCCTAAACATCCTGCAACAGCCTGCCTTAGCATTTGACAGGCTGTGGGCGGTGGGGCTGAATGCTGCACCTGTCCCTGTTGGGAGCACTAAAACGCTCAGAAATATGCACTGCAGCTAGACACCCCTGTGTGTGAGGGACCTTATTGGATTTGGTGAAGAAACCGCAAATAATGATCTTTCCAATCTGACACACAGGTTAAACACAGAAGAACAAAGTGTACACGTACAAATAAAAGATAAAACTAGATCTGTGTGGAACAGTTTTCACTGCTCTCATTGTGGTCTTGCTGAGATTAGAAGCAAGTACGCTCCAATGTCATAAATGGGGGTGAACAGATGCAGTAAAATTTATGTTTTAACACAGGAAAACAGACAAGTGTGAATAGGCCATAAATGTCATTTTTAATGTATGTTATGCACATGTAAATAGTTTGCCAGTAACCTGGTCACAGATTTATTTTAAAGTAGAACTATAGGCAAAACTTGTGTTTTTCTTTTGGATAGAGTAAGGGACGGTTATATCCTCTGTCAGGTTTTTTTTTTTGGTTGTCATCTGTGTCCTATTAGAGTTTACTATCATTTTCTGTGACATTGCCAAAACAGGAAGTGAGAGGAAATCCCTGCAAGTTAAGGGAATTCCTTGGCACCACGACTATTGTGCCCATTGGAAGATTTTCCCTGTGGGATGTGGGATTTTCTTTACCTTTTCAATGATAATGGGACAAATACAGAGGGCGAATCTCCCCAACAGGGGCAGATGTAGAAATAAAAACCTGACACGTGTTCTAATCGCTCTCCACGCTATCCAAAACTAGTAAAAAAAAAAAAAAAAATGTCTTTATACTTTAAAGTGAAATTGCAAAAAGCTGAATTACAAAGTGAGTTTCCACCTGCCAAAAAAAAAGTGGTATTCGGTTCAGCCAGTTTTCTAATTCCTAATCATATATACAATAAGGGGTCCTGACAGTTATGTTTATGGATGCAGGAAAGGCAATTTTGACAACATTTTGACTCTGTTGTTTTGAACATAAGCACTAGACCCATTTAAAGCAGTTGTACAGTGCTGCACTTTTTTTTCCTTACCTGCAAGGAAAAGGCATAATGTGCTAGTATGCATCGCATACTAGCACATTATGTGAAACTTCCCTCAAAACGAATCCTTCCAGCGATGCAATGTCATAGCTGGAGACGGTGTCCATCTTCACCTGGTCTTCCTTCCGGGTTCACGAACTCCGACTCTGTGACTGGCTGGAGCCATGATGACATCACTCCCACCCTGGGCGCCGCCAGTCACAGCACGGGGCTCTGAAGAAATGGCACAAGCGGGCTGTTCCTTTGGAGCGCATATGCCAGTGATTTCACTGGATGCATGTACAGTAAATATTTCCTAAACAATGCATGTTTAGGAGATATTTACACTACCTGTAGGTAAGCCTTATTATAGGCTTATCTATAGGTTAAACTTAAGGATGTAAGTTTTACTTCCTCTTTAACCATTTGCAGACCTGCTCACGCCGATATACGTTGGCAAAGTGGCACGTTCCTGCGAAACGACATGTAGATACGTCGTCCCCATTAAAAGCCACCTGAGGTGCGCGCCCGCTGCACAGCAGGGGGGACCCGATGCATGTGATGGGTTCGATCTCCGCTGGCCATCCGCGTTTGCATACAGGAGAGCCATAACGGGGATTTGTGTGTGTGTGTGTGTGTAAATACACAAATCTCTGTTCTGTCAGGGGAGAGGAGACAAATCGTTTGTTCCTAGTAAGTAGGAACAGCGATATGTGTCCTCCCTCAGTCAGTTCCATCCCCCCCCCCCCCAACAGTAAAATGCTCACGAGGGAACACATTTACCCCTTGATCGCCCCTAGTGTTAACCCCTTCCCTACCAGTGACATTTACCAGTAATAAGTGCATTTTTATAGCATTGATCCTGTATAAATGTGAATGGTCCCAAAAATGTGTCAAGTGTCCAAACTATGCGCCGCAATGTCGCAGTACTGCTAAAAATCACAGATCACCACCATTACTAGTAAAAAAACTTTAAATAAATAAAAATGTCATAAATCTAGTTTGTAGATGCTATAACTTTTGCGCAAACCACGCTTATTGCAATTTTTTTTTTTTTTTTTTTACCAAAAATATGTAGAAGATTATATATTGGCCTAAACCGATGAAGAAATTTTGTTTTTTAAAAACATTTTTGGGGATATTTATTATAGCAAAAAGTAAAAAAAAATTTTATTTTTTTTTTTCAAAACTGTCGCTCTTTTTTTATTTATAGCGCAAAAAATAAAAACCGCAGTGGTGATTAAATACCACCAAAAGAAAGCCCTATTTGTGGGGGAAAAGGACGTCAATTTTCTTTGGGTACAGTGTTGCATGACCGCGCAATTGTCAGTTAAAGCGACCCAGTACCATGTTGCAAAAAAAATGGCCTGGTCATTAAGCAGGAAAATCTACCGGTCTGTAAGTGGTTAAATGTAACTATGGTAATAGAAATGAGTGTGAAAGGGTTAGCACCTCTATCAGGTTTTATTTTTTGTTTGCTGGTCTCTGATTGCAGTTATCTGGTGTACTGACTTTCTGGAGTGATGTGATCGGACCCTGCTGAACTGGATGTTCTCTGGCTAGCCTGAAAGTGGACTTTGGGCTCTTTGTGGACCCTGGTGCTGCAGAGTACTTTCCAGGTTAAGAGCTGTTGGCATTGCCTCAGCGCTTACCCTGTTTCTGCTTAACAATATCTAAAGTAGGCTAGAAGCACATTACAATACTTTACTAGGTTGGTACATATTTGCCCACAGAAGCACTGATGCTCGTCACTGACCATTATCCCAAAGAATCAATGGTTGATGGCACTCCAGATAAAAGAAGTTCAACTTTTATCTTGAGTACCATGCTTCATTTAGACCCCTTTCACACCAAGGCGCTTCAAAAACGCCCTAAAACGCCTTAGCGTTATTACCACCTTTTTCCAGCGTTTTAGGGGCGTCGGCAGTAAAATTAACGCAACGCTGCAGGCGTTTTAGCAGCGTTTTAGCAGCGTTTTTCAAGCGTTATTGAAGCATGTGTTATTGATGCTATCTTTCTGCTTGCATGTTTATCCTTTGTGACATCATGTAAAACAAGCAGTGTCTTGTAAAGTAACAAGCAGTGTCTTGTTTTACTTCAAATCTTCGTTTTTCTGGGATTAATTCTTTTTTTTGGCACTTTAATTTTGTTTTTTTGGCACTTTGATGGTCTGTTTAATCAATCTGACCTTCCCACAAGTTCAGTCCTGTTGTTGTTGTAGATGCTCTCTTTTCTGCTTGCATGTTTACCTTTTTGTGAGATCATGTGAATTTTCTACAGCTCAGGGTGGATTATAGGCACTATTCAGGCGTTTTTACAGCGTTTTTAATTCATTTCAATAGAGAGGGGTGTTTTTGAAGGGCTTTTTTCAACGCTCCAAAGATGCTGCTTGCAGGACTTTTCTCAACGCTCCGCCAACGCAACGCCTCAGTGTGAAAGGGTCCATTGAGATGCATGGGGAGCGTTTTATGAGCATTTTAATAGCATTATTTTTAGCGCTAAAACGCTGAAAAAACGCCTTGGTGTGAAAGGGGTCTTATTCTTTCTGATTTTTAATAGTATTTCAGGCCTTGCTTTGTCATCTGAGCTAATACTTATGTGGTTTTCTGGACACAGAGGGGTCTGTTCCACTGCAATAAGTCGCTGGCAGCCCTGCCCATGTTCTTATTCTAGCTGTGACTTCAGTTTGTCAAAACCCCTTATGAGATCTCTCCACTGCAGCAGTGGACCCTTTACTAAAGCTTTAGGCCCGGTTCACATATGTATGAATTGGATGCTGATTTCTCCGCATGACATTCGAATTGGATGCGGATTTCTCCGCATCCAGTTCGTATGACATGCGAGTGTGACCGGGCGGGGTCCTCATTCCAAAAGGGTCCTGTGCGTGTTTGGATCTGGTTCAGGTGCAAATTCAGGCAAAAATTCGGGCCTGATTTGCACCTAAACCAGTGAACAGAAACGCACCGGACCCCATGCTGGGAACTGTGGCAGCACATATGTGAACCCAGGCCTAATACACACGATGAGACTATCGGAAAATGATCGTTCCTGTGGGGTTTTTTTTTTTTTTTTGCATGCTAGTCTCATATTGAAAACGTATAGGTTACTAAAGTTAAGAAAATTCTCGTAAGACAGAGTACAACTTTGGAAGTAATGTATTTTATTGTAAGGTATTCTTTCATTTCTGAGCATGTGTGGTCTTGGTCACATAATATTTTTCCGAGAGAGATTTTGGTGCTTGCCTCTTCAGATATTTTCGCATGAACTGCCATGATCGGCTCTTGAAAGCTCTGTACTAAGGAAAATATTATTGGAAGTTCGCTGTGTGTGTGTGTGTGTGTGTGTTTTTTTTTTTTTTTTTGTAGTCTGACATTCACATCGTGTATGGGCCCTTAGGCCAGTGTGGAGCAGATGGCTGGAGTCCTAGGATTTAACTGTGAGAGCCTGCTGGTAGCATCTTGGCTTGTCTCCCATAGTGGTATTTGGTCAATACACATGCGCATAGCAATCTGGTTAAAATGATGGTCTGCAGACCCTGTGTCCAAGGAACCACCTGACCTGCATAGTCTTCAAGGGATAATGGCTCTCTGGACAGATCCTTGATAATATCAAGGATGTCACTGAATGCAAGAGCACCCACCTGCCTCTCCTTAAGAAGCAATTTGCTGCTTTACTAGAATGTATGTCTAGGGCCTCTACGCCTTCCAATATTGGTTCTCTGACCACCTTCAAAGTCTGAGGTAAGAAGCCTGCTAAACCCTCAGAAAAAGCTTTCCTCAGCATGAAGGTGTGCCCTCATTTCAGAATGTGTGTTAGTCTTTATGGACCCCTGAATAGTTTGTCCTGGCAACTAGATTGAGTGAGTGCTATTCCATGGATACAAAATGAACATTCTTCCCCAGCTCCCTCTTTGGCTCTTCACCTTCAACCTTCCTATGTCACCACACAGATTAGCAGTCATTCCTTTGAGGGGGGGGGGGGTCCTGGACTAAAGGGTCCTTCTTCCATATCCTGGGCCAGTTCAGACTCGGGGGCTGTATTTAAACCTGTTCACTGGTCTCTCTCCCAGAGAAAACATTACCTCTTTGGTGCCTGTATATACAAACAGGTGCCATGAAATGTCCTCGAGGCCGCACAGCAGGCTAATAGCAGATAATTATACAGCTGTGTCGGTCTCTCTGCTGATGAGGATGAAACAAGCTGCCTGCACACGGGGACACACGAGCTGTGGGACACGTATGGGTTGCAAAACTGGCATTCCTGATACAGGGACGACACTCTTTTTCCAGCACTAGGCTGAACTCTATAGCGGCTTTTAAAAAGTCAAGACCATTTTCAGTGATTTAGTGCAATGTGTATAGCACCTCTGCTTTTTTTTGTACTTAGGACTATGCCTGCCAAAAAAGACACTGCAAAAGCCTAAAGAGTAAAGGTTACACCCCCAGGCATTGGGATTTCCAGCTGTATTTCCTTGTCAAAAGAAGTTTATTGAGCATATAATAATATAAAGATACATGAAGTAAGTTTACAAGGATCTATAAAGTAAGCTCATTGTTTTACAGTAGAGTTTGTATAAGTATGTAACATGAAATTCAAATATTAAATATCGGGTACACAAAAACCTAAAATAAAGGTGGAAATTATTACATTAGTTTCTTTTGGAGGTATTTAAATGATTTATACCATCTATACATATTATTTACTCCAGCTGTATTTCCATGCTGTCATCCTCGCCTGAATTACCAATTATGGAAAGCCAGGGTGGCACTCTGCAGCTGTCTCTTACATCTCAGCACCTGTATACATGACTAAAGATGCCCTTTTCTCCTCCCTTCGGGATCTGGAAGAAAGATTAGCTGCTTTAATCGCATCCTCCATTCAAACGGATAGGAAGCATACTAGGTCCCCCTCCCCCGCTTCAGCTTTGCAAGAGGGACAGTGGGCGTATGATGAGGTTTTACCCTCAATCGATCAGGAAGAGAAATAAACCGATGATTCTTCTGCTGAGGAAACAATGGTAGATGAACCTTTTTCAGCTTCTTAATCTGGAAAATTGCTGATACAAATCTCTTACAGAAATGGTTCGTTCAACTTTCATGCTGCCTCTAACAGAGTCTCATGAAAACTTGGTTCTTCCTTAGGTTCTTTAAAACCTTCCCATCCTTTGCATGCGTTTCCTGCACATGCATTTACTTGAACAGCTTATTTTTTCAGAATGGGATAAACATTTTCTCCCTCCTAAGAGGTTTTCAATTCTCTATCCTCTGGAGGAGAAATTCTGCAAAAGATGGAAAGTACCAGCAATTGACGCTGCGATTTCCAATGTGAATAATAACTTGTCCTGTAGACAATGCACAGATGCTTAAGGATCCAACAGATAAGAAGTTGGAATCCCTGCCAAGATCTGCTTTTTCCATGGTAGGTGCCAATCCCTAAAGGACCAATTTAAACAGGCCCTTAGAGAGCTTCCTACACAACAAGCTCGGGATTTGGCTGAACTACCTAAGGCACTATGTTTCGCCATAGATTAAAGACTGTATTCACCAGGCATCCCACCTTACGTTTATGCTTGTACATATACGCAGAATCCTGTGGTTGAAAAATTGGTCAGCTGAAACACCATGTAAAAACCTCCTAATTGGGTTCCCCTTTCTTGGGGAGCGACTGTTTGGAGAAGACTTTGATAAATATATCAAGACTATTTCTGCTGGGAAAAGTACTTTTTTTTTACCAGTCAAAAGAAAATATAAACACCCTTCATTTAAACTGTCTCTTTCCCCTGCGCCAGAGGCTTCCGCACTCTAGGCAGTGGCGACGGCCTTCACCGTCAGACTCTAGAGGAAAACCTCAGGGTCAGACCCAGGCTCAAAAGAAGCCCTGGGGTAGGAAATCTGCAAAATAGAATCCTAAAGCCTCATCATGAAGAGGCAACCCCCCTCACCAAGGTGGGGGGAAGACTTCTGCAATTTTTCAGAAGTCTGGAAAAAGGAAATTCAGGACAGATGGGTCATTTCCATGGTAACGCTGGGGTACAAGCTGGAAATTCGGGACTTTCCACCGCCTCACTTCCTGAAGTCAAGCGTTCCCAAAGATCCAGAGAAAAAAACAGTCTCTGTTTCAGGCACTAGACCGATTAATATCTCAAGGGGTGATCATACAGATACCCACAAAAGAGCAAGGTCTGGGATTTTATTCAAACCTTTTTGGTACCAAAACCAAATGGAGATGTCAGACCCATTCTAGATCTAAGAAAGCTAAATCAATTCCTGAAGATCCGCTCCTTTGGCATGGAGACAATCGGGTCGGTAGTTTCTATCCTTTTAGGAAGATAACTTCTGGCGTCAATCGACATCAGGGATGCATATCTGCATGTCCCTATATTTCCTGCTCATCAAAAGTTTCTGCAGTTTGAGTTAGAACAGCACCATTTCCAATTTGTAGCCCTGCCCTTTGGGCTAGCCACAGCACCTCGGGTGTGCTGGCCCCACCTCTAGCCAGGTTAAGGGCACAGGGCATAACAATCGTAGGGTACCTAGACAATTTATTACTTATAGATCAATCAGTGACTCGTTTGGAGCAAAGCGTACGCACTACAACCAACTATCTGAAAAGTTTGGGTTGGATTCTCAACCTAGAGAAATCTTCCTTAAATGCCGCTAAAAAGGCTAGAGTACTTGGGTCTGATCATAGACACAGCCCAGGAAAGGGTGTTCTTGCCTCAAGCAAGAATCAATTCCATAAGAGAGCTGGTGTGGAGGGTCAGGTCAAATGGCAATCCCTCCATTCGCCTCTGCATGAGGTTGCTAGGAACCATGGTAGCTTCATTTGAAGCAGTTCTCTATGCCCAGTTCCATGCAAGACTGTATCCTATCTGCTTGGAACAAAACAATTCAAGCTTTAGACTTGCCATTGCAGCTGTCCCCAAGAGTGGCCTAAAGCCTCACTTGGTGGTTATTAACCCAGAATCTGCTGAAAGGAAAATCCTTCAGACCAGTCATCTGGAAAGTGGTAACGACGAATGCCAACCTCTCAAGCTGGGGAGCAGTACTAGAAAAGACAACTGTCCAGGGACAGTGGTCAAGAACCGAAAGAGTCTTGCCCATCAATATCCTAGAGGTTCGGGCAGTATGTCTGGTTCTAAAGGCCTGGACTTTTTTGGTAACGGGATTGTCCTGTCAGGATTCAATTTGACAATGCCACAGCTGTGGCCTATATCCATCACCAAGGGGGCACCAAAAGTCTCTTAGCACAGAGAGGTGAACCATATTCAAACTTGGCTAGAAAGGGGGGCGGAGCCAGCTCGCAACATGTGAGGAATGCAGGACCTGAGCTCCGTCTACAGACTGACAATCCTGCAGTGATCCTGGGACAGCTGCACCCGAATTTGGAGCAGAACAGCTGGGGATGTGTGCTGGGACCCCTCGGGCACCTCCGGGGATGGTGAAATATGGTCCCTCCTGGCCATAAACGATCGGGGAACGGCTGGCGCAATTCGCGTGGAGATCTAAAAATGGCGCCGAACACAGGTGGGGGAGGAATGGCCGCAGCTCCAGAGATCCGTGGAGGCCCCGCAGCAGACGTCTCCCCCCACAGGACAGGGTGAGTCCTAAACCCCAGAGGGAAGCAACGATAAGAAGGGGGAGATCGCTGGACAGACTGAGATCACTGGGCCAGAGCGGAGGTAGAGGGGGAGGATGAGCCATCCCTGACCCAGATCATGGTGGCCATACAGGGGTGCCAGAATAAGCTGATTGATCACTTTGAGGAGCTCAGAATGGAGTTCTCCTTCATGAAACATGATATGCACAAGTTAAGTGAGAAGGCACAGGCTACTGACCGCCGCGTTGCCTCCCTGGAAGATACTCTTCAGGCCTTTGGACACTGCTGCACAGGTGACAAAAAAGACATTGTCTGAACACACTTTAAAGATGGCCGACATGGAAGACCGCATGAGAAGGAACAGTATAAGGCTGGTGGGGTTCCCTGAGGGAATGGAGGGGAGGCACCCAGAAGAATTTTTAGAGAAATAGCTGATTGATCACATGACACCTGAAACCTTCACAAAAATGTTTGCCATTGAAAGGGCACACCGTATCCCAGGTCAGGCGCCCCCGAAGGGAGCCCCCCCCCGGTCTATGATAGCGAAAGTGCTTCACTTCCGGGACCGGGAGAATATCCTGTGAGGAGCCAGAACGGACCCTGAGTTGTCGTCTGATGGCAATCGAATATCGATCTCCCCCGACTTTTTGGCAGCCACCCAGAAACAGAGAGCTTCCTTCAGCCCATAAAGAAAAGATTGAGGGACCTCAACCTGATCTACAGTATGCTGGCTAAGCTGCGTGTACCCGGCTAAGCTGCGTATAGTGGAAAATGGGAAAACGTATTTTTTCACCAATCCTACTGAGGCCTCAAATACGCGTGGACGCCTGAGGGATAGAGCCTCTTCTCGTCCGCCCTGATACAAATGTGTGAAGCAAGTTCTGGGTGAGAGAATAATGGGGTTGACGGGGACTACCTACCTGGGTGTCTTTCATGTTATGTTTTTTACCTCTGATGCCCATTTGGAACAATTTTTGCACCTGTGTATGTTTTTTGTGGGAAGAGAGTTGTGACTGTTGCTATTTCAGCTTTGGGAGCCATGTTTCTGGACTGTATGTTTAAAGTTTACTGGCGGGCAACCCTTTCCCTGGAGGAGCTGACATGGGAGGTCCACGCTTATATTGAAACCGCCGCTGACTTATGCCAGTAGTATATGCAGAGCCTGCGGACTGCTTTTGATGCTGCAAATTTAAAAAGTTTTTTTGATCTACCAAAAAAGTTTGGTTTTTCTTTTTGCTTTTCTCTTTTTCTACTTTTTTTTGACAGGAGAACTGCTGGTACATACAGTAAGGCACAGTTGCCTTAGGGTAACCTGGCCTATGTGACAGTTTAAGTCGCATCTTTGCTGCCTATTTGAACTAAGGTTAAGGGAATAAAGTGCCTGGCATGTTGGGGCTGGGTGCAGGGAGGGGGGTGGGGGGAAGTTGGGGTGTTCCTTTAAGTTGGGGATTTCATGTCTGCTTTTGGCTGGGATTGTCCGCATTTGTTGTGTTTGCAGGGGGTTACTTCCATTGTTATGGCCATTACACTCTGCATACGAGAGGGGAAATCTGGAGCCCGTTTCTATGGCTAGCTGTATCTCAAGGGGAAGAGGGAACCCCCTATTTCACAATTCTCTGTCATGGAGGTTTATCTTAAGATTTTGGCCTGGAATGTCAGGGGCCTCAATTCTAAATTTAAGCGCTCATTCATCTTTGACTATATTAAAAAACATAAACCTCATATAATATTTTTTGCAGGAGACACATCTCCAGGGCTCCAGGGTTCTTTCCTTAAAATGGGCACATATTGCTGGGGCCTATCATGCCACCTATTCATCATACGTGAGGGGGGTCTTCACCTTGGTCACCAAGGCTATGCCCATATCGATACATGCAGTTCAGACTGACACTAAAGAGAGGTTTGTTGTATTGGTGGTGCAGGTGATGAATAGATTTCCGATTGTAAATTGGTATGTGCCTCCTCCTTTCTCGCTAGCTCATTTGGATGATATGATACAGGCTACCCATGAGGTGGAGCCGGAGGGGAGGATCTTCCTACTAGGTGATTTTAACTCTGTGTCTGATCCAGCTTTGGATAGACTGGGAGTGGCTTCTGGCACATCAGCCCTCCTTGCGGGTTAGCTGTCTACTCATGGTTTCAGAGATGTCTGGCGTTTTCATCATCCTGATATAAGAGAGTACTCCTGTTATTCGGAAACGCATAAGACTGTCATTTACCAGATAAGACCAGAACAGTGTGGACTGCAACAGAGTGAACCAGACATAAATAGGTGAAAGTAAGTTTATTAAGGTAAATGCATATACACGTGAACACACCACCAATACAGAGTGAACAAACCAAACCGTGATAATACACAACCAGCATATGTAGCAAAAGGGAGTACCAGAATCGTAGTCAAGCCAGGCCAGGGTCATAAACAGGAGATCAGTAGCTGGGAAGGGAAACAAACAGGACAAGAGAGGATGGATGGATCACAGGAGGGACGGGTCAGGTACAAGGTTCAGGGTCCAGGGTTCAGGTAACAGACAGGAAACAGGATCAACAGGTTCCAGGAAACAGGCATCAGGTTTCAGGATCAGAGTAACAGGATGCAGGCTGCAGGTCAGGGCTCAAGGACAATAGCAGGGCCACATGAGTGTGCACTTGCCGGGTATTTATACTGTAGCTGCTAATTAAGGTCAGGTGACACCTGTCTGCAGAGGGGAATACCTGCTCCATACTGCCAAGATTCCTCTTCTGGTGGACGCCAGTACTGCGGCCCAAAGGTGACAGAATACCAGCAGGAAAAAGCTCTTCTGACAACTCCAAACTGCCAGGAGACACCTGCTGGTGGACCTCAGTACTGCACGCCAAATGATCGATATTACCAGCGGAGGAGACCTTTTCTGACAAAGACTCTCTCCAGAATAGACATTATCCTGACTGAAGGGGACGGTATGGCATTGGTCAAGGGGGTTTCCTATTTGCCCAGAGCACTATCTGATCATTCCCCCATGCTATTGGAACTTAATCTGGGACCAAAACCAGGTCTATGCGTTTGGCGGATGGAGGCCAATTGGCTACAGGAGGAATATATAAAGATTAAGTGTACAGAGGCTATTAAACATTTTTGGGCTGAAAATGGGAACACTGAATCCTCTCTTCTCCAATGGGAGGCCTTCAAGGCCACGCTGAGAGGAGTGTTTATAGCTGAAGTACAGGGGTTCAAGAAACAGCTGGCTTCCACAGTCCAGCTAAAGGAGACGGAGGTGACGCTAGCAGAGGCAGAATATGTTGGGGACCCCACTAGGGAGAGGTTACTGACTCTACAGACCAGAACCAGGGAGTGCAAGACAGTTCTAACAGAACGTACCACAAAACTTAATCTTGCGTAACGTAGGCGCATATTTGAATTTGGCGACAAGAATGGCAGGCTCTTGGCATACTTGGCGCGACCGGAGTATGTCCCAGTCTATATTAAATCAGTATATGACAGCTGCAGAATTGAAGTGTGTGACTGATATCCTGAAAGTATTTGCTCAATTCTATTTAGAATTATATAGGTCTTGTGTTCCTTTGGGGACGGAGAACTTGGTGACTTACATGGCAGACATTGATTTACCTAAGTTGTCGGAGGAGAACAGTACTGCTTTAGAAACCAGTATTACGGTGGAGGAGGTGATTGCCTCATTTCCCCATAGAAAATCTGGATTAGATGACCTCCCCTCGGAATGGTACAACACTTTTCGATACGGCCTGGCCCCTCGCCTGTTTAAAGTATTCAACGCAGCTAGATCGGACGGTAGACTATCTCCTTCTATGAGGAAAGCCTTGGTTGGACCCTCGAGAATGTGACTCCTATCATCCGATCTCGCTGATGAATGTTGAGACAAATTCTGGCCAAAATACTGGCAGGTAGGTTACAATCCGTTATTCTAAAACTGGTGGATGCGGGTCAAACGGGTTTTATCCAGGGGAGATGCGCACAGATGAACATCAGGAGACTTTTGTGAATCTCCAGACTGCTCACAACAATTCCGGGACTAGAGAAGTGGCCTCCCTAGATACAAAAAAAAGGCCTTTGACTCGGTGGAGTGGTCATTTCTGTTCCACCTCTTATGGCTTTGGCCCTGTTTTCATTTCCTGCGTACGGCTCTTGTATACAGACCCGTTGGTTAGACTGAGGGTTAATGGCATTATCTCAGATTTCTTTCCTATATTTCGGGGCACCAGGCAGGGGTGCCCATTTTCACCCCTCCTGTTTGTACTGGCCATAGAGCCCCTAGCGGTCAAGCGACTTGGGGAGTTTGAGGAGCGAGTGTGGCTTTATGCGGACGACATGCTCTTATATCTGCAGGATCCAGGGCCTTCGCTTTCAGAAGCCTTCCGATTGATTCAGGAGTTTGGGGTCTACTCCCTCTTCTCTATTGATGAGGCAGTGATAGTCCCGTTGGACTGCCCCATCCCATTGCCCACCTCCTTTAAATATTTGGGGATTGAGGTTCAGCTTCCCATCTCTAAATTTCTTGAGACAAACTTGACGCCGGTTATGGTAAATTTTTGGGAGAAGGTACAGAGATGGCAGAATTTACCGATCACCTTGATGGGACGGATAAATCTGTTTAAGATGATTTTTCTTCCTAAGTTTCTGTATATTCTCTCAAACTCCCCGGTTTTTGTGACGCTACGGGTCTTTAAGCAAATATGTTGTACAGGAAGGGGATCCCGGGAAGGAAGGTGGGATTGATTATTGCACTTCCTGAGAAAGTGTTTCACTTATGCTCTCAACAGAGGAAAGATGATCCCCTGTGGCTATCCCCAAATAGCCCCCTATGGTATAATAGAACCCTAGAGGAGTTTCTTAAATTACCGGATGGGCAAAGCACCTGGGCTACATATGGCAAAAATACTTACATCAAAATTGTCAGGATAATCATCTCTGTACCTTTGCATAACTAAGGGAAAAATTTGGAATACCCAAGACCTGGGTCTTTCGCTATGAGCAGCTGCGCCATGCAGCGATCGCGCAGTTTAGGGGGGGGGGGTTAAATTATGGTGCAGAACACAGACTTGGAGAAAGTTCTGATTGATCCGGCTAAGCAAATCTCTAGATACTATGGGGCAGTGGGCCCCGGGGTAATGACTTCAATTTCTGGGCCCATAGCGCGATGGGCGGCTGTCATAAACCAGATGTGACCAGAACTGTGTGACTGCGACGGAGTGAACCAGACATAAATAAGTGAAAGTAAGTTTATTTAAGGAAAGTGCATATGTGAACACACCATAAATACAAGTGAACAACCAAACAATCAGTGATATAAAACCAACCAGCATATGTAGCAAGAGGGAGTACCAGAATCGTAGTCAAGCCAGGCCGGGGTCATAAACACGGAATCAGTAGCTGGGAAGGGAGATAAACAGGACAAGGGAAGATGGATGGAGGACAGGAGGGACGGGCCAGGTACAAGGCTCAGAGTCCAGAGTCCAGGGTTCAGGTAACGGACAGGAAACAGGATCAACAGGTTCCAGGAATCAGGTTTCAGGTACAGGATCAGGGTAACAGGATGCAGATCAGGGCTCAAGGACAAATACCAGGGCAACATAAGTCTGCGATTGCCGGGTATTTATACTGCAGCTCTGCTAATGAAAGTCAGGTGACACCTGTCTGCAGAGGGGAATACCTGCTCCATACTGCCAGGATCCATCCGCTGGTGGACACCAGTACTGCGGCCCAAAGATGACAAAACATTAACAGGGAAAAGCTCTCCTGACAGTTCCAAACTGCCAGGAGACACCTGCTGGTGGACCTCAGTACTGCATGCCAAATAACCGATATTACCAGCGGATGGAACATTTCCTGACAGTACCCCCCCTCAAAGGAGCGACCTCCGGACGCTCCAACTAGCCGTTGCTGAGGAAAGTCCATGGTGTCCAGCTGGGCAGTGGGCACATCAGGCTGGGCAGCGGACAGGAACACTCCAGGCTGGGCAGTGGACAGGAACAACTTGAGCTGGGCAGCAGACAGGAACAACTTGAGCTGGGCAGCAGACAGGAACAACTTGAGCTGGGCAGCAGACAGGAACAACTTGAGCTGGGCAGCAGACAGGAACAACTTGAGCTGGGCAGCAGACAGGAACAACTTGAGCTGGGCAGCAGACTCCGGGTCATCGAGCTGGGCAGCAGGCTCCGGGTCATCGAGCTGGGCAGCAGGCTCCGGGTCATCGAGCTGGGCAGCAGGCTCCGGGTCATCGAGCTGGGCAGCAGGCTCCGGGTCATCGAGCTGGGCAGCAGGCTCCGGGTCATCGAGCTGGGCAGCAGGCTCCGGGTCATCGAGCTGGGCAGCAGGCTCCGGGTCATCGAGCTGGGCAGCAGGCTCCGGGTCATCGGGCTGGGCAGCAGGCTCCGGGTCATCGGGCTGGGCAGCAGGCTCTGGAACATTGGGCCGAACAGCGAGCACCGTAAGGGCAGGCCGGATTACAGGCACCGGCTCAGCAAGCTGGGTAACGGACACTGGCTTGACAGGCAAAGTGATGGACTTCGGTTTAGCAGACTGCGTAACGGGTACCAGTTCAGCAGACCGGGTAACGGGCACCGATTCAACAGGCCGAGACACGGGCACCGAAACTCCAGGCTGAAACACGGGCACCGAAACTTCAGGCTGAGACACGGGCACCAAAACCTCAGGCTGGGATACCAACATCACGACATCAGGCTGGAAGACAGATACCAGGATATCAGGCTGGAGGATGGACACATCAAACCGGAAAGCAGGCTCATCAGGCTGAACAGCAGGTACATCGGACTGGTCAATAGTCGCTGGAGCGTCAGACTGGAACATGGACACTGGGGTTTCGGGCTGGAAGGCAGGCATATCAGACTGGAGAGCGGGTGCATCAGACTGGAAGGCTGGAACCTCAGACTGCAAAGCTGGAACCTCAGACTGCAAAGCTGGAACATCAGACTGCAAAGCTGGAACATCAGACTGCAAAGCTGGGACATCAGACTGCAAAGCTGGAACATCAGACTGCAAAGCTGGAACATCAGACTGCAAAGCTGGAACATCAGACTGCAAAGCTGGAACCTCAGACTGCAAAGCTGGAACATCAGACTGCAAGGCTGGAACCTCAGACTGCAAAGCTGGAACATCAGACTGGAAGGCTGGAACATCAGACTGCAAGGCTGGAACATCAGACTGCAAGGCTGGAACATCAGACTGCAAGGCTGGAACATCAGACTGCAAGGCTGGAACATCAGACTGCAAGGCTGGAACATCAGACTGCAAGGCTGGAACATCAGACTGCAAGGCTGGAACATCAGACTGCAAATTGGGAGCAGGTTGGGTTACTGGCAGGATTGTGTGAGTGGGGAAGAACTTCCGTTTCTTCTTGGGCTTAACTACTGAAGATCTGTAGGTGAGGGGTGCAGCAGACTGGAGAGGAGGATTGGGATATGGCAGGGAAGAGGTAACAGTGGCTGGAGGAAGTTCGTGTGGGTTTGCAGGCAGCAGGGAAGAGACAGGTGGGTTGAATGCAGGATAGGTACAGGGAGCAGAGACTGGATATGAGTATTTGTTTGGCAGCAGCGTATACTGAGCTGCAACTGTGGTTGACATGGGTGATGGGGAAACATACATTTGGGTAGGCTGGTGTTTGGTGGCAGGGGTGGTTTGTTTAACTGGAGCTGCTTGCATCATGTCAGACCATGCTGAAAGTATAGGTTGTACAAACTGTGCTTTTAAACCTCCCTGTCTAACAAAAGACTGAGCAGACACAATGCACTCAGCAATCACCTGTGGGGAACAGGCTGAGTAGTGCTCACAAAAATCATCTGGGTCATCTTCGAAAAGCCAAACTAGGGATACAACCTGATTCATATCAAAAGGAGGAGTGAAATCATCACGGCCCTCTGGAATACAGGGTAGGGCCAGCTCAGTACATAGCTTGATCAAAGGCTGCACCTCCCCAAACAATATATAACCCTGATCGACCAGGGAGTGAGCCAAACGTATAGTGGCAAACAACTGGTCACTAGACCATTCTTTCAAAGCCTGGCGGCAATAATCACCACTTTCAGATGCCAGCAGAGAAAAATAAATAATCTCATCGGCATTCATGGTTGCAACCAACCGAATCAAAATGGTTCCCCTGTGCAGCCACTTCTGGTCAGGGATGGCCCTGGTATTCTGTCATAAACCAGATGTGACCAGAACTGTGTGACTGCGACGGAGTGAACCAGACATAAATAAGTGAAAGTAAGTTTATTTAAGGAAAGTGCATATGTGAACACACCATAAATACAAGTGAACAACCAAACAATCAGTGATATAAAACCAACCAGCATATGTAGCAAGAGGGAGTACCAGAATCGTAGTCAAGCCAGGCTGGGGTCATAAACACGGAATCAGTAGCTGGGAAGGGAGATAAACAGGACAAGGGAAGATGGATGGAGGACAGGAGGGACGGGTCAGGTACAAGGCTCAGAGTCCAGAGTCCAGGGTTCAGGTAACGGACAGGAAACGGGATCAACAGGTTCCAGGTTCCAGGAATCAGGTTTCAGGTACAGGATCAGGGTAACAGGATGCAGATCAGGGCTCAAGGACAAATACCAGGGCAACATAAGTCTGCGATTGCCGGGTATTTATACTGCAGCTCTGCTAATGAAAGTCAGGTGACACCTGTCTGCAGAGGGGAATACCTGCTCCATACTGCCAGGATCCATCCGCTGGTGGACACCAGTACTGCGGCCCAAAGATGACAAAACATTAACAGGGAAAAGCTCTCCTGACAGTTCCAAACTGCCAGGAGACACCTGCTGGTGGACCTCAGTACTGCATGCCAAATAACAGATATTACCAGCGGATGGAACATTTCCTGACAGCGGCGATTGTCCCGGAGTTGTCGGAGGAACTGTGGCAGGAAGTACTGAACACGTATTTGGTGTCAGTTGTTTCCTTCACGGATAAAATGATTCAGTTCTGATACCTTCACCAACAGTATTATACACCAGCTGGACTTTACAGAATGCAAAGGAGGGAATCGGCTGATTGCAATAAATGTAAGGGGGCAGAAGGTAGTTTCCTACATATGGTCTAGGAATGCGAAAAAGTGAGACCATTATGGTCACAGATGACTGAATTTATTTCGGATCATTTTGATCTGTCTAATGTCTGCTCTCCCCTGCGATGCCTCCTTGGGGTCTTTGATAAAGAGGAGATGAATGCACACACAAAACTGTTCCTTAGGATCCTATTAACTGGTGTGAGGAAACTCATGGCCAGACACTGGATACACGAGGAACAGATGACATTAGGGATGTGGATAAAAATAATAAATGCTGATGTATAAAATGACCTATGAAACTAGAGGGGCTCCCAAGAAGTTTAGATGGGTTGACTATGAGAACACGTTGGAAGAAGAGGGATGATAGACCATTAGACTGTTTAGGACTAATCTCACTTTTAAAACTATGACAGAGGAAAGATGGTGAGTGTACTCCTTTTGATGTGAACAGAGTTGGGTTATTGTATTCTACCGGGCACAGCACCGAATGCAGATATCCCCTGGGGATCTCCAAACTCCCCCAGCTCACCCTTTGTGCCAACTCCAAAACCGCTCAGCCAGCTACATCTGCCACTTCTTACTAACAGTCATGGCCCCGACGAAACCCAAGTCAAACACGACTGCCAAACTTGATAAGTACTGCCGACAGGATAAAGACAACCTGGAGGAGGATGGCGGCACCGCGTCGGAGAGGAGAGAGGTGGCGGGCGCGGACACGGATAGAGTGCTGGAAGCCATCTCTGCACTCCAGGCTGCCCTCACGACTAAAATCGAGGAGGTGAAGGTAGATGTCTCCCTGGTCTGACAAGACCTGCATAAGCTCAAGGAGCGAGTTAAGACATCTGAGACCAGACTAGGAGAAGTGGAGGACACGATCCCGCCATTACAGAATACCTCTGAACGCATGCAATACCAGATCAACCAACTCCTGGCAAAGCAAGATGACATGGAGAACAGGCTTCGTAGGTGCAACCTTCGCTTCATTGGCCTGACGGAGGGGAAAGACCCTACCACATTCCTGGAACAATTACTAATCACAACGTATGGCAGAGAGGCCTTCTTGCCCACGTTTGCGGTCCAAAGAGCGCATCGCATGGCCTCTAGGCCGCCACCACAAGGTGCCCCCCCACGCACACACTAATTTATCACTAAATTAATGAATTATAAAGACTGCGACACAACGCTGCGCATGGCATGGTTGAAAGGTGATATACCCATTGGCAACGTCAAGGTAGCCATCTTCCCTGATTTTTCCACTGAAGTACGGAAGTGCAGACAAAACTTCACAGAAGCCAAGAGGCGCCTGCGTATCAAAAATCTTAAATACTCAATGTTATTTCCCGCACGCCTTCATGTGGAGGATGATGGCCCAGCCGTTTTCTTTGAAACCCCTGAGGACACCATCGCCTGGCTAGAGCGCCGAGATAACAGCAGGAAAGAGAATGATTAACCCACCATATACAGCACATGGCCGTGTACTGCAGCAAGGGACCACAGGCCTCTTTCCTTACAACATGAGGGACATTGTCCCACGTATCTCAGGTACTGTACATCCTTTATTGAACCTGCATCTACATATCTCCCCTGAAATGGCAACTCTCTCCCTTTCCTGTGCACATCAATTGCAATGATAATACCATATGGCGCCCAGCCCACCAAATCACCACAGTCAATATACCTTACCCATGTACACGTGCTTGTACCTTGAATGTTATGGCCGTGTTACACAAACTGCCCAGGCTACAGCCGCATACATTATCATTCCCCTTTACATACGGAGAACTATTACTTGGAGACACAAGTCCTACCATATGCGAGACTAACTCAGTGAAGTTTCGCCCCCCCCCTTGCACTGCCAGAGTGACCTGGCTTATGGGCATAGATTCAACCTGAAATTCATTCCATTATGCCACACAAGCCTTACCACAACATGTCCTGGGAAGTTGGATTCTAGGGAAATATTTCCATACCAGCCTTTATCACTCAGGACCCTGATTCAGGTTTTGTTTATGTTTTACTTGAGTGAGGTGTCTGATCCACCTCACACACTAGTTCGGGTTTTGTTATGGGTATATGCCTACACCAGTTGGGGTCGGTGTTGGGCCGGGTGGGGGGGAGGGGGGATTGTTATAATACGAGTACAATGCAACAATTACGAATGCTACCAGTTACAGAATGCAACGTTCAGTATAGTCATGCATGACCTAAGAGCTAGAGAGATTACTGACATGTGTAGGGTAAGGACCCTCTCTTGTATGATACCGTGGTACTACATGATCAAAATCCTATATTATCTACACTATACTTTACCATGACTTCTCTTAAGCTCCTAACGTGGAACGTTGGAGGTCTACGAGACAAAGTCAAACGTACAGCTGTTCTATCGTTTATTAAAAAGCAGAAGGCGGACATTATAGTCCTCGTTGAGACACACATAGATGGCCGTTTAAAGCTCGCCCTTAAACGCCCATGGCTTGGGTGGTGATATCACTCAACTTATACAACACATGCAAGAGGGGTGTCCTTGCTCATAGCAAAGTCCCTGCATTTCGAGCTGTGTGCTCTGAGCACAGACCCAAATGGTCGCTATGTTTTCCTACATGTTAAGACATATGGTGAACAGTTTTTGCTACTGGCTTATTATGTACCACCCCCATTTTGCATTACAGTCTTGACGGAGGGACTCGACTTCATGGCCCAGTATCCGACAGTCCCAGCCATCTGGTTGGGAGACTTCAATGCTACCCTAAACCCCAGCCTTGACAGCACCACAGCCTCCCTTGAATTCTAGGCCATATACACATACTAGGTTTGCCAGACTGGTCTCAAACTTTAATCTGGCTGAAGAGAATCTTAGAGATGGGATCGTTGATATCAGTCTCCCCCCCACAGAAGATATCACACTTGATGTTGTTAAACAGAGCTTATTATACACCTAAACGTCTCTTTAAGTTTGGAAGAAGATCTGATGACAGATGTCCTAGATGTCGGGGGACGGGAGACCTCATTCACATGATGTGGAGATGTCCCAAGTTGTTTCGCTATTGGGAGGGGGTGATTGATAGTTTGAGAGATATATTTGGGATCGTACTGGAGAAAAAGGCTAAAGTATGCATCTTGGGGTATAGACAGATACAGGGGAGAGGAAGAGTACCACACTGGCAATACTGAGAGGTCTATTCCAAGCAAGGAAAACTATCGCATTAAGATGGCAATCAAAGGAACCCCCCACAGTGAGAGATTGGATGGTTATATTAAAGGAAACCCTTTGTAGGAAAAGAACAGAGTATATTAAGAGAGGCAATCTTAAGGAATTTAATAAAATGTGGAGACCATGGCTGGAGAAGGTAGGAGGCTCCTAATAGGAAGTGAAGAATATAACAGTGTGGGATTTAACAATGAAAGCCCTAGAAAGCCAGGGATTGGGTCTATCAGCATATAACCTGTTGGGTGCTCATCTATATCTGACAAATAATAGTTAATAGAAGCTGTGTTTGTTAACTAAAGGTGTTGTAAGTCTAACCCTAAGTACTCTGTAGAGGGGAGTGGGACGTGGGAGGGGGGGATGAGAGGGTAAGGGGAAAGAGTGATGGAACTAAGTATATATAGAGGAGTGGACGCGGGAAGTGCCTTAGTCCCTTTTATTATTGGCTTTGGACTGGCTACATGGTACCCGCATCAAGACTATACAGGTCCATACCAAGTGGCAGTGAATTAATTTCTAATTTATGTTCCTGTGTAATTTCAGCTTAAGGCTCAGGAAACATGTTGAGGGGAAGGGGGGGGGGGGGGAATGGGGATAATAAAATTTTGCCACTATGATGTGAATTTAAGAGGTCTGTAAATGAACGCCAAGCTGAATAAGTTTCCAGACACTATTCTCTGACGTGTTAAAAAAAAAAAAAAAAAAATACGAGTACAATGCAACAATTACGAATGCTACCAGTTACAGAATGCAACGTTCAGTATAGTCATGCATGACCTAAGAGCTAGAGAGATTACTGACATGTGTAGGGTAAGGACCCTCTCTTGTATGATACCGTGGTACTACATGATCAAAATCCTATATTATCTACACTATACTTTACCATGACTTTTCTTAAGCTCCTAACGTGGAACGTTAGAGGTCTACGAGACAAAGTCAAACGTACAGCTGTTCTATCGTTTATTAAAAAGCAGAAGGCAGACATTATAGTCCTCGTTGAGACACACATAGATGGCCGTTTAAAGCTCGCCCTTAAATGCCCATGGCTTGGGTGGTGATATCACTCAACTTATACAACACATGCAAGAGGGGTGTCCTTGCTCATAGCAAAGTCCCTGCATTTCGAGCTGTGTGCTCTGAGCACAGACCCAAATGGTTGCTATGTTTTCCTACATGTTAAGATATATGGTGAACAGTTTTTGCTACTGGCTTATTATGTACCACCTCCATTTTGCATGACAGTCTTGACGGAGGGACTCGACTTCATGGCCCAGTATCTGACAGTCCCAGCCATCTGGTTGGGAGACTTCAATGCTACCCTAAACCCCAGCCTTGACAAAGCACCACAGCCTCCCTTGAATTCTAGGCCATATACACATACTAGGTTTGCCAGACTGATCTCAAACTTTAATCTGGCTGATTCATGGAGGACTAAACACCTGACCACCAGGGCATACTCATGCTTCTCCTCTACCCACAACACAATGTCCCATATAGACTTTATCCTACTTTCACAGATACTGGTACCTAGACTACTAGAAGCAGCCTTTTGCCCCAGACTGTTGTCGGACCATAGTCCATATTGGATCACATTGACTATCCCTTTAACTAAACCACCTAGGGCATGGAGACTCAACCCTTTTTGGCTCTCATTGTTCCCGGATGATGGCCAGATTGATGATCAATGGAAAAGATACTTTCAGGTAAACGCTCACTCTGCCTCATTTGCGAACATATGGGACTCATTCAAATTACATGCGAGGGCCACTCTGACATCCCAAATTAATAAACTAAAATCAGCCACAGCGGAGAAGACAGACAGGGTACTGGAGGACCTCTCACTTGCGGAATGTCAGTACGAGGCTGACCCTTCTGCTGACAAGGTCTCCCGCCTTAAACTACAATCTAGGGTAGTTAATCAGTTGCAATATGAGATGTCTTTTTCTCTAGGCAGAAACTTTTTGAACATGGAGAGAGAGCAGGAAAACTATTGGCGTACATGGCTCATAGTGAGGACAGGCCCCCAGTAGTGATTTCCCTGCGAAACCCATCAGGTGAGATGATAACCGACCCTGCAACTATAACAGCAATGTTCCGCAGGTTTTTTTAGCTCCCTGTACACCCATACTACATCCAATGACTCAACAACCATTGATCGCTTCTTAAAAGAACTCACAATTCCACGGCTGACCACAGATCAGATAGAAACACTAGAAGTGTCACTAACGACCGAGGAGATAGCCACGGCAATCGCTAGCTTTGCTAGGCCCAAGTCACCAGGGTCTGATGGGCTACCCATAGAATTCTATTCTCAATATAGTGAGACTCTCGTACCTCATCTGCTTGCCCTTTACAACTACCTATTTGAGACCTTTTACTTTACCAGCATCCATGAGGGAAGCAATCATAGTACTCATTCCAAAACCGGGCAAGGATCTGGGTTTCCCTGAATCCTATAGACCTATCTCCCTGCTTCAGGTGGACATAAAAATCCTGGCCAAAATTCTGGCGCTACGTCTCAATCAGGTTATCCTAACCTTAGTACATGAAGATCAAGCTGGCTTTATGCCTGGTAGGAACACCTCATTTAATCTTAGAAAATTGTTCATAAATATGCAAGCCCGTCATGACAATGTTGGAGAAAGGGTTGTGGTGACGCTTGACAGTGCTAAGGCGTTTGACTCCATAGAGTGGAACTATCTGTGGAAATGTCTGGCACAATATGGCTTTGGCCCTAAATTTCTTAGATGGATCCGCTTACTATACTGGGCCCCAGTGGCCAGGGTAATGGCCAATGGGTGGCAGTCGGACACCTTTGAACTTTCCAGAGGCACCAGGCAGGGCTGCCCTCTATCCCCCCTACTGTATGCCTTAGCCACGGAATCACTAGCAATATCCATCAGATGTAACCCATTGATACAAGGCCTACACGTGTGCGACATAGAAGAAAAACTAAGCATGTATGCAGATGACATGTTACTGTATCTAGCAGATTCAGGCCCCTCCCTGGCTGTCGCAAATTCTCCCACTCGATTTTGCTCCCCAGACTGAATTCCAGACTCGATTGCCCCTACAACGCGTAGATAGTATCAAATACTTGGGTGTGTGCTTGACTAGGTCCCCGATTGATTATGTCTCTCTCAATGTGGAATCATTGTTTGCCCTGATCAAATCCAAAACACAAATATGGGCGCATCTCCCTCTCAGGATATTGGGCCGTATCAACCTTATTAAAATGATACTCCTCCCTAAAATTCTATATATCTTATGGCACACCCCTGTGTATCTCCCACTAAAATATTTCAAAACCATAGATGCAATTCTCAAACCCTTTGTCTGGGGGAAGAATAGACATAAATTAGACATAAATTACCGGCCACTGACCTGGCCCGTACGGCCCTACCAGACTTCGCTCTATACTACCTAGCATCCCAACTATCCCAACTGTTCCATATAGATAAGACGTACAGAAAGAGATTTACTTTGCTTCTATGCCCTACCTGGGCCCAATTGACAAATGACCCCATCTGCGCTATAGCAGCTGGCGCCGAAGGTACTACTAAATCAGAGCAACACAATTCCCTATTAAGCCACTATAGGAAGATATGGAGACTGGCCTCCATCAAACTAGACATACCTACACATAACGACTATTCTCCCATCTGGCACAATAAGACACTACAGGAATTCTTGACTATACCGGACTCGGAAGCATGGTGCAGAAGTGGAATTTTCTACCTATCACACTTACTTACTGCCGGCACATTAAAGACATTCGATACATTAAAACTAGAATTTGCACTCTCGAATCGCATGTTTTTCCGATTTCTACAGGTCCGACATGCAATTCGCTCCCAGTTTCCAGAATCATTACCTAACCCTACTTGTAATCCTATAATGGACATGGTCAAAAGTGTAGATCCCCAGAAATGAATATCAACATTCTATAATATGCTTCATACTCCCTCATCCACTAAAATAGCTTACAATATAAAATCAAGATGGGAAGGAGACCTAGGAATCCTGGAAGACGAGGACTGGAGTGAAGCATTGGACGCATGCAAGCTGTCTCACCCAAGCTATCTGACAGATTGACCCAAACATACATCCTACACCGCGCATACCTCACACCAATAAGAATAGCGAAATTCACCCGGGGACAACCCTCCACATGTCTATTATGTAGTCGAGAAACAGGCACATTCTACCACCTCCTGTGGTCCTGCCCCTACATACAGGGCTTCTGGAAACAAGTGGTAGATTTTCTTCATGACAATATGGGATCTCCGCTAACCCTAGACCCCAAACCATGCTTACTGGGTATTTTCCCAGACGTTGACACTGTCAAATACACCAAAACTTTTATGCAGGAGACCCTATTTTCTGCCCGGAAAACTATTGCCAAACTCTGGATGAGACAGGTTCCCTCTAGATTATCTGACTGGAAAACTGATGTTAATAGCACATTGCCCTATAAGAAATTTGTCTACTTTAATAGAGGGTGCTCTGCAAAATATAATAAGGTCTGGGACCGTTGGCTTAATACAACTGACACGTGTGTAGCACTGCAGAGCACATCTCCTTCTTTAACGTACCACCCTACTGGACATGTACCATACAACTCATTCTCTTCAAATCTGTATAATAGCACATGATATATTGATACCCCAAAAGATCTACTGTATTGCCACATTGTAACAGTCTTTATAATTGACTAGTGACTTCTGGCTTTTACCTACGTGAGTAATATGTATAATAATTGTGCTGAACAAAAGACATAATGTTTGTGCATTGGAAAATTGTATAATTATGTTTTGTTTTTGTTTTTTTGGGAAATAAAAACGTTTTAATTTAAAAAAAAAAAAAAGAAAACTGCTCAGATTCGTAAGACTGATGTCTTATTTTTTCTGCCTGAGGGTCCTAAGAAAGGACAAGCAGGGTCGAAATCCACTGTCACTAAGTCGATTCGGCAAGTGATAATTTAAACTTATGATTAAAGGGGTAAGATTCCCCCCGTTTCAAGTTAAGGCGCATTCTACCAGGTCGGTTAGTGCTTCTTGGTCTTCAGTGCATACATTCACAAAATTTTATCAGGTGGATATAAGGAGGTATGAGGATATATCGCCTTCGGGCGCAGTGTGCTGCAAGCAGCAGTATAAGATCCTCAAGTCTGGGTGTACCCTGCGGGTTGTTTTCTCCCACCCCTCATGTGGCATTGCTACGGGATATCTCATTAAGTGATTACTTAAGGCTCTGTGTCCCATGATGTACGATAAAGAAAATAGGATTTTTATTACAGCTTACCTGTAAAATCCTTTTCTTGGAGTACATCATGGGACACAGAGTTCCCTCCCCTCTTTTTTGGGATACAAGTATATTGCTTTGCTACAAAAACTGATGTGCTCCTGGAAGGAGAAGGGGTTATATAGGGAGTAAACTTCCTTTATTAGGGTTTACCAGTGTCAACACCTGAAGGTAGGCTATAACCCATTAACCGCTAGCTGACCGCCGGCTGTCTATTGACGGCCAGGCGGCGCAGCTCTCGTTGCGGGCGGGCGTCATATGACGGCCTCGCATTCCTAGGCCACCAGGGGGTGCGCGCGCGCCGCCGCCGGCGATCGCGCGCGCCCGCCGTGTCACTAGGCACCCAGTGCGCGTGCCCGGCGGCCGCGATGTCCGCCGGGCACCCGCGATTACCGGTAACACAGCAGGACCGTGGATCTGTGTGTGTAAACACACAGATCCACGGTCCTGTCAGAGGAGAGGAGACCGATGGTATGTTCCCAGCAGAGAGGAACACCGATCGGTCTCCTCCCCTAGTGAGTCCCCTCCCCCTACAGTTAGAATCACTCCCTAGCAACACAGTTAACCCCTCGATCACCACCTAGTGTTAACCCCTTCCCTGCCTGTCACATTTATACAGTAATCAATGCATTTTTATAGCACGGTTCGCTGTATAAATGTGAATGGTCCCAAATATGTGTCAAAAGTGTCCGATGTGTCCGCCGCAATATCGCAGTCACAATAAAAATCGCAGATTGCCGCCATTACTAGTAAAAAAATAAAAAAAAAATAAAAAAAAATAAAAATGTTATAAATCTATCCCCTATTTTGTAGACGCTATAACTTTTGCGCAAACCAATCTATATACGCTTATTGCGTATTTTTTTTTACCAAAAATATGTACAAGAATACATATCGGCCTAAACTGAGAAAAAATTTGTTTTAAAGAAAAAAAAATTGGATATTTATTATCGCAAAAGATAAAAATTATTGTGTTTTTTTTAAAACTTCTCACTCTTCTTTTGTTTATAACGCAAAAAATAAAAACCGCAGAGGTGATCAAATACCACTAAAAGAAAGCTCTATTTGTGTGGAAAAAATGATAACAATTTCATTTGGGTACAGTGTTGTATGACCGCGCAATTGTCATTCAAAGTGCGACAGCGCTGAAAGCTGAAAAATGGCTTGGGCAGGAAGGGGGCGAAAATGCACTGTATTGAGGTGGTTAAGTACCGTATTTATCGGCGTATAACACACACTTTTTTCCCCTTAAAATCAGGGGAAAATCACGGGTGCGTGTTATACGCTGATCCCCTGCGATCCCCCGCTGACTGAGCGGAGGGATCGCCGACCGCGATTTGAAAATGGCGCCGCCGGCGCCGAAATACACAGAGCCGGTCCTTGGCTCTTCTCGGCCACTTTTGGCTTCACTCTAGCTCCGCTCACAGTCACGCCCATCCCGGGCGGGACTACGAGTGGAGCCGAAAGTGAACGAGAGCCGCCGAGAAGAGCCGAGGACCGGCTCTGTGTATTTCGGCGCCGGCTGCGCCATTTTCAAACTGCAGTGACAATGAAAAGTCACTGCAGTTTAACTGCAGCCTGGGCGAGGCTGCAAATGGACACAGAAAGCTGCAGATCAGCACTGACAAAGCTGCAAGGCTGCAAATGGACACTGATAAGGCTGCAAATGACACCAAGGCTGCTGACTGCAAGGCTGCAAATGACTGCAAGGCTGCAAATGACTGTAAGGCTGCAAATGACACCAAGGCTGCTGACTGCAAGGCTGCAAATGACTGCAAGGCTGCAAATGACACCGGACAAGCATGCAGATGGACGCTGTGCAAGGCTGCATTGATGGGCATTTAAGTGTAAGGTTTTTTTTCCGTGAAAACATTTTTTTCCTTATAATTCCCTCCTAAACTTGGGGTGCGTGTTATACGCCGATAAATACGGTAATTACTTAAGGCTCTGTGTCCCATGATGTACTCCAAGAAAAGGATTTTACAGGTAAGCTGTAATATAAAATCCTATTTTTTCTTGTGCATAACAAGAAATCGTGGACTTGTGTGTAAAATGAAAGGAGGTTTGCCAATCTTTATTCGTAATCTTCCCCAGAGCAGCGGACAATGTTCGATAGAAGTCCATTGTGCATCAATGCATGAAGTGACTTATAAATCGACGAAAGGAGATGTCTGGGTGTGTCGGAGAGGGGAGCACAGCCGCTCGTACTCAGTCAAAGGGCGGTGTATACAGGTGGAAGTAAATAGTCTCTTACAGAAGGAAGATGAGTGGATGGCTGTGAGACAATCATCGTTATCAGCAGGGATAACAGGTTGTTCAGTACATGAATGAACAAAGGAATGCGCTACCGACCAGACAGATCGTGACAGCCCTCTGAATATGGGGGTTTTCATTCCCTGGAGGAAAGTAGGGTTGTCAAACAGTGTCCTTAGGGGGATCTGGGGACAGGAGAGTCTGAAGGGGTAGGGCAGCGAGGGTCAGGGGAGATGAAGATTGAATCCTGTCAAAGTCTTGCTTGTAACCCCAAAGAAGAGCCCTAAGGTTGACAGGGGTTAGATCCTGCTCTATCATCGTAGAAGCCTTGGAGAAGGGACCGGGGAACCAATCCAACACTCGTGCCAAAACAGATGCTTTATGGTATAGTTCAAAATCTGGGACTCTCATTCCCCCTTGAAATTTTAGAAGCGTAAGTAGTTTATAATGGATACTCAATAGTCCCCTATTCCAAATAAAGCGTATGGATATGGAGCGCAGAGGCAAAAAAATTGTTTGGGCACACGTGTAGGAAGGGTCTGAAAAAGGTAGAGCAGCTTTGGGAGTGTGTCCATTTTCAACGTATTGATGCGCCCAACCCAGGGTACAGAGGACACATTCCAAAGGTCTAACTCCTTCTGGATGCGAGTCTATAACGGAGAGTAGCTCAGGGGATATAGGTCGGAAAGGTTAAGTAGGAAATGCCTTTGCGCGACCATTGCAAGGAGAAGTTGGATTTTAGCTGAGAAATAGTGGAATCTGGGAGTGAGATATTAAGGGCTTCCGTTTTGGACATATTAAGTTTAAAGTTGCTAAATTCCCCAAAACGGCGGAATTCATGCAGGAGAGACGGCAACTATGTGGGGTTGTTGTAAGTAAAATAAGAGATCATCTGCATAAAGAGAAAGCTTGTGATGAGTGGAGGGAGTTTGAATACCAACAATAAAATCATTTTGTCGAATCGCACAAGCCAAGTGTTCTATCACAATAACGAAGAGTAGCAGGGACAGGGGGCATCCCTGTCTCATTCCATTGTAAATATAAAAAGGTTCAGAGGGTGAGCCATTGATCAGTACTGACGCCAAGGGCCGGGAGTATAAGGACATAACTTTGTCCTCAAAGGTTGTGCCAAGGCCTATCTGCAACAGAGATAAATGTAAAAATTGCCAATTAACCCGGTCAAAAGCTTTTTTAGCGTCAAAAGAAAGTAAACAAGCCTTCAGTTTATACTGCTGGATATAAGATGAGGTCAATAGTCTTTGTGGTGTTATCCCTAGCCTCACGACCAGGGACAAAACCTGCTTGACCGTTGTGGATCAGCATAGGTAAAAGAGGGAGATGATCGATTGGTTAGAACTTTTGCAAAGAGTTTAAGTGTCCGCATTCAACAGGAAACTTGCCTATAGCTACTAGACCCAAGGGCCTGGTATGCTCTTGGAGGGGGGAACCCATGCCGGTTTTTTACTTAAAATTTGGTGCGGAGTTCCCCCCCAAGATTCATACCAAACACAGTGGCCGGTATTGGCGGGGATCCAAGTTGGATCCCCGTTCATTGAAAGTCGGACGCATGCAGGCTTCATGTCGCAGGGCAAAGTCGGATCCAAAGTAGGACGGCTGTCATGTCGCACCAGTGTGAACCCAGCCTGAGGCTGGGTTCACACTGGTCCGACATACGCTCCGACATTGGGAGCTCATGTCGCATGACGTGTGAAATTCAATGTTTCCCTATGGGAGCCGTCCTAACTGGTCCGACACAAGTCGTTCCGACTTTAGAAATGCTCCCTGTACTACTTTGGTCCGACTTTGATCCTACTTCAGCCCATTGACTATCATTGAAGTAGGATCAAAGTCGGATCCTTGTCCTAACCATCCGACTTTGGCATCCGACATTGTGTTATTTCCTGCCCCCTGCTGTAGCCCCTTCCATTGTGTGTTAGTTTTGATTGGTCAAAGGACAAGTGTACTATCTGAAAAGTCGGATCAAAGTAGTATCCTGTTCATGAAAGTCGGATGGATGTAGGACCAATGTAGGATCAATGTAGGACCAATGTCCGTCACGTGACGTCGCCTTTGTTCCGATCAGGTGATCAGGAAGTGAGGTTTGGCAGGCATTTCCGCCATACCGCTTCCTTTTGTTTGACATGCGGGCTGAGACACCCCTGGGCGCGGTCTGGATTGGCTGGCCACGCTATTGGAGTATAAACCCGCCTGTCACTCTTTCTGGTTTTTCATTGGTTGTGGGGACATCATGATGCATTTCCTGATTCACCTGAAGCCATTGTTCCAATGAGGTTTGTTCTTAATCCTTTTACCCCATTGGTTATATTATTTATAAATATCTGCAGCGTGGAGTGGGTAGCCCGTGCCCCAGTTGAAGACCCTTTGGTCGAAACGCGTTGGGAGGTCTCCCCTCTCTCCATGCTGCTCTTGTTTTGTTTTTAAAGTGATCACTATTTTTATATCCATTTGGCTTTTTTAGCAATAAAAAAACCCCTTTTTTTACCTGCACTATGCGGAAGCGTTGTATTTTTCTCTTGCATATCATCTTGAGAGAAATTGTCTAATTTTTGGCTATTGGAACTACACGTCCTTGGAATTCCCGGTTTGATGACCCATCCTGGTGATTATCGGAGGCTCGTTGGTTCAAGTGCACCCCATGAGTTCCAGCCTCTCGGACATCCTTCTATAGCCCATGTGGGGCTTACTGCTTTATTGACGAGTCCACCCAATCTGGTAAGAGTACCCATCCTTTTTCATTCATCGATGTCAATCACTACTGATGTTGTTTTCTACCTACGGATCTATACCATACACCCTTGATGTAGTTTTCCACCTATGGACTCACATCATTTTTGGTAGTTCTTTTGGGACTTTTCACTATTTACTTTTGAAGTATTTACCACAGAGTTGACACTAGTGGACTATTGATTTATACATGCTTTATTTCCAGGGATAATACTCATGGACTTGACACACTGTTACACATTTATTTTACTTTAAGAGCACTGCATTTTCCTTTTTTTAGTATATTGTTTGTCACAATGTATGCGGCTGCTGTTTCATTTTTGTTCACAATTTAAAGCGCAGTGTTTTGTATATCGCATTTTGCTATTTTGACCTTGTTACACAGCAGCTTTATTCCTATTTTTGTTTTCACGAGTTTTTCACTATGGATGTATTCGAGTACAGAACATCTCGGTCTTTAACCACTTCAGCCCCGGAACATTTTACCCCCTTCCTGACCAGAGCACTTTTTACAATTCGGCACTGCGTCGCTTTAACTGCTAATTGCGCGGTCATGCAATGCTGTACCCAAATGAAATTTGCGTCCTTTTCTTCCCACAAATAGAGCTTTCTTTTGATGGTATTTGATCACCTCTGCCGTTTTTATTTTTTGCGCTATAAACGGAAAAAGACCGAAAATTTTGAAAAAAAATGATATTTTCTACTTTTTGTTATAAAAAAAATCCAATAAACTAAATTTTAGTCATACATTTAGGCCAAAATGTATTCGGCCACATGTCTTTGGTAAAAAAAATGTCAATAAGCGTATATTTATTGGTTTGCGCAAAAGTTATAGCGTCTACAAACTAGGGTACATTTTCTGTAATTTACACAGCTTTTAGTTTATGACTGCCTATGTCATTTCTTGAGGTGCTAAAATGGCAGGGCAGTACAAAACCCCCCCAAATGACCCCATTTTGGAAAGTAGACACCCCAAGGAAATTGCTGAGAGGCATGTTGAACCCATTGAATATTTATTTTTTTTGTCCCAAGTGATTGAATAATGACAAAAAAAATGTACAAAAAGTTGTCACTAAATGATATATTGCTCACACAGGCCATGGGCATATGTGGAATTGCACCCCAAAATACATTTAGCTGCTTCTCCTGAGTATGGGGATACCACATGTGTGGGACTTTTTGGGAGCCTAGCCGCGTACGGGGCCCCGAAAACCAAGCACCGCCTTCAGGATTTCTAAGGGCATAAATTTTTGATTTCACGCCTCACTACCTATCACAGTTTTGAAGGCCATAAAATGCCCAGGTGGCACAAAACCCCCCAAATGACCCCATTTTGGAAAGTAGACACCCCAAGCTATTTGCTGAGAGGCATGGTGAGTATTTTGCAGCTCTCATTTGTTTTTGAAAATGAAGAAAGACCAGAAAAAAAAAAATTTTTTTTCTTTTTTCAATTTTCAAAACTTTGTGACAAAAAGTGAGGTCTGCAAAATACTCACTATACCTCTCAGCAAATAGCTTGGGGTGTCTACTTTCCAAAATGGGGTCATTTTGGGGGGGTTTTGTGCCACCTGGGCATTCCATGGCCTCCGAAACTGTGATAGGCAGTGAAGAGTGAAATCAAAAATTTACGCCCTTAGAAAGCCTGAAGGCGGTGCTTGGTTTTCGGGGTCCCGTGCGCAGCTAGGCTCCCAAAAAGTCCCACACATGTGGTATCCCCGTACTCAGGAGAAGCAGCAGAATGTATTTTGGGGTGTAATTTCACATATCCCCATGGCATGTTTGAGCAATATATCATTTAGTGACAACTTTGTGCAAAAAAAAAAAAAAAAAAAAAAAAATTTGTCTCTTTCCCGCAACTTGTGTCGCAATATAAAATATTCCATGGACTCGACATGCCTCTCAGGAAATAGCTTGGGGTGTCTACTTCCCAAAATGGGGTCATTTGGGGGGGTTTTGAACTGTCCTGGCATTTTATGCACAACATTTAGAAGCTTATGTCACACATGACCCACTCTTCTAACCACTTGAAGGCAAAACCCTTTCTGACACTTTTTGATTACGTGAAAAAATTATTTTTTTTTGCAAGAAAATTACTTTGAACCCCCAAACATTATATATTTTTTTAAAGCAAATGCCCTACAGATTAAAATGGTGAGTGTTTCATTTTTTTTTTTCACACGGTATTTGCGCAGCGATTTTTCAAACGCATTTTTTGTGGAAAAAACACACTTTTTTAAATTTTAATGCACTAAAACACACTATATTGCCCAAATGTTTGATGGAATAAAAAAGATGATCTTAAGCCGAGTACATGGATACCAAACATGACATGCTTTAAAATTGCGCACAAACGTGCAGTGGCAACAAAATTAATACATTTTTAAAAGCCTTTAAAAGCCTTTACAGGTTACCACTTTAGATTTACAGAGGAGGTCTACTGCTAAAAATACTGCCCTCGATCTGACCTTCGCGGTGATACCTCACATGCATGGTGCAATTGCTGTTTACATTTGATGCCAGACCGACGCTTGCGTTCGCCTTAGCGCGAGAGCAGGGGGGACAGGGGTGCTTTTTTTTTTTTTTTTTTTCTTTATTATTTTTTTGCTTTTTTTATCTTATTTTTAAACTGTTCCTTTCATTTTTTTTTTTTTAAATCATTTTTATTGTTATCTCAGGGAATGTAAATATCCCCTATGATAGCAATAGGTAGTGACAGGTACTCTTTTTTGAAAAAATTGGGGTCTATTAGACCCTAGATCTCTCCTCTGCCCTCAAAGCATCTGACCACACCAAGATCGGTGTGATAAAATGCTTCCCCAATTTCCCAATGGCGCTGTTTACATCCCGCGAAATCTAAGTCATAAAATGCTCGTAGCTTCCGGTTTCTTAGGCCATAGAGATGTTTGGAGCCACTCTGGTCTCTGATCAGCTCTATGGTCAGCTGGCTGAATCACCGGCTGCATTCTCAGGTTCCCTGTTGAGACAGGAGAGCCAGAGAAAAACACGGAAGACGGTGGGGGGGGGGGGCATTCCCTCCCACTGCTTGTAAAAGCAGTCTAGAGGCTAATTAGCCGCTAGGATTGCTTTTACATGAAAGCCGACCGCTGGCTGAAAAGAATGATACCAAGATGATACCTAAACCTGCAGGCATCATTCTGGTATAACCACTCAAAGTCGTGAATGGTGTACCTGAAGACCAAAAAATGGTTAACAATAAAGCACAGTAAACGGTAAAGTATGAAAAATTGCATACCTGAAAAGCAAACATGATAAAACATAATAACAATAAAACATTGCAGAATAGAATACAGTAAAAAAGAGCAGAACAATAGAGAGAGAATAGAGAGAGAGAATAAAACAACAACTATTTTTTTTTATTTTTGTTTGTGTTTTTTTTGCAAACTTGTAACTTTTATAACTGTAACCGGTTCCAGGTTCGGGTCTCTCAAAATGCGATGGCATCTTGGGAGACCCTGTGAAAGTGCGCCTAGTCTGTGGAATGCTGTATCCTACGCTAATACTCAACTAGTGAATGGTAGCGTTCAAAACATTCACCAATGCAAAGACCAGGATTGTCAGGACAGGAGGGACAATAATAGCGGGTGTCATGCCTATATCCGCGCTTGCTGCAGACACAACATCTTTTTGGGGGGGGTTGTTGGGTAGGGGTACTCGGGAGGACATAAAAATGCCTCTCATGCAGCCGACTGCATTTGGTTGGGGATGTGAATGGGGGAAGTACGGGCGCTGCAGAAGCGGTGGGTTCCCAATTAGGATTGGCGAATGCAGCAGGAAGGGCACTATGGGCACGACGGGCCTGTGTTTGTCTTTTTGGTGGCAGCGGGACACTACTTGTGCTTGCCACCTCACCAGCTTGAACTGCACTTATGGGACTCGCCACGTCACCAAGTGTTACTGCAGTGCTGGTTTGACTACGACCGGGGTGTACTAGGCCGCTGGTGCTTGCCAGTTCACCAAAACGCTACCAAAAAAACTGTTAGCAATCGCAGGGATCAGGCCTGACTCTGCGAACGCTGCAGTTATGCGTTTAATGTTCTGTAAGTGACAGTGATCGATCGATACTGCACTTGGGTGGGCTGGGCTGGGCCGGGCGGAGGGGCAAAACGCAGGTGCTAGTAGGTATCTGGGCTGATCCCGCTAACACTGCGTTTTTGGGAACCCTAAACTGCTGGGGACGCCAGTATAGATCTGATCGGATCAGGTATTGATCCGTTCAGATACTATACCACTAAGGGAGGTGTACGGTGCGTGCGTGGGTGTTAGCGGTACTGGCGCTAACCTGACGCTGCCTGGGGCTGGTGCTTACCAGTTCACCAAAACGCTACCAAAAAAACTGTTAGCGATCGCAGGGATCAGGCCTGACTCTGTGAACGCTGCAGTTATGCGTTTAGTGTTCTGTAAGTGACAGTGATCGATCGATACTGCACTTGGGTGGGCTGGGCTGGGCCGGGCGGAGGGGAAAAACGCAGGTGCTAGCAGGTATCTGGGCTGATCCCGCTAACACTGCGTTTTTGGGAACCCTAAACTGCTGGGGACGCTAGTATAGATCTGATCGGATCAGATATTGATCCGTTCAGATACTATACCACTAAGGGAGGCGTATGCCACGTGCGTGGGTGTTAGCGGTACTGGCGCTAATCTGACGCTGCCTGGGGCGACGCATATCACCGCCGGGCGATCAGGGGGCTAAACCTTTATTCGGTAATAAACGGCGGGTGCCCTGACACTATAAAAAATAAACGAACTAACCAGCGTCACCCGTAACAGTTATACGGTGATCAGTGGGGAAAGGGTTAACTAGGGGGCAATCAAGGGGTTAAAACATTTATTCGGTAGTATATGGGGGTCCCTGACGCTATAAAACGCTGACGGCGAACCTAAATATTTACCTCCCTAACTAGCGGAACCAGTGACACTAATACAGCGATCAGAAAAATGATCGCTTAGTGACACTGGTGACGGGGGGTGATCAAGGGGTTAAAACTTTATTAGGGGGGTTAGGGGGGTACCCTAGACCTACAGGGGGCTAACCCTAATTGTCCTAACACTGTAACTGTCACAAACTGACACTATGCAGTAATCAGAAAAAAAAAAAAAAAAAAAAACCTGCTTGGTGTCAGTTTGTGACAGGGGGGGGGGTGATTGGGGGGGGATCGGGGGGTGATCGGGGGGGGGGGGGATCGGGGTGTTTAGTGTGCCTGGCATGTTCTACTGTGTTGTGTGTGTGTTGTGCACTTACTTACATGTCTTCTCTCCTCGGGCCGGAACGGAAACTCCCGAGCCGAGGGGAGATGACATCACATCCTCTGCCTCTGTGTACTATACAGAGGCAGAGGATGTTTCTCATTGGCTGGGAGCGATCGCGAGGGGGGGGCCACGATCGGATGGCCTCCCCCTCGTCTCTCACTTCTCCCAGCCAAAAGCCGACCGCCGCTGGCACCAGGGGGGGTCCGATCGGACCCCCCGCCCGCGGGAAGGCATCACGTATCAGGTACGTGATTTTGCCTGCCCGTGCCATTCTGCTCACGTATATAGGCGTGAGGCGGTCGGCAAGTGGTTAAACACAGATGGGGTGTTTATCAGTACTAACCCTGACTCCAAGATGGGTGGTTTATTTATCAGACTCAAGAACCTGATGATCAGCGAACTCCATCTCCAGTGGGACACCGCTTTTCTTGAACAATACAGTATATCAAGGAACAAATGGTCCCCAGGGGTCTTAGGTGGGATATCCACCCTCAACAAGATGAACCAGACCTAGAGTCTTGGTTTAAATATTTTAATGAAACAGGGTTAAAACTCTTATGCCCCGTACACACGGTCGGATTTTCCGATGGAAAATGTCCGATCGGAGCGTGTTGTCGGAAATTCCGACCGTGTGTGGGCTCCATCGGACATTTTCCATCGGATTTTCCGACACACAAAGTTGGAGAGCAGGAGATAAAATTTTCCGACAACAAAATCCGTTGTCGGAAATTCTGATCGTGTGTACACAAATCCGACGGACAAAGTGCCACGCATGCTCAGAATAAATAAAGAGATGAAAGCTATTGGCCACTGCCCCGTTTATAGTCCCGACGTACGTGTTTTACGTCACCGCGTTCAGAACGATCGGATTTTCCGACAACTTTGTGTGACCGTGTGTATGCAAGACAAGTTTGAGCCAACATCCGTCGGAAAAAATCCTAGGATTTTGTTGTCGGAATGTCCGAACAAAGTCCGACCATATGTACGGGGCATTACAATTTTTGGTTGACAAGAAAAAAATCAAATTGTCTCTCATATTCAGATTCAGAGATTAAAGAACTCAGAGACAAATTGATTCCACATAAGAACTAAACTGAATATAACGCACTATCCACCAATTTAAAAACCATTTTAGAAAAAGAAGAAAAGCATCAAAGGAACAAAAAACAAAAAAAGTACAATAGGGACTTCTTGGATTACACCAGTAATTCAGTTTTTAATTGGCAGAAGAGGAGTTTACTAACTCTCTCTGCTAATGGAGAATCACTCCCTATGGATACTTCCATTCCCCCCCGGTACACACCAGGATAAAAAGTTAGTCTATGAACCCTCCCGGGCTCAAGGACCCAAGCGGGTTGTATCTAACAAACAAGGTCCTAGACAAGTGCCCCCTCAGCCTTTGGGGGCCCCTCCCCCTCTTCTTCCGCCTCCCTCAAGCCCTAGAGGCGGTGCTAATTTTAGAGGCAGAGGGAGAGGTCAGCAAAATAGTTATCCAAATGATCCTTATTTCGGGAATAATCATAGAGGTCCACCTCCTAATGGAAGTCACGGATCCAACAATCGGGGATCACAATATGATCCGGATTATGGTTACCGTACCCCGGTTCGTCTGAACAATCGTTATACCCCTCTTCAGGATAATGATTCCCATGAAAATTATCCTGATTCGTATTTTCAATACGATAGGGATGATGATCCTTATAATAGAACACCTTACTATTCCAATTATAATCATCCCGGGCCCACCCAAACATCGGGTTTTCAGAGACCCATGGAAGGACATCCAGGAAATTTAGAAGGAAAAGAGGGACCAGAGGGGGGTGGAGGGTCCAAGGCCAAAAGAAAAAGGACCTAGTGGGGGCGGGTATTTTCAATTTGAGCTCCACTATATTGTCTAGGGCAGAACAAACTGTCCTAGACAAAGGGCTTAAATTTGTTCCTCCCAGACCCCTTAATAGGTTTACTACCTTTTATAGACATTCTTAAGTATACACGCAAACTTCCAGAGACACTTCCTTGCCCAACCCTCCGACCCCCTCAGATCAATGCTATCATTCCCACTATCACAGCTACTTCATCGGAAAAAGACACTATTTTACATTCGGGATTGTGCAATCCCTCTTTATTTAATCCCTCCGGCCCTCTGGCGCCCTCGGTGAAGGTTTTTAAAAACCTTGTTTTGGAGGACCTAGAGAAATTATCCAGTTCTAGAAGAAGGGTTTATACATAACCTGATATTAAGATAGGACTCCAAACATTATGTGAAAGAAAAAATCTTATAATTCGCCCTGCTGACAAAGGGAGGGGGGGGGATTGTGGTCTTAAATAAAACAGACTACTTGAAAGAAATGGGTAGAATACTAAGTGATACAGACACTTACAGCCCCATTTCCTCAGATACTACTTCTGTTTATAAAAAAGATCTGTTACAACTTGTCAATGAAGGTTTTTCTTTAGGGGTCATTAACAACAAAGAAAAAAGTTTTTTGGTTCCCCAAGTTCCCCGTATTCCAACCATTTACTATCTTCCCAAAGTCCACAAGGACCCAGTCAATCCCCCTGGCCGACCTATAGTCAGCGGGATTGACTCGGTCACAGTCCGGATTGGGAAATATGTGGAATTTTATTTACAGCCTTTGGTTCGGTCCACTCCCTCTTATTTGAAAGACACTAGAGATACTATCAAACTCTTAGAATCGGTTACATTTGTAAAAGGGATGTTTCTTGCCACAGCAGATGTGGCAGCACTTTATACGTGCATACCTCATGACTTAGGATTTAACACTGTGGAGGGCTTTTTATCCAGGGATGCTCGGCTCCCCCTCTTGCAGCGCAACTTTATCATGCAATTGCTAAAATTTTCCACGCAGCATAATTATTTCTGGTTCCAGGACCAGTCTTATTTGCAGCGGAGGGGCGTGGCTATGGGCGCGAAGTTCGCGCCCAGACTCGCGAACCTCTTTATGGTGCAGTGGGAGGAGGATGTCGTCTATGTTGACCGACGGCCCGAGTTGGTACTCTGGGCCAGGTACATAGACGACATCCTCCTCCTATGGGACGGTGATCGTCCCTCCCTTGATAGCTTCATGACCACCCTTAATTTAAACGATAGGGGAATTTCCTTGAGCTATGAAGCTAGTACCTCCAAGGTCCATTTTTTAGATTTGGAGATTTTGGCAATGGAGGACCACTTGGAATTCAGAACTTATTTCAAACCTACCGAACGGAATGGTTACATTCCGGTCGACAGTTGCCATCAAGATCAATGGCTTAAGGCGATCCCACGTGGCCAGTTTTTAAGGTTGCGCCGCAACTGTACTAGAACTTCAGATTTTCTGTCTCAGTCTCAGTTACTGAAGAACAGATTCCTTGAAAAGGGCTATAATCCAGATCTTTTGGACAAAGAGATTAATACTATTCTGTCAGTTGAGAGAACTTCTACACTGACGGAGCATCCCAAGAATACCTCAGATTCGAGATTCAAAAGGGCTTTTACCACCACCCATTCCTTACAATCTAAACAAATTAGAAACATCTTTAAAAAACACTGGAAAGTGCTCTTGTATGATAGATTGTTGGGTCCAGCTCTCCCTGAACAAGCCACAGTGATTTTCAGGGGTGCAAGATCCATTCAGGGGCAGGTGGCCCCGAATGTGATCGATCCTCCCAAAAAGGTATCCTTTTTCCAGGATTGTAAAGGTTACTATCCGTGTCGTAGGTGCAATGTGTGCCACCACAATATCGGTGGGCGACAAAAGATGCTAACGTTTACATCCACTGTGATGTCCCATATATACCATATGAACAGTTTGCTACATGCTCTTCCCAATATATTATTTGGTGACTTGTCCCTGTCATAAACAGTATGTTGGCCGTACCATCAGGACTTTTCCTATCTGTGTCAATGAACACGTGGCTGCAATCAAGGGTGGGAAAAGTAAACACACAGTTCCACGACATTACTTACAGTACCACAACAGATCCTTCAGGGACACTTTTTCAAGTAATAGATAGATTCATCCCTCATTAGAGGGGTGAGTCGAGACTTCGGGGCGTTTCACGTCTCAAAACCTACTGGATCTATGAGTTGAGGTCCTACTTCCCATTCGGGTTAAACGTGGAGTGGGACCTCAACTCTTTTATTAACCAATCTTAGTGTCTACTTCCATCATGTGTCTATATTAGGCTGTTGCTTTGAGTCCCTAGTGGATGCATGCCTTCTAGGCTCAGATTTGATTCTCCTTTTCATTGGTCCCATGAGCTTCTTTAGTTAGCCTTGTGCAACACATTTAATTTTTTCTATTTTTATTATTTTTCCTCATGTAATTCATCATTGTTTATTTTTTTGTACACATTTTTTATTTATTGGTTGGATACACTCACTCTCAGTGAATCATTTGATATTTTTGCTTATTTGCATATTGTATAATTTATTCAGTATGTATTAGTAATAATCCCTATTTGTATAGTTGGATGTCGTTTTTTGTATTGTTTTTTACCATTCATTATGAAGTTGCATCCGTTGCTTGCATTGGCTGAAGTCTGGTCATCTGACCGCTGAGATGACACACAGTCCTTTTTGTAATCATTCCTTTGCGGTCACATGACAGTATCTCTTCCTTGATCACGTGATCGGGAAGGGCCTAGTGACGATCTGACGGCGCTACGTCACTTCCTCCCATTCAGTGTACCGAAGTGACGATTTTAGGTTCTTGCCGTCCGTCACTTGACGTCGCCTTTGTTCCGATCAGGAAGTGAGGTTTGGCGGGCTTTTCTGCCATACCGCTTCCTTTTGTTTGACATGCGGGCTGAGACACCCCTGGGCGCGGTCTGGATTGGCCGCCCACGCTATTGGAGTATAAACCTGCCTGTCACTCTTTCTGGTTTTTCATTGGTTGTGGGGACATCATGATGCATTTCCTGATTCACTTGAAGCCATTGTTCCAAAGAGGTTTGTTCTTAATCCTTTAACCCCATTAGTTATATTATTTATAAATATCTGCAGCGTGGAGTGGGTAGCCCGTGCCCCAGTTGAAGACCCTTTGTTCGAAACGCATCGGGTGGTCTCCCCTCTCTCCATGCTGCTCTTGTTTTGTTTTGAAAGTGATCACTATTTTTATATCCATTTGGCTTTTTTAGCAATAAAAAAACCCTATGCGGAAGCGTTGTATTTTTCTCTTGCATATCATCTTGAGAGAAATTGTCTAATTTTTGGCTATTGGAACTACACGTCCTTGGAATTCTCGGTTTGATGACCCATCCTGGTGATTATCTGAGGCTCGTTGGTTCAAGTGCACCCCATGAGTTCCAGCCTCTTGGACATCCTTCTATAGCCCATGTGGGGCTTACTGCTTTATTGACTCCATGTCATAAGACATGGGAGTCCACCCAATCTGGTAAGAGTACCCATCCTTTTTCATTCATCGATGTCAATCACTACTGATGTTGTTTTCCACCTACGGATCTATACCATACACCCTTGATGTAGTTTTCCATCTATGGACTCACATAATTTTTGGTAGTCCTTTTGGGACTTTTCACTATTTACTTTTGAAGTATTTACCACAGAGTTGACACTAGTGGACTATTGATTTATACATGCTTTATTTCAAGGGATAATACTCATGGACTTAACACACTCTTACACATTTATTTTACTTTAACTACTTCCCACCCGGCCAATGTACATAAACGGCCGGGTGGGCGCTCTCTCCTTCTGAGTGGACGTTCAGGAACGTCCCTCAGAAGGAGCGGGATCGCGCGCGCGCGTGCCCGCGCAGCGGCGCGATCCCAATGCGCTTGTGTCCCCCGGACACGGCGCATCTCGGATCGGCAGGAGGGCTCTGTGATTGGCCCTCCTGATCACATGACGGCCGTGTCCAATCACAGCTGTCATGTGATGTAAACACAGCCGGTTGCTAGGCGATCAGCTCTCCTCTCCTCACACGGAAGTTGTCGCTGAGGAGGAGAGGAGAGGGGATCGCTGCAGCCGGCTGATGATCAGTGAGTATGAGCTGTTTTTTACAGCTTTTTACTCACTGATCACCAACCTAGTGTCAACACACATGTAAATACATACATGTAAAACACACACATGTCCCCACATAATGTAAAACACAAACATGTCCCCACATAATGTAAAACACACATGTCCCCAAAACACATGTCCCCAAATAATAAAAAAAGCTGTCCCCCACATATGTCACACTAAAATCACATGTCCCAATGGTAATCTGCACACATATGTACGTGATCACCTGCACACATCTGTACATGATCATTTGCGTACATATGTCCGTGATCACACAAACCAATTATTATACACTTAACAGGATTTTTTTTATCAAAAACATGTAGCAGAATGCATTTTGGCTTAAATTTATGACAAAATTCGATTTTACTGGATTTCTTTTAAAACAGAAAAAAGAAAATATTGTTTTTTTTCCAAATTTCCACTATTTTTGCGCTTATATCGCAAAAAAAAAAAAATGGAGTCGTGAATAAATACCACCAAAAGAAAGCTCTATTTGTGCGAACAAAATGATAAAAATTTCATTTGGGTACAGTGTAGCATGACCGAGTAATTGTCATTAAAAGTGCGAGAGCGCTGAAAGCTGAAAATTGGTCTGGGAAGGAAGGGGGCGAAAGTGCCCAGTATTGAGGTGGTTAAGAGCACTGCATTTTTTCCTTTTTCTAGTATATTGTTTGTCACAGTGTATGCGGCTGCTGTTTCATTTTTGTTCACAATTTAAAGCGCAGTGTTTTGTATATCACATTTTGTTGTACATTTTATGTGCAGCAATATCAGGAAGTAAACAAACATGCAGATGCACTAGCAGCCAAGCTATGTTTACATGTTGTAGAGAAGGCTTCAGGCTCTGAATCAGAAGTGATTTGGGTGGCTGTAATGCTACTCGATCACTTTTATTAGCTGTAAATGGTGACATCACTCCTTCTCCCCCAACATGCATCCCAAGATGTAAAACAATGGCCAGGTTGGAGCACTATTATCCCAGGAGGACATCACTATGGTAACACTACTGCTCTGGTCAGTGTCCCTATTTACTGCCACACCAGTCATATGGTGGTGACAGTATGTAAAATAAATTGTGAAAAAAATAATTATTTCTTAATTTTTCCAAAACATTTGCCAAAAAAATTACAACTTCAAAAAACTCATCATGCCCCTTACTAAACACCTTGGACTGTCTACTCTTCTTTTCAAAAAGGGGGAATCTGGGGAATATTTGTACTGTCCTGGCATTTTTAGGGCCTTAAGAAATGAGAGGCCGTCAGTACATCAGGATTGATCAATTTTCAAAAATACAGGTGAATCTCATAAAATTAAAATATTATCAAAAAGTTAATTTATTTCAGTAATTCAATTTAAAAAGTGAAACTTATATATTATATTTAGCTTCATTACACACAGAGTGATATATTTCAAGCATTTCTTTCTTTTAATATTGATGATTATTGCTTACAGCTAGTGAAAACCCTACATTTAGTATCTCAGAAAATTTGAATATTACATAAGACCAATAAAAAAAAGATTTTTAATACAGAAATGTTGGCTTATTGAAAAGTATGTCCATGTACAGTATGCACTGAATACTTGGTCGGGGCTCTTTTTGCATGAATTACTGCATTAATGCGGCATGGCATGGAGGCAATCAGAATGTGGCACTGCTGAGGTGTTATGATAGCGGCCTTCAGCTCATCTGCATTCTTGGGTCTGGTGTCTCATCTTCCTCTTGACAATACCCCACAGATTTTCTATGGGGTTTAGGTCGGGTTATTTTTTCTCTGCCAATCAAGCACATTGATACCATGATCACTAAACCAGGTATTGGTACTTTTGGCAGTGTGAGTAGGTGCCAAGTCCTGCTGAAAAATGAAATCAGCATCTGCATAAAGCTGGTCAGCAGAGAGAAACATGAATTGCTCAAGAATTTCCTGGTAGAGGGCTGTGCTGACTTTGGACTTGATAAAACACAGTGGACCAACACCAGCAGATGACATGGCTCCCCAAATCATCACTGACTGTGGAAACTTCACACTGAACCTCATGCAACTTGGATTCTGTGCCTCTCCACTCTTCCTCTAGACTCTGGGGCCGTGATGATTTGGGGAGCCATGTCATCCGCTGGTCCACTGTGTTTTATCAAGTCCAAAGTCAGCACAGCCCTCCACCAGGAAATTCTAGAGCACTTCATGCTTCTCTCTGCTGACCAGCTTTATAGAGATGCTGATTTCATTTTCCAGCAGGACTCGGTACCTGCCCACACTGCCAAAAGTACCAATACCTGGTTTAATGATCATGGTATCACTCTGCTTGATTGGCCAGCAAACTCACCTGACCTAAAACCCATAGAAAATCTGTGGGGTATTGTCAACAGGAAGATTAGAGACAACAGACCCAACAATGCACATGAGCTGAAGGCCACTATCAAAGCAACCTGGGCTTCCATACCAACTCAGCAGAGCCACAGGCTGATCATCTCTATGCCACGACGCATTGATGCAGTAATTCATGCAAAAGGAGCTCCGACCAAGCATTCAGTGTGTACTATACTGTACATACTTTTTAGTAAGCCAACATTTTTGTATTAAAAATCCTTCTTTTTTTAATTTGCATTTGATAAACGGCTGTGTAAGTTCGTAACATAAAAAAAATTGCAACAGCCTCCATTTGTTCTATAGGGCCTCTTCCTTTAAAAAATATATAATGTTGGTAGTTCTATGTAGTTTTCTAGCACAAAATGCAGATTTTACCATGTATGCGAAAAATATCAAATTTCCCCAGCAAGTGGGTAAAGAAGAATTCCAGGTACGGTATATTTTTTATAGTTATAATGGTATAGCTTGGATCAATGTACCTATGTATATACTATACATGGATGATGCCACGTATAGCAGGATAGAGCAGGCAGACGGCTGATCCCCGTCCACTGAGCAGGTAGACGGCTGATCCCTGCAGACGGCTGGTCCCTGTCCGCTGATCCCTGCAGATGGCTGGTCCCTGTCCGCTGATCCCTGCAGATGGATGGTCCCTGTCTGCTGATCCCTGCAGATGGTTGGTCCCTGTCCGCTGATCCCTGCAGACGGCTGGTCCCTGTCCGCTGGTCCCTGTCTGCTGATCCCTGCAGATGGCTGGTCCCTGTCCCCTGATCCCTGCAGAGCGGGCAGATGGCTGGTCCCTGCCCGCTGATCCCCGCAGAGCGGGCAGGCGGCTGGTCCCTGTCCGCTGATCCCCCCAGAACGGGCAGACTGCTGGTCCCTGTCCGCTGATCCCTGCAGAGCGGGCAGACTGCTGGTCACTGTCCGCTGATCCCCACAGAGCAGACAGATGGCTGGTCCCTGTCCGCTGATCTCTGCAGAGCGGGCAGACGGCTGGTCCCTGTCCCCTGTAGAGCAGGCAGACGGCTGTTCCCTGAGCTCTGCAGAGCGGGCAGACGGCTGGTCCCTGTCCGCTGATCTCTGCAGATGGCTGGTCCCTGTCCGCTGATCCCCGCTGAGCAGGCAGACGGCTGGTCCCTGTCCCCGATCCCCGTTGAGCAGGCAGACGGCTGGTCCCTGTCCCCTGATCTCTGCAGAGCGGGCAGACGGCTGGTCCCTGTCCGCTGATCTCCCCAGAACGGGCAGACTGCTGGTCCCTGTCCGCTGATCCCCACAGAGCAGGCAGATGGCTGGTCTCTGTCCGCTAATCCCCGCAAAGCAGGCAGGCGGCTGGTCCCTGTCCGCTGATCCCCGCAGAGCAGGCAGACGGCTGGTTCCTGTCCCCTGATCCCCGCAGAGCAGGCAGACGGCTGGTCCCTGTCCGCTGATCCCCGCAGAGCAGGCAGACGGCTGGTCCCTGTCCGCTGATCCCCGCAGAGCAGGCAGACGGCTGGTCCCTGTCCGCTGATCCCCGCAGAGCAGGCAGATGGCTGGTCCCTGTCCGCTGATCCCCGCAGAGCAGGCAGATGGCTGGTCCCTGTCCGCTGATGCACAGTCTGCTTTCCTCTATGGGGGGTCGGATGTGAACAGACCGCCTTTCTGTTTACACCCAACTGCTGTCTGAACCAATCAATGGATGGGGAACGGATCCCTATCTGTTTTTAGCAGACAGGATAGGTTGTCAGCGGGTGTCATCAGACACATGTCCATTAACACCGGCCGCTACCTAGAGGAGACATGATTAGTCCGCCCGTGAGAAAGGGCTCTAAGGGAAACAGTTTTTGAAAGATTTTACTGGTAAAAAACAAAATAAAGCTTGGTCTGTCTAAAAAAAACCTATTTGGGTTCAGAGTAGCATGACTGAGTAATTGTTTTGTCAAACTATCACAGCTCTGAGAAGTGGGCTGGTAATGAAGAGGGATTACAGACTGGGACACAAATAGTTAAACTTTGAAAATGAAACCTAGGAGCTGATTGGTTAGTGTGCACATCTGCTCCAATTCTGGTGTTATAAGGTCACTTCAGCATATGTGTGTGAAAATGGAAATAAGAGGGTTAAGCCGCGCTCTCCGCCCCGTATGACTTCCCTTTCTACCGTATGAGCCTCGGTAATACAGGGCGCCAGCGATACTCCCTCCCCTCCTCTATCTCTGTAGAATGAAGCAAGCAATGGGAAGGACGCAGCGCTTCTCCTCATCACCCAATCACCTCTCTATAACCCCGCCTTCCGCTGGAAATGGCTGATCGCCGAGCTCGAAATCACAACCGGAAGTAGCCGGATCGAGCCGCTCCGCGATGGATTGGTGCGTCCTGCAGCTTCAGCTCAGCGACGAGGGGAGGGAAGGCCAAGATGGCGGCAGGAGTGAGAGCGCGGAAGGGGCCGTGTGGATAATCGAGGGAGAAGTGGAGATCCCGAGGCGCCTGGACGTGTGATGGGAGCGGGATAAATCGGGATGTGTGAGAGCTACTCGCGCTCGCTGCTGCGGGTGTCGGTGGCGCAGATCTGCCAGGCTCTGGGCTGGGATTCCGTGCAGGTGACCGCCTGCGACCTGCTCACCGATGTGCTGCACCGGTACCTGCAGCAGCTGTGCCGGGGGGCCCACCGCTACTCCGAGCTGTGTGAGTATCCACCGGACCGGGACACGGGGCTGTAGGGGGAGGAAGGGGAGACTTCATGGGAGACCTGGACACCCTCCATGCGGATCTGTGTGACAGCTGTGATCACAGAACCGGAGCCTGACCCGGAGAGTCCGGGGAGGGGGAAGACACCCGGGAGAGAGAGAGCTGTGTGCAGGCCGGGCGGATGTCAACAAACACACGTGTGTATGAGAGAGAGAGAGAGGAGGGAGGATGGGTTGTGTCATCTCCATCCATCTGATCCCCTCCTCAGAACTCTCTGATAAATGTCCTATTACTACATCATCAGTGTACTGGGGGCCCTGTGATCAGATACCTTTGTGTCTGTCCTATTGGAGATCCATCAGATCCTCTCCTCAGGTCTGATCTCTGAGAAGTCTGTCCTATTGGAGATCCATCAGATCCTCTCCTCAGGTCTGATCTCTGAGAAGTCTGTCCTATTGGAGATCCATCAGATCCTCTCCTCAGGTCTGATCTCTGAGAAGTCTGTCCTATTGGAGATCCATCAGATCCTCTCCTCAGGTCTGATCTATGAGAAGTCTGTCCTATTGGAGACTGTGTGTGTGTTCTCTCCATCCATCAGATCTCCTCCTTCATGACCAACACCTGTGTTTTTGTATATATATTTATATATATATATATATATATATATATATATATATATATATATATAATCTCTGATGTCCTATTACTACATTATCAGCAGTGTACTGGGAGCCCTGTGGTCAGACACCTTTCTTGGGCTGGATGTCATCTCCATCCATCAGATCCCCTCCTCAGGACACACATCTGATATCTCTGAGAAGTCTGTCCTATTGGAGACTGTGTGTGTGTTCTCTCCATTTATCAGATCTCCTCCTCCAACCAACACCTGATCTATATGTCTGATGGCCTATTACTACATCATCAGCAGTGTACTGGGAGCCCTGTGATCAGATACCTTTCTTGGGCTGGGTCTCATCTCCATCCATCAGATCCGCTCCTCAGGACACACATCTGATCTCTGAGAAGTCTGTCCTATTGGAGACTGTGTGTGTGTTCAGTCCATCCATCAGATTTCCTCCTCATGTTCAACACTTGATATAGATCTCTGATAAATGGCCTATTACTACATTATCAGCTGTGTACTGGGAGCCCTGTGATCAGATACCTTTCTTGGGCTGGGTGTCATCTCCATCCATCAGATCCCCTCCTCAGGATACATGTCTGGTATCTGGTTTAATTCAAATCCACCCTGGTTTACTGTTAGCTGACAGCGGTGGCACCCGGTGTGGTCTTCTTCTGCTGTAGCCCATCTGCTTCAAGGTTCGATGTGTTGTGCTTTTTAGAGATTGTATTCTGCATACCTTGGCTGTAACGAGTGGCTATTTGAGTTACTGTTGCCTTTCTATCACCTCAAACCATTATGCCCATTCTCCTCTGATATCAACCAGGCATTTTCATCCACACAACTGCCGCTCATTGGATATTTCCTCTTTTCGGACCATTGTCTGTAAACCCTAGAGATGGTTGTGCGTGAAAATCCCAGTAGATCAGTTTTTGAAATATTTAGATCAACCCGTCTGGCACCAACAACCATGCCACGTTCAAAGTCACTTAAATCCCCTTTCTTCCCCATTCTGATGCTTGGTTTGAACATCAGCAAGTTGTCTTCACCACGTCTAGATGCCTAAATGCATTGAGGTGCTGCCATATGATTGGCTGATCAGCAATTTGTGTTACCAAGCAATTGAACAGGTGTACCTAATATAGTGGGCAGTGAGTGTATGTTGTGAAGTTTACATTATGTCGAAGTTTCATTTGTCCAGCCTTGTAAAAGGCAGAATTTCTGGTGAGACTCGTACATGGCAAAGGTTTTGTTGGTGATACATGTTAGTGTTTTACAAACTTTAGTCACTCAAGAAGAGCCTGTAAGGGCTTATTCACGTGTGTCAATACCCTGTGTTTATGGCATTCATGCAACATTTGTAAAGCCTCATTGCCTGTGAATGCCTGCCATGAATGTTACAATGGCACCAGACAGTGCAGTACACACAGGAGTCGGAGTGTTGTGTCAATTTGTAAATGAAGCAGCATGTCCCTTTCAAACCCTGCACTTTTATATTTAGAGAGATCATTTCTATGACCCTTACATATGCAAAGCACTGCCAGATCTGGTCTGGTCTTGTGTTTAAAAAACAAAAATACAATCAAAGCTGACCCTCTACTTAGTTTTAGAAAGGAGTTTTGTAAGGGCTCATTCACACTAAAGCAATCTGCTGCCTTGCATTAACATTGCGTTACTGCATCCTATTCATTGAACAGGCTTGCAACCTACCACAATGGACAAAAAGACTGCACAAATTTCAGTGGTGTGCTGCATTGGGGGTATGTGTTACACTCTACAATAGAGTGCATTGCGGTGCCATTCACAATGAATAGAACTTTAACACACAGTGCATGGAGCAGGTACACTGGCATGTGCTCTGCTCACATGAACTTTCATGGCATCCCAGTCTTAGTGCATAGGGTTCAATATTGAGTTGGCCCACCCTTTGCAGCTATAACAACTCTTCTGGGAAGGCTGTCCACAAGGTTTATGAGTGTGTCTATGGGAATGTTTGAGTATTCTTCCAGAAGCGCATTTGTGAGGTCAGGTACTGATGTTGGATGAGAAGGCCTGGCTCACAGTCTCTGCTCATCCCAAAGGTGTTCTGTTGGGTTGAGGTCAGGACTCTGTGCAGGCCAGTCAAGTTCCTCCACCCCAAACTCGCTCATTCATGTCTTTATGGATCTTGCTTTATGCACTGGTCCAAATAATTTGGTGTGGGGTTGTATCTCATTGGTTGGGCCTGGCCCCTTAGTTCCAGTTATGGGAACTCCTAAGGCGTCAGCATACCAAGATATTTTGGACTATTTTAAGCTCCCAACTTTGTGGGAACAGTTTGGGGTTGGCCCCTTGCTCTTGCAACATGACTGCGCACCAGTGCACAGAGCAAGGTCCATAAAGACATGGATGAGAGAGTTTGATATGGAGGAACATGACTGGCCTGCACAGAGTCCTGACCTCAACCCGACAGAATACCTCTGGAATGAGCAGAGACTGTGAGCCAGGCCTTCTCATCCGACATCAGTGCCTGACCCCACAAATGTGCTTCTGGAAGAATGATCAAACATTCCCATAGACACACTCCTGGACAGCATTCCCAGAAGAGTTGAAGCTGCAACAGCTGCAACAAAGGGTGGGCCAACTCAATAATGAACCCTATAGATGAAGACTGGGATGCCATTAAAGTTCATGTGCGTGTAAAGGCAGGCCTCCCAATACTTTTGGTAATATAGTATGTGTGTGTATATATAGATAGATAGATGTGCTTCAATGGATCTTAGGAAGGGCGTAAGCTGACTAGCCCGAGACGTAATCCATCCATCCATATCTGAATCTACTTGTGTCTGAAACTGTGTAGGCATTTCGTGCCTGTGATTTTGGATTATACTTGCTTTGTAAATCCCTGCTGAAGATATTGTGAAATAAAGCAAAGAAATTTTTAAGTGCAGCAACCTCTTGGACTCTTTTTCTGTGTGCAAGGTCGGTGGGGGGACCTGATTGCTAGCACTGAATTGTGGGCGGAGTGCGGTTCTGTCACTCGTTAGTGTTACAAGGTCTCAGGTGTGAATGGGGAGCAGGTGTGTTAAATTTGGTGTTATCGCTCTCACTCTCTCATACTGGTCACTGGAAGTTCAACATGGCACCTCATGGCAAAGAACTGTGAGGATCTTAAAATAAAAAAAATAGACAAAATGAGTGGTGCCAGCGTTGCTGCGGAGGTTGAAGGGGTGGGGTGGGTCAGCCTGTCAGTGCTCAGACCATACGCCGCACACTGCATCAAATTGGTCTGCATGGCTGTCGTCCCAGAAGGAAGCCTCTTCTAAAGATGATGCACAAGAAAGCCCACAAAGCCTACATTCAAGCATGGTGATGGGAGTATCTCACAAGTGAGTACACCCTTGCATTTTATATATATATATATATATATATATATATATATATATATATATATATATATATATATAAAATGCAAGGGTGTACTCACTTGTGAGATACTGTAAAATTATATATATATATATATATATATATATATATATATATATATAATTTTACAGTATCTCACAAGTGAGTACACCCTTGCATTTTTTCAGCACTGCCTTAACCCTCTTGGGCATGGAGTTCACCAGAGCTTCACAGGTTGCCCCTGGAGTCCTCTTCCACTCCTCCATGATGACATCACAGAGCTGGTGGATGTTGGAGACCTTGTGCTCCTCCACCTTCCATTTGAGGATGCCCCACAGATACTCAAATAGGGTTTAGATCTGGAGACATGCTTGTCCAGTCCATCACCTTTACCCTCAGCTTCTTTAGCAATGCAGTGATCGTCTTGGAGGCGTGTTAGGAGTCGTTATCATGTGGGAATACTGCCCTGTGGCCCAGTCTCTGAAGGGAGGGGATCATACTCTGCTTCAGTATGTTACAGTACATGTTGGCATTTATGGTTCCCTCAATGAACTGTAGCTCCCCAGTGCCGGCAGCACTCATGCAGCCCCAGACCATGACACTCCCATCACCATGCTTGAATGTAGGCTTTGTGGGCTTTCTTGTGCATCATCTTTAGAAGAGGCTTCCTTCTGGGACGACAGCCATGCAGACCAATTTGATGCAGTGTGCGGCGTATGGTCTGAGCACTGACAGGCTGACCCACCCCACCCCTTCAACCTCCGCAGCAACGCTGGCACCACTCATTTTGTCTATTTTTTTTATTTTAAGATCCTCACAGTTCTTTGCCATGAGGTGCCATGTTGAACTTCCAGTGACCAGTATGAGAGAGTGAGAGCGATAACACCAAATTTAACACACCTGCTCCCCATTCACACCTGAGACCTTGTAACACTAACGAGTGACATGACATCAGGGAGGGAAACTGGCTAATTGTGCCCAATTTGGACATTTTCACTTAGGGGTGCACTCACTTTTGTTTCCAGCGGTTTAGACATTAATGGCTGTGTGTTGAGTTATTTTGAGGGGACAGCAAATTTACATGGTTATACAAGCTGTACACTCACTACTTTTACATTGCAGCAAAGTGTTGTCACATGAAAAGATATATACACTCTCCTCAGATAGTTGTTGTTAACCCTGAAGTTAGCTTTTGTTTAACCATATTCCATTGATCCCTTTTTGTATTGTAGATGGACGGACAGACCCTGTTTTGGATGATGTAGGCCAAGCCTTCAAACTAATGGGAGTGAATCTCCATGAACTGGAAGATTATATTCATAACATTGAACCAGTCACATTCCCCAATCAGATCCCAGCTTTTCCTGTCAGCAAAAATAATGTGCTGCAGTTCCCTCCTCCCGGAAGCAAAGATGTTGAGGACCGAAAGGAATACATACCCGACTACTTACCGCTCATCGTCTCGTCACAGGAAGGTACAGTGTATAGCTTAGCTTTCTCCCTTCATTTTCATCTCAATCTGTTAAGCTGTTTTCCTTATTTTTTTTTATTAACGTTTTTCTTTTATGTGAATCATTATATCGATCGCTGAAACCAGAACATCGACATGGCTTATTTTTCCATATAGCTTAAATCTATAGAGTGTTCCGTTCTAGGGGAGCACAGGAAATGACTAAGGAGGTAATGTGTTTTTATGAGAATACCACATCCTACGGTGTACACAACCTGAGCATCAATCTATGGAACCGTGCTGTTAAAAATGATAAGCAATGTAGAAAGGGAATGTTTCCTCCTGCTTTGTATAGTAAGAGGTTTAGAGGTTTTCATGTAACTATTGTAGCTAAATAGGGTGTTGCTATGATATAAATCTCTGAGTGAAGGTGGAAGACTTTTGGGAAGAGAATTCCCAAATAAATGAAAATGGTTCAGGCTAGTCTTCACTAGGTTATACTGCATCTACATGCTGGTCGTCCTCATCGGGGTCTCAACCTGACTGCAGTTTGTTGTCGTAACCGACTTGAGTGGGCAAATGCTCACATTCGATGGTGTCTGTCACTTTGGAGAGGTGTTCTCTTCACAGATGAATCCCGGTTTTCACTGTACAGGGCAGATAACAGACGGAGTGTATGGTGTCATGTGGGTGAGCGGTTTGCTGATGTCAAAGTTGTGGATCGAGTGGCCCATAGTGGTGGTGGGGTTATGGGATGGGCAGGAGTATTCTATGGACAATGAACACAGGTGCATTTTATTGATAGCATTTTGAATGCACAGAGATACCGTGACGAGATCCTGAGGCCCATTGTTGTGCCATTCATCCACGACCATCACCTCATGTTGCAGCATGATAATACACGGCCCCATGTTGCAAGGATCTGTACACAATTCCTGGAATCTGAAAACATCCCAGTTCTTGCATGGCCAGCATACTCACCAGACATGTCACCCATTGAGCATATTTCGGATGCTCTGGATCAGCGTATAAGACAGCGTGTTCCAGTTCCTACCAATATCTAGCAACTTCGCACAGCCATTGAAGAGGAATGGACGAACATTCCACAGGCCACAATCAACAACCTGATCAACTCTATGCGAAGGAGATGTGCTGCACTGTGTAAGGCAAATGTAGGTCACACGAGATACTGACTGGTTGTGGAACCCCCCCGATACAGTAAAACTGCACGTTTTTAGAGTGGTCTTTTATTGTGGCCAGCCTAAGGCACACCTGTGCAATAATCATGCTGTCTTGATATGCCACACCTGTGAGGTGGATGGATTATCTCGGCAAAGGAGAAAGTGCTCACTAACACAGATTAAGCCCTGGTTCACATTGAAATGATTTGAAATGCGTTTTGACATGTCAAATCAGCGGCAATTGCCATGAATGACTCCATCCTAATCTGTGCAACACTACATTTGTGGCGCCGCACCGATTTCAAAAAGTATTTTCTGTACTACTATTTGTGATTTCAGGCTGTGTTTTACATTGACATCTGTGCAGAGATGTCTATGAAATCGCGGCCAAAATCGGGACTGACATGCGGGAGGGCAAGACTTCATTCCAGCAGCTCAGTGTGAACCTGGGCTTAGACAGATTTGTGAACAATATTTGAGAGAAATGGGCCTTTTGTGTACATAGAAAAAGTCACAGATCTTTGCGTTCAGCTCGTGATAAATAGGGGCAAACACAAAAGTGTTGCTTTTTATAATTTTGCTCAGTGTATAAAGATGAAGACCGCAGATATACATGTAAAACTTATGTAGGGAGATTTGTTTCATCCCTGTGCATCATCTGAGGCTGTTCACTTCGCTGGGTATATGTGAGGGTTTACATCCATTCTAACCACTTGCCGACTGCCTAACTAAAAATACGTCATTACTTTGACGCTAAATAGCGAGGTTATGACAGCAGTTAGCTGCCATAACCTAACCCCAGTATCCTCCTTTTTTTTTTTTTTTTTACAGCTGGTGGCCAGATTTCCGATTTTAAAAGTGGTCCCAGCAGCAAATTTGCCACAGGATAACTTTTATAGGCGGCGGGAGAGGTGCCCCCCTCCTGACGCTTCTCGGTGTCTCCCGGGTTTACCGGAGTCATTAGTAAACCCGGAAGCGATCCGATCAGTGGCTGAGCAGGAAGTCAAGTGAGGGCAAGATGGCTCAGTGTTTTTGGAGTACCGGTGCGATGTCGTCTGATGTCACTTCTGACTTTTTCATGTTTATCTGTATCATCCGTTTCGGGTGTATTTGGCCCCAGATCTCTCAATTAAGAGAACCTGTCATGCTTCTTTCTATTACAAGGGATGTTTACATTCCTTGTAAAAGGAATAAAAGTGATCCCAACAAAAAATTAAAGGGACAGTGTAAAAAAATAAATTTTAAAGCACTCCCATCCCTGTGAGCTCCCGTGCAGAAGTGAGCGTATACACAAGTTGCTCCTGCATATGTAAACTGTGTTCACACATGTGAGGTATCGCCGCGATCGTTCGAGTGAGAGCAATAATTCTAGTGCAAGACCTCCTTTATATCTCTAAACAAGTAACCTGTAACAATTTTAAAGCGTCGCCTATGGAGATTTTTAAGTACCATAGTTTGTCGCCATTCCATGAGTGTGCACATATTTAAAGAATGACATGTTCGTTATCTATTTACTCGGCGCAACATCATCTTTCACATTATACAAAAAAAATGTGCTTACTTTACTTGTTTGCAAGACCGCTGCGCAAATACAGTGTGACCTAAAATATTACATCCGCCATTTTATTCTCTAGAGTCTCTGCTAAAAATAAAATATTTAATGTTTGGGGGTTCTAAGCAATTGTCTAGCAAAAAATACTGATTTGACTTGAAAACAACAAATGTCAGAAAAAGACTTGGTCTTAAAGTGGTTAAATGATAACTATAAAAGTAGTCCTTTTAACCACTTGAGCTCCGAAAGGTTTTACCCACTTCTTGACCAGGCCTTTTTTTTGCGATACGGCACTGCGTCGCTCTGACAGTTGCGCAGTCGTGCGACATTGTACCCAAATTTTTTCCCATAAATAGATCTTTTGGTGGCATTTGATCGCCTCTGCACTTTTTTATTTATTTTTTTTTTTTTTGCACTATAAAACAAAAAATTGTGAAAAAAATAAACCGCGTGCTCGAAATCACGTACAGGTACATGATTTTGCGCACCCGGCCGCCCTGCTGCAGTAAATGTATGTGGGGTGGCTTGGAAGCGGTTAAAGGATAAGTTCACCTTGCATAACATGTTTCACCCATATTCAGGCTGTAACATGTTATGAAAAGACCACCCCCCCCCGCTAACCCCTGATCCCCCGCTCTGATATCTCCCCCTGGTAGCTGTCAAAGTTTTAAAAAAAAAACGCAGCCGTGCTGGGCTCTATTCGCCTGGTCGACTTGTAGCTCTCAATGTACTACCACGGTTCTGGGAGTGCTGTGGTAGCTCATTCTTCCTGTCGGTCCTGCATGGCATCAGCGATCTGTGTATTGCTGGTGCAATGCTTTACAGCTCCTACAACAAAAAATAATGCACCCTTTTTTTTTTTTTTTTTTTTTTTTCCCCATGCAGTACAAATATGTTGTGTGCTTTTTGTTTTCAGCCCCCCTGAGTCAATACTTTGTAGAGCAACCTTTTTGCTGCAAGTCTTTTTGGGAAAAATACACTTTCTTTTGAATTAAAAAAAAAATAGGAAAACAGAAGTAAGCCCAATTTTTTTCTATAATGTGAAAGATAATGCTACGCCGAGTAAATTCATACCTTACATGTCATGCTTTAAAATTGCGCTCGCTCGTGGAATGGCGACAAACGTTGGTACTTAAAAAAAATCTCCATAAGCAACATTTTAAAAATTTCTACAGATTACCAGTTTAGATTTAGAGGAGGTCTAGGGCTAGAATTATTACTCTCGCTCTTACGATCGCGGCAATACCTCACGTGTGGTTTGAACACTGTCTACGTTTGTGGGAGTGACTTGCGTATGCATTCATTTCTGCACGTGAGCTCAGAGGGATGGGGCGCTTACTTTTTTTTTTCTTATTTTACTTTTTACACTGTCCCTTTTTTAAAAAAAAAAAATAAAAAATGTTTTGATCACTTTTATTCCTATTGCAAGGAATGTAAACATCCCTTGTAATAGAAATAAGCAGGACAGGGCCTCTTTAAAGGGGTTGTAAACCCTCGTGTTTTTTCACCTTTTAATGCATCCTATTCATTAAGGTGAAAAAACACCTGTCAGTGACTGCCCCATTTTACTTACCTGAGCCCTCAAACTTGACCCGACAGGGACGCGCTTTCTTTCTGCCTGGGGTTCTTGGCTCTTGATTGGATAGATCGATAGCAGCGCAGCTATTGGCTCCTGCTGCTGTCAATCAAATCCAATGACGAGAGCGCCGGGGACGGGGCCGAGTCCTGCATTTGGGCCTCTATGGATGCTGAATGCTGGACTCGGGAGCGTGCCCACAAGGTAACCCCCTTGTGGAAGCGCTTTTCTGAGGGGGTTATCAGATGTGGGGAGGAGCCGCGGGAGCCTCCGGGGGACCCCAGAAGAGGATGTTCAGGGCCACTCTGTGCAAAACGAGCTGCACAGTGTAGGTAAGTATGATCTGTTTGTTTTAAAGTGATTGTGATTTTTTTTTTTTTTTTTTGTATGTGAGATCTGGGATCAAAAAGACCTTAGATCTCACATATACGCTTTAAAAGCGGTACAAAAAAAATAAATGAACCCTTTAAGACCGGAGGCCAGAAGTGACATTTGAAGTTGCTCCGGTCTTCCAAGGGCATAGAGTTGAGTGGGGGCTATCTTGCCCTCACTCAACTCCCTGCCCATCAGGCAATCGAATTGGATCGTTTCCGCTACTACCAACGACTCTGGTAAGCAGCGGAAACTACCAGGAAGCGGGGTGGTGCGGAATCCACCACCACTGACTGGAGTACAGGCACTGTGTGCTCCTAAAGTAGAGTACAAAGAAAAAAAAATGACCACACTGGGATGGATGTGTTTTCATGCCTAGCATGGTCAGTTTGAAATGGGAAAGGAGGGGGACTGGCAGAATCGCCAGGTATTTCACACAAAGGAAGAACTGCAAAGAGAAGAGGATACTTTTTAATACAAGTACATGGTAAAACTGACACACATCAGCAATTTGAAATGTTGAGGTAACATATATTTTAATGCACTGCAACAGTGTGAATGCAGCCTTAGACTGGCAATGGGTGGCACTGTTAGCTGGGGTGTTTGGATTAGAATACTGGCTGAACATAATTACACCAATAGTTTGTTTTCCGCTACTTAACACTTAAGCAGGAAAAGATGATCCCATTTCCTTTATATACTGATGACCAGTAGAAGAAGCATTTGCTGGTCTATCTATCTCTCTTCTCATGCTCGAAAAAAGATCCATTACTAATGTTGTCACCTTGCTAACCATTAGTGAGATGTGGAAAAGTGCAGTGCCTACATTTCCTCGGAGGCGGTTGCTGATTGCTTATTAGTGTCACTGTTGTAGTTTCGGGGTACCATGCAATAATAAACTATGAGTTGTAGACAGCCAGGTGTGTTTCTTTTACATATTCTACAGTGAATATAAAAAGTCTCTACACACCCATGTTTAAAATGTCGTCAGGTTTCTGTGATGTAAAAAAATTAGACAAAGATAAATTCTTTCAATGTGACCTATAAACTGTACAACTCAGTTGAACATCAAACTGAAATCTTTTTGGGGGAGGGGGAAGTAAAAATAAAAAAATTAAAATAATGTGGCTGCATGAGTGTGCACACCCTTGGGGCCAGTTCACACCATAGAAACGCGGTCTGCATGCTTTCCACATACTTTCTGCATGCGTGTTTTTGACGTGCTTTTGGTGCAGTACAGTGCATTTTTTTTTTTTTTTTTTTTTTTTTTCTTGACCTTAAATAAGGACGTGTGTTCCAGTGCGTTTTTGGTGTGTTCCTTGGAGTTTTTGATGCGTTTTACAGTGTTCCAGTACAGTCTGGTGCAGGAAAAATGCAGCATGTTCTACTTTTATTTACTGGAACTGCAAGCACTGGTGTAAACGTTTTCCATTGAAAACCATACAACCTACTTTCCATGCGTTTTTGATGCATAAAAAAAAATGGACTGGACTGCATGTGGTGTGAAGTAGCCCTTAAAGAGGAAGTAAACTCTGGTGGCCACGATGTGCCCTTTCTAAAGTTTGCATGCGCCGTAGTCATCGGCGCTCGGCTTTTTTGTAAATATCTCCTAAACCGTGGAGGTTTAGGAGATATTTCAAGCACTACAGGTAAGCCTTTAATATAGGGTTATCTGTAGGTAAAAGTGGTTGTACAGGGTGTACAACCACTTTAAACTAATACTTTGTTGAAGGACCTTTTGATTTTATTACAGCGCTCAGTCTTTTTGGGTATGTGTCTATCGGCATGGCACATATTGACTTGGTAATATTTGCCCACTTTCTTTGCAAAAACACTCCAAATCTGTCAGGTTGTAAGGGCATCTCCTGTGCACAGTCCTCTTCAGATCACCCCACAGATTTTCAATCGGATTCAGGTCTGGGCTCTGGCTGGGCCATTCCAAAACTTTAATCTTCTTCTGGTGAAGCCATTCCTTTGTTGATTTGGATGTATGATTTGGGTTGTTGTCGTGCTGAAAGATGAAGTTCCTCTTTATGTTCAGCTTTCTAGCAGAAGCCTGAAGGTTTTGTGCCAATATTGACTGGTATTTGGAACTGTTCATAATTCCCTCTACCTTGACTAATACCCCTGTTCCAGCTGAGGAAAAACAGCCACAAAGCATGATGCTGCCACCACCATGCTTCACTGTGGGTACGGTGGTCTTTTGGTGATGTGCAGTTTTGTTTTTGTGCCAAACATATCTTTTGGAATTAAAGCCAAAAAGTGCAACCCTGGTTTCAACAGACCATAACCAATTTCCCCACATGCTTTTGGGAGACGTCAGAGTTTTTTGCAAAATTTAGCCGGGTTTGAATGTTTTTGTTAAGAAAAGGCTTCCGTTTTGCCACTCTACCCCATAGCCCAAGCATATGAAGAATACGAAAGAATGTTGTCATATGTACCACACAGCCAATACTTGCCAGATATTCCTGCAGCTCCTTGAATGTTGTTGTAGTCCTCTTTGCAGCCTCCCTGACCAGTTTTCTTGTCTTTATCAATTTCGGAGGGACGTCCAGTTCTTGGTAATGTCACTGTTGTGCCATATTTTCTCCACTTGATGAACACTGTCTTCACTGTGTTCCATTGTATGCCCTGGAAATTCTTTTGTACCCTTCTCCTGACTGATACCTTTTAACATTGAGATCCCTCTGATGCTTTGGAAGCTCTCTGCAGACCATGGCTTTTGCTGCTGAATGCGACTAAGAAATGTCAGGAAAGACCTACTAGAACAGCTGAACTTTGGGGTTAATCAGAGGCACTATAAATGATGGCAGGTGTGTACCGATTCCTATTTAACACAAGTTTGAATGTGATTGCCTAATTCTGAACACAGCTACATCCCCATTTATAAGAGGGTGTGTACACTTATGCAACCACATTATTATTATTATTTTTTTTTATCTTTTACTGTGGTCTGTACAAACAACAATACCTGTTTAGCATGTAGCACAGATACCAGTGACTGGGCACTGTTGCTCCCACGGATGGATACCAGTGACTGGGCACTGTTGCTCCCACGGATGGATACCAGTGACTGGGCACTGTTGCTCCCACGGATGGATACCAGTGACTGGGCACTGTTGCTCCCACGGATGGATACCAGTGACTGGGCACTGTTGCTCCCACGGATGGATACCAGTGACTGGGCACTGTTGCTCCCACGGATGGATACCAGTGACTGGGCACTGTTGCTCCCACGGATGGATACCAGTGACTGGGCACTGTTGCTCCCACGGATGGATACCAGTGACTGGGCACTGTTGCTCCCACGGATGGATACCAGTGACTGGGCACTGTTGCTCCCACGGATGGATACCAGTGACGGGACATGGTTTACTTCCATGTTTTTTAATCCCACTGGCCACAGTCTGCCCCCCCCCCCCCCACACACTCGCACAAAGCCTGAAGGACAGTTAATTGGCCCTTTGTTTAGAAAGTTTGGAGACCCCTGCTTTAGAGTAAAGCAAAGGGTGTTTTAAAAGAGAAATTATTTCTTTTACAAATATTATAAAAATAATTAAATTCTAAATTCAAAAATTGCCTAAACAGATTTGTTGGTACCCCTGGAAAAATTACAAATAATTGGATGATAGTAATAATTCGTACTGTTTCTCTAATTAGTACCACACATATATTCAATCTTGTAATCAGTCAGCCTATTTAAATTGAGATCATTGGGCGTATCGCACTGAATATGGAGCAAAAAAGAGTTTTTCTTAGGAGATCAGATGGGAAATTATAGACCAGCATGCCAGAGGTAAAGGCATCTCTCTAAGTAGTTTTGATTTGTAGTTCTAGGATTAGGGTTTTCAAACATTAACAAGTTTTTAAGGTCCAAGGGAGTGTAGCCAACCCCTGTAGACATAGCCGCAGGAGGCAAAGCAGTTGTGAATTAAGTAGAAGGAAAGTGTAAATGGTAGACTGAAGGCTGGCCATAGACAGATCAAAATTTGTCTGGTTCAGCAGGAACCAGCTGAATTCTGATCCATCCATGGGCAGGCTGGTTTTACTGAAGTTGCATATTGACAAGACAAAATGCTTCTGGGAGAATGTCCTTTGGACAGATGAGAGAAGTCATATCCGCTCCATGTTCAAGGAACACCATACCTACTGTGAAACACAGAGGAGCCTTGGAAAAGTTTTTTGGGGCTGTTTGGCTGCGTCTATGATTAAATCTGTGCTAAGCTCCATGAGATATCAAAACTAGACCAGTGTCAGAAAGCTCTGTCTCCGTTGTGGGTCATAAGTCTTCCAACAGGATAATGTCCAAAAAAAAAGCGCTAAAAGAATGGCTAAGAACAAAACATTGGACTGGTCTATGAGCCCTGATCTGAATACTTTTGAACATCTACGGCAGAGGTCTGCAAAGTTTTGTCCAGTCCCCTGATTGAAGGGGGGACTCTGATGGGAAGTCTCCTTTAAGAGGGGAATCTAATTGTGTCTCGTATGGGGACTCAGATGTATGGTGGGTGACTGATAGGCTCAAGTTTATTTGCTTTGTTTTACTTATTTTATTTTTATTGAGTTTATCAAATACAGAGCATTTAAGTAACATCAAGCTGATTTACAAATAAACAAAACCATAACATTAATTTATAAAATGAAAACTTTTTTTTTTTTTTTTTTTTTTTTGACCCGTTAAATATCTACAAATTATGCAATGTGCCCTGTATACTGAAAAATTGGCGACCTTGATCTATAGACAGAGCTGAAGCATGCAGTCTGGAATAGGCATCCTTCAAACCTGAGACAACTGGAGCAGTTTGCTCAGGATGAATGGGCCAAACTATGTGTTGGCTTATGCAGAAGTCTCACTGAGTTACAGAATTAGCTTTGGGGGCACATTGCATGTCAAAGAAGCTGCTCCTACAGGCTTTTGAGCTTTTTTGAGCTCCTCGTTTTTTTTTGTTTTTTTTTTTTTTTTTTTTTTTTCTGCCGGGAAACTCCCCTCCATGTTGGCCAATGTTTCCATGCACACTATGGCTTTTTCAGGCAGAATTTTTTTTTTTTCCCCCCATCATGACAGGTTTCCTTGATTAGCTATTTAGTTTCGTTAACTTGAATGGTAGCAAACAGTGCCACCTAGTGGCTGTTTATGGTGTTAACAACTTGTTAGTTTCCAATAAGTTGTATCTCAGTGTAAGGTAATATATTATGTATTGACACTGTTTGTATTATTGATTTCTTGCCACTTGAGAGAGTCACTTAACCTTCAGTAAAGGCTTATATTTGAGGTAATATTTTTGTCTAGAATTAAAAGAATCAAGTTTTAGCATCTTGCAAATTCGTTTGGTATTGGTTCAGAGGAAGGCTAAACAAATTTTATGTAAGCGCGGTTTATAACATTTTTGTTTTATTTGGGGAGGGGGGGGGGGGTTTCCTTTCTTACCCTATAAATAGTATGATTATTTATTTTTTATATTTCACCCCTTCTATCCTTTTACTAATCTTGACTATTTTTTCACAATAGAAAACATATGAAACGTTTAAACTGAGGAAACTTACAATTTTAAGAAAAAATAAGGCAATTTTGAAAACTGATGACAGTAACATGTCTCAAAGTTTACCATGGTGTAGCATCCCCTTTTTAAACAACACTCTGTAAATGTTTGGGAACGGAGGAGACCAGTTGATGGAGAATGTTGTCCCATTCTTACCTGATATAGGGTTTTAACTGCTCAACAGTCCTGGATCGTTTTTGTTGTATTTTTCATTTCATTTTCATATATATATATATACTGTGATTCTGTACTTGCCAAATATGTTGCAGACATCTCCCACCACTGAGTCTGACTGCAACCATTGTAACTGTGGGCAGCTGAAGCTGCTGCCTGTTCACTTCCTGCATTTACGCAGAGGCACGCCTCCAGCTCTGCAGCTCTCATTGCCCTCTTATGACTCACCCCCCCCCCCCCTCCTCCCTTCCTGGCAAACTCTCAAAGACTCAGAGAGCTGTGCATGATGTCATAAGCCTAGGCTTTTTACTAGACAAGAAACAGGACGTGGGCTGTATAAGGTATTTGCTGGCAGGAAAAAAAAAATGTTTTACTATCCAAAGTTAAAACAACAAGGGCAGAATATTTAATAGATGGAAAGTTGAAAAAAATGACTGAAGTTCCACTTTAAAGAGATCTTTATTGTTGAATGGTTTGTTTCAAACCTCTAACTGCCCCCCTTTGCCGGACAAGCTTGGTCTGCTAAATGAAGTTAAAAAAAAAAAAAAAAACAACTTACTGGCCAGGATCACCAGGGGGAAAACAAAGTTAATAAAGAAAACAAATGCAGCCACCATATCAAAAAAAAATTATTACGCTGCAATAATACATTTTTGTTGTAAATATTGCTGTAGGGTTCATTCACGCAGGCATATGCATATATTTTTTTTGCATAGACTGGTTCTTCCTGGCAGAGATAACAGAAGATCCTGTGTAAAATACGCACCTAAAGTATTCACATTTTTTTCAGATGTGTACAATTCTTCTTGCAATCCATTGAATGACCACACGGACACAGCTATGTGTATGGATCGTTTTTGTTCTCTTTTTCATTTCATTTTTGTATATACTGTGCTTTTATATAGGCGCTTTCCCGACTTGTTCATTCCCCGACTTAGTTGTGGTAGGCGGAACACATTGGTGGGGGTGGGTCAGCCACGCCTCTTGACCATTGACCTCTGGGGACCCGCCTGCTAACCTCAACTGACCTATGAACTTCAACCCAAACTCTTGGTTGCTATAGTGCTGTGTTTAGATGCAAACGCAACTATACACTGTGCACATCTTAACACAGTGTTTTTTTTTCTGGTTGTGTGAATGAGGCCTTAAAGTAAAACCAAACTTGCTGTGGTAGCAGGAACGTGTCAAAATCGGGTTCTATTAGGAGAATGTTTGTAAGTGTTCCATGACACGCTAGTGGTGGAGTAGGAAGAGGGCGGAGTCATGGGGAGCATCAAAGTTTGTAAATTTGTGGCCAATTGTTTCTACTCCCTTTCAGAACTCTGAATGTTTGGCACATGACCAAAAAATGTGTCCTCGCCATGAAGGTTGAGGAGGTGATTTGTGAAATCCTATTTAGTGACTGTTTACAAAAGGTTTATGCTAAGAGTTTGCTGTATTTGGTGCCAGCCTCCTAAAATCTGTCCATTTGTTCAGAGGCCTTAGCTTTATTTAAAAGTAGGAGAATCTCTAGCCTGTAAAAAGCTTAAAGGGGTGTTCCGGCCATTTTAAAGTCAGCAGCTACAAACACTGTAGCTGCTGACTTTTAATAAGGACACTTGCCTGTCCAGTGAGCCCGCGATGTCAGCCCGGTCCATCAGATCGGCTGCCGGTACCGCCATCCTAACTGAGGGAAATGGGCAGTGGAGCCTTGCGGCTTCACTGCCAGTTTCCTACTGCGCATGCGTGACGCTTTGTGAATGGCCATGTTGTCTTCTGGGACACACACATGTCCCAGAAGGCAACAGGGCAGATCGGCGTGGAATAGGAAGAGGCAGATTAGGAACACTGCCTACAGGGGTTTCAGTTAAGTTAAAAAAAAAAAATTTCAAATTTTTTTTTTTTTTTTTAAGAATATTGATGCACTTTTTTATTTTAGGGTGGCCCTCCACTTTAACTCCAGTCTCTGCTTGTTGATTGTACGTTCTTGTGCTGTGTTTGCTTAAAATCCCTCTGATCAAGCATTTTTGTGGGTCGCACAGATGACACTGGGTTTAGTCTTGGAGCCTGAGTTGTTCTCAGATGCAATTGAGAAGCGAGGTCTTAGTAGACTTTCTGTTCTTTTCCAAAAGACTTTTTCATTGAGACACACCTGTTGCAAGGGTACATTGGGGATTTGAAGCTGGATTGTTAATGAGGTATGATCATAGAATGTAATGTTCCCAATCCACCAATCCAGGCTGTCCCCCCCCCCCCCCCCCTTTTTTTTTTTTTTTTTTTTGAGGAATGTGATCTGGCTCGAGTTGGGGAGGTAAATTTACGAACAAAATAGCCTCTCAATCCCATACCTCTGACACCTGCCATGAAACATATTTAGAAAAGGGTATACTTGCACCTCTAAATATGGCACCAGCAGAAGCCTCATGGGGGCTCGACATTGCGAGGCAGGGTGGTGGTGTATCCAAGGAAGTTTGGAGTGGGGTGGAGAAAGGAAAGACCTAGGAGGATATGGGAGAGGGAGGTATGTAAAGAGGATGAGCAAGAGTGAGGATAGGTAGAAGAATAGGTTTGGTGGGGAGGGTGTTAAGGGAGCAAGATCCAAGAGAGAATTGTTAGGGGTGTATGTGGTGACGAGTGCTTGTGGGTTAGTACCAAATGTATAAGGCTGAAAACATGTCTTTCACCTAATTTAGGTAAGAAATCACGTGTCCTTTAGGCCTTAGACAGGAATATCTCAGTCAAGGGGTAATCCTGCGGTGGGGGGTTGAGATAGCTATTCCAGTGTGTCAGCCTGCACCTTTGAGCAGTACTTGGAAAGTACACTCCAGTTTCAGTAGATGAGGAGGTAGGTAAAGATCATTTCACATGTGCAATATAACAATATGTAAAAAACTAAATTTGGCTGTCAGTTCATATACCTTTTTTTTTTTAAATGTGCAAGAGAAATTCATAACAAGCAGGGCCCTCTGATTTCTACTGTATAAAAGTGTATTGTATTTGTACCGTCTACCCTCAAGTTGTAAAGCACAGTGTAAGCTGTCGGTGCTATATAAATCCTGAATAATAATAAGTGAATACAATTCATTCATATTTTTCCCAATAAACTTGATCTTTCAAAACAAAAAAAAAAAAATCCATCAAAGTTCTTAGACAAAAAGGGCTCTGTGTGAAAAACCATGAAAAGTGCTTCAGTGTCAAAGATGTGCTCCTTGGGACAAAGAGGCTGCTTACCAGACTGATATCTCGTATAAGGAGATCATCAGCACTTTGTGTATTCCACCTTAATGAGCCGACGCTCTCACTGTCTTATCTCAGCAGCCACATAGATCACCACTTGCCTGGTATCCCGACCACGAGAGGGTAATACATATCGCAGATGATGCCCTGTATGGGGAAACACGTTGGGCGGAGCTAGCTTTACAAAAAAATTTAACTATAGTGTAGCACAGTTCTCTTCCTTGCTTTTAGTATGTGTGTCTGCCGTAGTCTGTTGACAGAGTCAATCAGAGGAAGCTTTTATATTCATTGATAGAATACATCGCTTGCTCTGAGCGCCACTGCAGTAGACTTCTGTGTTCCCTGTATGAGACTGGTCTCGGTTCGCACCCAGGACACAGTGCGGTATGCTGTTGCTACACAGGTTGAGAGATATAGATTGTTTTGTTTGGGCCAGCTTGTAAATTGTGTGGAAAGATGGAGTTTTTCTTTAACATTTTAAATGCAAGTCCTAGGAAGCATTTGCATCCATTTAAAACAATAGAGAAGACTCAAAGAAAACCTTGGATGTGAAGAAAGGTTTTGTTCTTGTAGGCATGCTGCCTGGCTTTTGGGATTTGGCAAGTCCCCATTTACAAAGTTAACTTTTAGAATATTGTCCTCCCCTTTTTTTTTTTTTTTTTTTTTTTTTTTTTTTAAAGGCGAGCCATTTTGTCTTCTGAGAAAGAACATTGTATTTAATGGGTTAGGAATTGGTTCTAAGAGACCAGTTGTCGAGATTTTCATTTTTTTCGGTTTTAAAAAGCAGAAATCTTTTTCCTTTTTCCCCCTTTCAACCCCCCCCCCCCCTTCTTCTTTTTTTTTTTTTTTTTTTTTTACATATTTTTAGCATCTGGCATGTATTGAACAGTAGTTGGGAAGAACTTCTCTTGTTTACTGATCTGTATATGTACTCAAACTAGATTTCCTCCATTTAAATCACTTCTATTCTCCTGCGTTATACACTCTAATTGCTTATGACAGGTCCTCTTGAGTATATAGTTCTTGGAAATAATAGCTTCTGACCAATGCACACCAAGCTGCCAAACTCAGGAAGTTCTGGTGCCACAGGAAAGTGGTGAAGTTCTCATTTGATATCCTCAGTGGACCATTTAGGTTCAGCTCCACTGGCAGAGTGATTCATATAGAAAATGAGGAATGCCACTACATCCCAGCAGGCCACACTCATGGGTTTTAGTCATCCAGTGTTTCTTCTTTCACTTTTTTCTATAGTAGAAACGTTTTCACTTTCTTTTAACTTGGTTGATGCCTGTGCATTCCTACATTGTGATTGAGCTTCGGGGAATAGGTCTGGAGGGTGTTGAAAGACAGACATAACCAGGCTTATGATGGAAACCTTTTTAAAATTAATAAATTATGAAAGGTTATGGTCATTTCATTTAATTGATTTTTATTTTATTTGAATTTTGTGTTTGCACTGTAGATATTTTAATTGCTTTTTTTTATTAAAGTGATACCTCAGTTGCCTAGAGGACATTTTTGCTTCACATCGCCTTTAGTGTGCCTGACTAGGCTCAGAATCCATAAAGTGATAATGTGCAAGGTCCTTGAATTCAGTGCAACACCCAGCGCTTGGATAGATGAGGCAAAAATATCTTTTTACCAGATCCAAAGATCTATCAAGGTCTATATTTGCATCTGTGAGCATTATATATATATATATATATATATATATATATATATAACATACACACACGTGGAGGGTTCTTTACTGTAAGAGCAGCAAGGATGTGGAATTCCCTTCCACAGGCGGTGGTCTCAGCGGGGCGCATTGATAGCTTCAAGAAACTATTAGATAAGCACCTGAATGACCACAACATACAGGGATATACAATGCACTACTGACACATAATCGCACACATAGGATGGACTTGTGTCTTTTTTTTTTTCAACCTCACCTACTATGTAACTATATATATATTTATTTAATATACTGGAGGAGATATGAAATGAGTTCTGAAGCCAGAAGAAGAAAGCTGGCACTGCGCCCAGCTGTATCGCCCCCCCCACCCGCCACAATGTGCCCAACAGTCTGTCCCATGTCATGTGCCCTGAATGGATCAGCTCTGCAGGAAAAGAAAGCACAAGTTTCACATTAATTAGATACATTTTAATACTTATTCTTTTATTTACTGCTATTTCTACAAATAATTTTTCTTAACAGCTCGCTGATCATACCAATGTTCCATGAGTTGTAGATGTAAACATTTCAGGGGTTCCTCGAGATCTCAAACTTGTTGCCAGGGGTTCCTTCAAGGTAAAAAAGGTTGAGAAACACTGCTCTAGGGCCTCTGCTTTTAAAACCATACATACTGTTTGGGGGTTCTTACTAATTTTCTAGCAAAAAATACTTGCCTGTAAACAAAAATTGCCAGAAAAAGGCCCAGTCTGGAAGTGGATAAAATGGTTTTAACCACTTGCCCACCGTACATTTACTGCAGCAGGGTGGTCGCTGTGCGCCAGATCACTTATCTGATGACCCCTTTTCTGCTAAAGTGTCATTAGTACAGCGACAGCACATACTTTTTAGCACTGACCACTGTATTAGTGTCACTGGTCTCCAAAAAGTGTCAGGTGTCCGATTTTTGTCCTCCGCAATAGTGCAATCCCGTTACAAGTTGTTGATCGCCTGTATTACTGGTAAAAAAAATAAAAATAAATATCCCATAGTTTGGGATTTTTTTTTTTTTTACCAAAAATTATGTAGCAGACTACATATTGGTCTAAATTGATGAAGACTTTTTTTTTTTTTTTTGGTATGTTTTATAGCAGAAAGTAAAAAATATTGTGTAAATTTATTTAGTTATTTTTTGCCAGCCTTTTTTCATCATAGCGCAAAAATAACCGCAGAGGTGATCAAATATCACCAAAAGAGAGCTCTATTTGTGGGAAAGAAAATGCTATAAATTTTTATTTGGGTACAGTGTCGCACGGCCATGCAATTACCAGTTAAAATTACATAGCAAAAAATGGGCTGGTCATGAAGGAGTAAATTTTCAGGAGGTCAAGTGGTTAAACATTGATATCAATAAGGAAATGAACTATTTTAAAGCACTGTAACCAGGGATTCCTCAAAGTGAAGGGGAACATCTCCCTGAATGCAATACAGATGGCAAAAATCTGACATCTCCCTTACTCTTAATGTTAAATGGAATAAAAAGGTTTTCCTTTTAGTTCTACATGAAATAGTTGAACAAGGCTGTTTGTGGTGTTTTTGTGCTGATTTTATATGTGCAGTGGTTTTGGTTTGATTTTTAGATGGTTGCTTGTGTGTATGGTTTAAATAAAAACCTTCAATGTGCGTGAAATAAGAGGATGACAGTTGTTGGTGTTGCGTATATGCACAGCGGAGCATGCCTCTTAACCTATGCACTCCAGGCTCCCCGCACACAGCTGGATAGTCTATTACATCTTCCTCTCTGAACAGCCACATTTAACTCTTCAATGTACCACACAAGACCTCTTATTACTACTCATGTCTCTTCTAGGCTGATAGTGAAATGTATTTTTCATGTAGAAACCATATCACTAAACCTAAAACAATTTTTTTGTCAGATCCAGCAGCTTTTATTGCTTTATTTAGTATTTATTAATCTACTGCAAGTGGACTCGTGTGTATTGTTAAAGTTTGTTTTTTGCGGATGGAGAAGGTAAGGTTTGAACATTTGCGTGTTTTTGCTGTGAAACTTCTAAAGCCCAACTCCAGCCAAAACGTGTGTTTTTTTTTTTTTTTTTTTTTTTTTTTTTTTTTTTTTTTTTTTTTTTTTTTTTGTTAGTGTAGGTAAGAGCATGGGTGCTCAACCTGTGGCCCTCCAGCTGTTAGGGAACTACAAGTCCCATCATGCCTCTGCTTTTTTGGGAGTCATGAGTGTAATGGTCAACCCTGCAATGCCTCTTGGGACTTGTAGTTCTGCAACAGGTTAAGGGTCATAGGTTGAGTACCCATAGGTTAGAGCCTCTCGTCACATTTTGGCTCCCAGTTGGGTAGATACCTATAACTATCTATTAGGATCAAAAGTAATGGAAAACCTCTCCAAACAGAATTCAAGGCTGCCATATATGGCTTGACTTTCTCTTGTTCATCCTGTGGGCTGAGCAAAGGTAAATCCATTGCATTCCCCTTCCATGTAAATGGCATGAGGAGAAGAGAAAAGGCGCCTCTCAGTGCAGTAATAAAATGTATTCACAAACATAAAGGGTTAAAAACACAGGATCATAATGGAGGTAGAGCATGTCCATGGTTCATCCTCAAGCAGATCGCTAGGTCCTGTACTTCTGTGTGGGGAGAAGGAGCCAGGGGTGTCGGTCGTAATCTTCAGGGGGGAGCTAGTATCCTTGCCTCTGTGAGGCACGCAAGACGTCTGGCCAACAGCTGTCGGAATCCATGGAGGAGCGGAGAAAGGAGAAAGTGATGGCATGGCTTGGCTTCCGGGACCACGCTGGAACACACGAGGCCGATGGTGGTGGGCGGTAATGCGTTTCGGAGCATGCGCGGCTTCTTCGGCAGGTTCTGACTTGCCGCTTTCTCCCAGAAGCCGGGCCGTGTCATTGCTTTCTCCTCCTTCCTCCGCGTCCTCCCAGGGATTCTGACAGCTGCTGGCCAGCCGTCTTGTGTCCCTTTCAGAGGCATGGATACTAGCGGTGTCCCCCCAAGGGGATTGCTGCTGACACCCCTGGCTCCTTCACCCCACACAAGTACAGGCCCTAGCGATCTGCTTTAGGATTAACCATTGACATGCTCTACTTCCATTATGATCTTGTAAGTGTTTTTAACCCTTTATGTTCGTGAATACATTTTAATACTGCTCTTAGAGGCATCTTTTTTTCTTCCCCTTGATCCTCCAGAGTTGCTTCTCCTCAGCAAAGCGCTGCCTTAAAGTGTCATTTCTCTGCTGTCCAGGACCGGTTATCATTCCTCATTAGAGTGCTCTTACCTCTCCTCTCCATGTTAACTGCACAGTTGGAGGAATCTTCCCTGCAAGCTGTTGTATGCATGTAGCTGTGGCACCCACTGCTGCTTGAACACAAAGGTGCTGCTGAACAGTGACGCATCTAATAGGAGGTAGTCACTTTTCGGCTCAAAATTTTCCACCTGGGCTCAGTCGAATTGACTTTTTTGTTTTAGCCAGATCATGGTTGCAGGGCCATCTACAGCTTGAATGTCAGACGATTCAGCAGAAATCTGCTGGCATTTGAGTCGTCTATTGGGGACCATTAGGTCTCATGTACACTGCTGCTCCTAAACTAAAGTTTTTGGGGCTTCAGGCTTTTATTGATGCACACTGGTTTATTGTAAACACCGTTTCTTCTGACATAAGAAAATCTCACCTAAAAAAAAAAAAAAAAAAAAAAAAAAACTCACCTAAGGTGCATGGCAGAGTTTGACTTCTTGATCATTTTTCAGCCCTTCAAACTGTTGTGCTCATAAGTTTACATACCCTGGCAACATTTCTTGGCCATTTTTTAGAGAATATGAATGATAACACATTTATTATCAATCAACTGTGTTTACTCTTTTTAAATTGTAATGGCAACAGAAGCTACCCAAATGACCCTGATGAAAAGTTTACATACCCCAGTTCTTAATACCGTGTATTGCCCCCTTTTAACATCAATGACAGCTTGAAGTCTTTTGTGGTATTTGTGGATGAGGCTCTTTATCTCCTCAGATGGTAAAGCTGCTCATTCCTCTTGGCAAAAAGCCTCCAGTTCCTGTAAATTCTTGGGCTGTCTTTGCATGAGCTGCACGTTTGAGCTCTCCCCAGAGTGGCTCAATGATATTGAGGTCAGGAGACTGAGATGGCCACTCCAGAACCTTCACTTTATTCTGCTGTATCCAATGACAGGTCGACTTGGCCTTGTGTTTTTGGTTTGTCATGTTGGAATGTCCAAGTATGTCCCATACACAGCTTCCTGGCTGATGAATGCAAATGTTCCTCCAGTATTTTTTAATAACATACTGCATTCTTCTTGCCATCAATTTTGGCCAAATTTCCTGTGCCTTTTGTAGCTCACACGCCCCCAAAACATCAGTGATCCACCTCCATGTTTCACAGTAGGAATGGTGTACCTTTCATCATAGGCCTTGTTGACTCCTCAAAATGTAGCGTTTATGGTCGTGGCCAAAAAGCTACATTTTGCACTCATCACTCCAAATGAGTTTGTGCCAGAAGGTTTGAGGCTTGTCTCTGTGCTGTTTGGCGTATTGTAAGTGGGATACTTTGCGGCATTTGCGTAGTAATGGCTTTCTTCTGGCGACTCGACCATGCAGCCCATCTTTTTTCAAGTGCCTCCTTATTGTGCATCTGGAAACAGCCACACCACATGTTTTTAGAGAGTCCTGTATTTCACCTGAAGTTATTTGTGGGCTTTTCTTTGCATCCCAAACAATTTTCCTGGCAGTTGTGGCTGAAATTTTAGTTGGTCTACCTGACCGTGGTTTGGTTTCAACAGAACCCCTCATTTTCCACTTCTTGATTAGTTTGAACACTGCTGATTGGCATTCTCAATTGAATATGCTTTTTTTTTTTTTTTTTTTTATATATCCCTTTCCTGTTTTTATACAGTTCAACTACCTTTTCCCGCAGATCCTTTCAGATCCTTTGACAATTCTTTTACTTTACTTTCCCCATGACTCCGAATCCAGAAACAGCAGCGCAGCACTGGATGAAAGATGCAAGGGTCTGTCAGGAGTCCAGAAACTTATTGACCTTTTTATATACACACACACACACACACACACACACACACACACACACACACACACACACATCACAGGTGAGGATGGTTACCTTTTTAAAAGCCATTCAAACCCTTTTGTGTCAACTTGTGTGCATGTTATCAGGCCAAATCACCAGGGTATGTAAACTTTTGATCAGGTCATTTGGGTAGTTTCTGTTGTGATTATGATTTAAAAAGAGTAAACACAGTTGATTGATAATAAATGGCTTCAGCCAAACACTAACCATGAGTGAAAGAAATGTTTGTGTTATTCATGTTCTCTGAAAAATGACACTTGCTGGGAAGGGGTTAAACCTCTGGGCTACCAGAGGGTTGACTGTGTGCCTAGCCAGTGTTTTTTGTGTACATGTGTACTGCTTTCACTAGGCAAAAGAGATCGATTCTAGATCCCCCTCCCCCTGTCAGAACTGAGAAATGCCCTGTTTACATATCTCAGCTCTCTGTGATTTACGAACGTCCCTTTTTTAGGAGCTGCAGTGTGATTAAGGCAAAAACCACCAATGTGTCCATGTGCACACACATGGGGTGTATCGTGGGATCTGTAGTTCCACCACATCTGACAACTGCCAATGTTGCCTACCCCTGGGTTAGAGCTTCCAACAATGTTGTCCCAATACCAACTGATGTCCCCATTTTTTGTACAGTCTTCACAGAAACAGAACGAGAGGGAAATTTCCTTATTGGTGTCACAGATGGAAATAACCTGACACAAATTTCTTCTCCACTCTGTCCAAAAAAAAAAAAAAATAGGGCTGCTTTCACACTGAAAGCGCCAGACATTAGTGGTAAAGCGCCACTCGTTTTAGCGGCGCTTTAGCACTGTTTTAGTGGTGCTTTTGCACCGCTTTTTGGCTGCTAGTGGGGGTTGCAGCGCTTCCAAAACTTTTTTTTTTTTTTTTTTTTTTTTTTTAGGTACTTCAGAAGCACTGCACTTTCAATCCAAAGGGCAGGGGCGTTTTGGGTGTGCTGTGTATACAGCGCTCCCAAACCACTCCAAAGATGCTGCTTGCAGGACTTTTCCGAACGTACCGCAGGTGCCCCGCTCCAGTGTGAAAGCAGCTGCAGGCATCATCCCGGTATAACCACTTTAAGTCTAGTGGTGTGCGCTTACATCGCTGGTCGTCCAGTGGTTAAACTAGCTTGCAGTATTTATTTAGTTAATTGTTTATCACATTATTCAGAGTACTCTTAGGGATAGTTTACACTTGCTTCAAAACAAGGCTTCGAACAGGCTTTGTTAAAGCTCTCTGAACGCCAGTCAAAGCTACTGTCAATAAATAAAATGGTTAGCTTACAGTCCTGTTTACACACCGGCTTTTGCTTGGTGCTTCGAGCGAGCTTTGCCTTAGACTTCTATGGAGGCTTTGAAGCACCACTAAAGCTACATGGGGTATCATTTTTAAAGCAAAGCAAAAGCAAGGTGTAAACAGGACTTTAAGCTAACCATTTCTTTTTTAGTGACAGGGGCTTTGAGTGGCGCTGAGAGAGCTTTAACCAAGCGTGTCCGAAGCCTTGTTTTGAAGCAAGTGTATACTAGCCCTAGATGACATTTTCCCACAGACAGAAGGGCCACTCAAAGGGGAAGGTTGTCAGTTGAGCAGTTATTTTTTTTTTTTTTGGGAAGTTTTTCTCAATTCTGGACAGTGGAGCTACATGTCTGGTCAAATTAAAGAAAAATGATCTTTCAGATTCTTGCTTTATCCCTAATAAAGTTTTGTTGTAGAAAGAGAATGAGATGTGTGATATATATATATATTTTTTTTTTTTGGTTTGTGTGTGCTTTGTCATCTTGCTACACATACCTTACTTGTGTGCTGGAGAGCAGTTTGGAAATTATCTGCTATATTCTACATCAAAATTGTCTACTATATTCAAAAATTCTAAATAAAAATTATTTGCTATGTTCTAATTGAAAATAATCTGATATATTCTAAAATTCTATTCTCATAAGAACTTTATTATATCATGACAATTGTAGTTCAGGACTTGTACCAGTAGGTGGCATTGTTGTAATACTAAATCTTCTAACCATGTAAACAAGTGCTGGTTTAAATAACAGAAGCCGTCCATCGGAGTGTGAGTATATTTATTTGGTGCAGAAAATGTAGGAATGGAACGTATTCCAGTTGGGCAGATAGAAAAGAAGCAACGTTCCACTGCGCACAATCCAAATTGACTCTATTACGGTACATTCCTGAAGAATCTAGGAGCCGTGTCTTTTCACAGTTGCGGGGGCTCATTGTGTGACCGCATGGATCACTGTATATACAAATGCTTTATTAACCCTAAAATGTGCACACTCAGCCCAGCGATTCTCAATTCCAGTCTTCAAGGGGCACCAACAGGTCATGTTTTCAGGCTCTCCATTATTTTGCACAGGTGATTTGATCAGTTTCACTGCCTTTAGTAATTACCACAGCCGTTTCATCTGGGGGAAATCCAGAAAACATGTTTGTGCGCCTTGATGACTGGAATGGAGAAATGCTGCTGCAGTAGGTTGTTATTCCTGACCTTAACGTGGTAGTAAATGTTGAAGGGAAAAAAAAAAAAAAGGTAAAGGCATAATGTGCTAGTGTGCATTGGATACTAGCACATTATGAAAGACTTTACTTAAAAACAAAGCCCTTCAGCAGCACATTGTCCCCGTTGCAGAGGCTTCCATCTTCAGGTGGTCTGTCACCTTGAGTGGTCGAGCTGCAATGACACTCATGGCCGCAGCACAGAGCTCTGAAGGATCGGCACGGGGTATGCTGTTCTTTCAGAGCGCGTGCACCGGTGACATCAGCTGCTGCTCACTAGAATGTCTCCTAAAATGATGCACGTTTAGGAGATATTCATTTAACCTACAGGTAAGCTTTATTATGAGCTGGCCTGTAAAATAAAAATCGAGCTTGCTGTACTAACTATGTGAGTTTGGTACAGTGATCTCCCCGCTGAGCTGTTGTGTTCTGAGGGGGACTTCATCATACAGTGGATATAAAAAGTCTACACACCCCTGTTACAATGTCAGGTTTCTGTGATGTAGAAAAATGAGACAAAGATAAATAATTTCAGAACTTTTTCCACCTTTTTAATATAACCTATAAACTGTACAACTCAACTGAACAACAAACTGAAATCTTTTAGGTGGAGGGAAATAAAAATAAAAAATAAAATATGGTTGCATAAGTGTGCACACCCTTAAACTAATATATTGTAGCACTCAGTCTTTTTGGGTATGAGTCTATCAGCATGGCACATCTTGACTTGGTAATATTTGCCCACTTTCTTTGCAAAAACACTCCAAATCTGTCAGGTTGTGAGGGCATCTCCTGTGCACAGCCCTCTTCAGATCACCCCACAGATTTTCAATCGGATTCAGGTCTGGGCTCTGGCTGGGCCATTCCAAAACTTTATTCTTCTTCTGGTGAAGCCATTCCTTGATTTGGATGTGTGCTTTGGGGAGTTGTCATGCGGAAAGATGAAGTTCCTCTTCATGTTCAGCTTTCTAGCAGAAGCCTGAAGGTTTTGTGCCAATATTGACTAGTATTTGGAACTGTTCATAATTCCCTCCACCTTGACTAATACCCCTGTTCCAGCTGAAGAAAAACGGCCCCAAAGCATGATGCTGTCACCACCATGCTTCACTGTGGGTATGGTCTTTTGGTGATGTGCGGTTTTTGTGCCAAACATATCTTTTGGAAATATGTCCAAAAAGTTCAACCTTGTTTTCATCAGACCATAACACATTTTCCCACATGCTTTTGGGAGACTTCAGATGTGTTTTTTGCAAAATTTAGCCGGGCTTGGATGTTTTTCTTCGTAAGAAAAGGCTTCTATCTTGCCACTCTACCCCATAACCCTAGACATATGAAGAATACGGGAGATTGTTGTCACATGTACCACACAGCCAGTACTTGCCAGATATTCCTGCAACTCCTTTAATGTTTCTGTATGCCTCTTGGCAGCTTCCCTGACCAGTTTTCTTCTGGTCTTGTCATCAGTTTTGGAGGGACGTCCAGTTCTTGGTATTGTCACTGTTGTGCCATATTTTCTCCACTTGATGATGACTGTCTTCACTGTGTTCCATGGTATATCTAATGCCTTGGAAATTCTTTTGTACCCTTCTCCTGACTGATACCTTTTAACATTGAGATCCCTCTGATGCTTTGGAAGCTCTCTGCAGACCATGGCCTTTGCTGTAGGATGCGACTAAAAAAAAATGTCAGGAAAGACCTACTAGAACAGCTGAACTTTATTTGGGGTTAATCAGAGGCACTTAAAATGTGTGTACTGACTCCTATTTAACATGAGTTTGAATGTGATTGCTTAATTCTGAACACGGCTACATCCTCAGTTATAGGAGGGTGTGCACAATTTATGCAACCACATTATTTTATTTTTGCTAATAAGTAACCCCTGACCTGTTAAACCCTTACAAAAAAAGTAAGCGAAATTAAATAAATAATAAAAGCCGATGAAAAAAGCTGAAAAACATAGCAACAACAAATGATAGAACGGATGATATTTTTCTATATTAGTTAATTCAATGACAAAGCTCAAAAACCCTTTTAAAATGTTGTACACATGCTCTAAAAAAAAAAAAAAAAACACCCCAAAAATGATACAAAACATGACGCTCAGGTATGAATGCAGCCTTATGTTCCGAGCAGATGTTTTTTTTGCAAATTTTTTTTTTTTTTTTGCATTTAAATATAAAACCTAGCAAATATTTATTCTCCTTTTTCAGTAACCATTTTGTGCTCCCTTTTTTTTTTTTTTTTTCCTTTTTGTAGACTGTTTTGCCCTTTTTTGATGTAAAGCCTGAAAGAAGCCTAATGTGTGAAGTACTTTGTGTTATTACAGCTCGTAAAAGATAGTTTGCTATGAAAATGTAATCTTTGTCTTCCAAAATTTACATATAGTGCTCTGGGAATCCTTTTTCCGCTGTGAAATTATGAAGCGGTTTGTGGAATTGCAACTGGCTACCTGCCATTTGTTTCTTTTGTATTCACGCAGAACATTGCTGACATCAGTCTAATGAGAAGTGTATGGAATATGCCAGTAGTAGAGCTGCACGATTAATCGTTAAGTATCTTAATCGCAAATTATTTTTTTTTATTTTTTCCGTTGCAAACTTGACAAAGTTTTTCCTGATTCTTTCTATGCTGAGAATTCTCTCTGCTAATGCCAACAGCCTTCAAAAGAAAGGAAAAAAAGAACAGGAACCCCCCCCCCCCCCAAAAAAAAACGGCAGTCTGCCAAGAATCACAACATTCTTTAGCAGTGGAACTTGCGTATAAACATTGTAACGATTTGTCATTTTAGATCAAAGTAATACACTTTGTGTAAATGAGGGAAGTTTAACCACTTAAGCAACATTTTTCTGACATTTTGTTAGAGATATATATATATATTTATTATTATTATTATTTTAGTAGAGAATAGAGTTTCACTCGTTTTGTAAGTTTATTAAAAGCCAGCAGCTAAAAGTGTAGCTGCTGACTTTTAATAAACACACACTCGCCTGTACCATGGTCCAGCAATGCGGCCGTCCGAAGCTTCGCTCCTCTCCACGGCGCCGCCATTGCAAGTGTGGGCACCCAGCTGTGACAGCTTGCGGCTTCACAGCCTGGTGTGCATGCGCGAGTTGCGCTGCGCTCTTAGTAGCCAGGTAATCTACTGGGACCTGTGATGTGTCCCAGAAGATTGCAGAAAGGGAGGTGGTGAGAACAGCAAGTGGGAGCTGGGTACCTGTCAAAACTAAGTACCCGCTAACCCCCCCTCAAAAAAATTACATGCCAAAAGTGGCATGTAAGGGGGCGAGGAGTGCCTAAAGCGGAAGTTCCACTTTTGGGTGGAACTCCACTTTAAAGTTTTGGTTAGGTTGGAGAGGGATTAAAAGAACACGTGTTTTTTTTTTTTTTTAAATCTGCTGGTGCACCCATTAGGAGATTAACTCTCTTTTTGTTTTGTCTCTATCTCTAATAAATGTATTCTATTTGACTTTTTAAAATATATCATGAAAATGAATATTAATTTGTTAGCCTTTATTGGCACCTTTTTTGAAGTGGCGTTAAAAATCCTGCTTGCTGCCCTATTGGTGGATATTTGGCAAACTGCACCTAAAACGCACCTCCCTATTGAAATTGCAGCAAAAATGCATCAAAAATGCACCCATTGCGTTTTTGATGCATTTTTTGAGTCACGTGACCTATGATAAACACACCATAAGCAAGGCAAAATTGCAGCCATTTTTAACACTTTTTGTTTATTTTATTTTTTTTTCTTTCTACACTATTTTCAGACGATAATTTTTAGCGGATCACTAAAAAACATTTTCTAGCTGCATCAGTGAGCTTTCTGTGTGCCTGCTTGTGGCTGTCAGATCGAATTAATTGTGTAGCTTTCACCTGTATCCGCTCTAGACTGAGAGACCCAGGGATTGTGGGATACATAGTTTCTTCATAGGAAAAAATGCAGTTCTCTCACTGCAGACAGAGGTCATGCATTAACTTGTGCAGTGCCATGCATCGTGTTTGAATATAAACTGCTGAAACCAAAGTCTTATGATTTATTCTACTATAGGCTCTGTGTACAGAGCAACATATGTCACGAAATATTTTTAGGCGCATTTTTTAAAGAAAGGTTAAAAAAAATAAACTAACTTTAGTGATCTGTTAATTTTATAATCCAGTTCACAGTAGCCTTAAAAATGAAACCTTGTAACTGACCCTACAGCTATGAGACCTAGGGCTGTAAAGCATTTCTCAGATGTGCATATATTAGATAAGTGTTGGGGTCACCAGGTTGCTCCGTGTTTTAGTTTCATCTTACAAAGTTATGAACTGTTATGAAACTGATGCACCAAAAAGTAATGTGATTAAAGTAAAGGCTCGCATGAACCTAAACATGCATGAAAGGTCAGCCTTTTTAATTTACTGCTCTTTTTTTTTTTTTTTTTTTTTTTTTTTCCATACGTGTAGTTGTCACATATGAGTAGAATGTTCACGGGGAGAATTTCTGTAGTAACCCCTTGTGGGGGAGCTGCATAATAGGGAGCAGTTGCCTTCAGCAATGAGGGAGCAGTATAAAATTGCAGAAAGGAATATTGAGTACACTTAAGGTAATACATTCATGAGCCTTTTGCGGTGGAAATCTTACCCCTACTGTCAATGGTAAGAATTCCCACAGAGTTCTCTTTAACTAAGAATTGCCCGTGAAATGCTTTACGAAGCCTGACAGTTATTCCTTGGGCCACCAACATTTTTTTTAAGTCCCCCAGTTAGGAATTCCAGATTTGTAGAGATAATATCAATCTTTGCTGCTTGCATACATTGATCATTAACTGAACATAAAAGCATGGTAAAATTATAACACACAGCACTTTTTTTTTTTTTTCTTTTTTTTGCTCCTCGCTAATGTAATGCAGATATCATTTCTAGTTCATGTTTACATTTATTCTAACATTCCTAGTTGAATGTGGTACTTTTGGTAGCACAGCAAGTCTTTCTGATTACCATTTTATGGAAAATGTGTTTTTTTTTTTTTTTTTTTTTTTATTGACTGATGTCATTTTAATTTTTGGATTTTAGGTTTCAAGATATGTACAAATAAGCAAACTAATTAAGAATTCTCTCCACCCGGCCTTTTTCCCAAGAAGTACAAGTTAAAAACGTCTTATATTGCAGCTTGCAATCCTTGAATGTGTTGGCTGCATTGCTTTCTTTTTTAAAGCGGGGGTTCACCCACACCGCCAAAAAAAATAAATATTAAAAGCCAGCAGCTACAAATACTGCAGCTGCTGACTTTTAATACATTGCCACTTACCTGTCCCGGGGTCCAGGTCGGTTCTCGGCAGCTGCCGCCGCCATCCTAGGTGAGGGAATCAGGAAGTGAAGCGTTGCGGCTTCACTTCTCGGTTCTCTCATGCGCGAGTCGCGCTGCGCGTCCCTAGTGGTCCCCGCTCTCTGCTGGGAGCTGTGTGTTCCCAGCAGACAGCGCGGTCGGGACGGGAAGAGGCATAGACTCCCATGGAAGTCTATGCCGGAAGTGGGTGCAAATACCTGTCTTTGACAGGTATCTGCACCCCACTCCCCCCTGAAAGGTGTCAAATGTGACACCGGAGGGGGGGAGGGTTCCGAAAAGCGGAAGTTCCATTTTTGTGTGGAACTCCGCTTTAAGAGGAACTTTGGGTCACTCAAATAATGGTCAGCTTTTATTAAGAGCCCTTTCACACTGACAGCATGGGGATGTCGGCGGTAAAGTGCTGCTAGTTTTAGTAGGCGCTTTTCAGCCAAATAAAAGGTTAAAAGTGTCGCTGTCCGTTGTCCTTTGCAGGCACTTCGGCAGCGCTGCCCATTGATTTCAATGGGCAGGGGCGCTATAGGAGCGGTGTATACACTGCTCCTAAAGCCCCCCCAAAGATGCTGCTTGCAGGATTTTTCATCACGTACATCACAGGACACAGAGCCATAGTAATTACTATGTTGGTTATAGGCCACCTTCAGGCGATGGAAAACAGGAAGTTGCCTCCCTATATAACCCCCCCCCCCCCCCACTACTGGGAGTTCCTCAGTTCTTTTTGCCAGTGTCTAAGGTGTTGGTCACGAGTAAAGATGTGCTGAGCTCCACTGGAGCAATCCTTGCTGGGGCTAGCTATGCAGCCATATCCATTCAAAGTGTCTTTTCAGGCCAAATTGAATGGTACCCGGGCCTCATGGCAGAAGAAATGAGGTTTAGCCCGTAACGCTTCTCTTTTTAGAGAGCTTGACCCCGGGATCCAGAGCTTTGTTTTTTTCAGCTATAAAGTTTTTACTGGCGGGGTGCTTTACAGGTCCAGGAGCGTGGGGTCCCCGGTTCCTGAAGGTTTTGTAACAGAGCCCACCGTGAGAGGTGAAGATTGGGTCTGTTGATTTTTACCACAGAAAACCCTGTGACGGGAAAGGTAAGTGGAGGTTTCTAAGGAATTTTTAGATTTTCTTATGAAATGTCTCCTTTTAACAAATTAAATGTTGTCATGCCCAAGAGTCACCACTGGGGGCTGTATAGAGCACGTACCTTGTCATGCTTTCCTCAAACATCACGCTGTGTCACAGAAGCAGCAGGCTTCCCTCCGGCGAGCAGCTCAGACCTCTGGTAAGATTGGGGTGGGGATTTTATTCCACGAAACACCCCCCCCATCTGGACAAAGCTCTCCCCCTTTTCCTGCATAGGGGGAAGCCAAAAACTATTGGTGATGCCGCTCCGTTTTTTTCATTGCCCCTGCACGGCAGCTTGTTACAGGTCTCCTCTTCACCAACCCCCCCCCCCCCCCCCCCCACACACACACATACACGCACACACACGCCGATCACGTCAGATCGGAGGCCTGCGTTCATGTGGGAAAACCCTCTCTTGAAAAGAGGGGGGGCGCGATGTGATGGAAGGGGCGGGGCTTAGCGTGGCTTTGGCGTTCTCCAACGTCCAGCACGGGAGTATGTTCAAAATCTCCATTTTTGCTGGCTGCAGCTGTCGGAGGGACACCATAGCAAAAAGGGGCATGTAAGAGATTGGTGACACAGGCAATCCCTGACACATTTACTAATAGCATCAGGCTGAGCGTTAATAGCGGCGACAGTGGCAGGACTATTGCTCAAGCAGTGGATGCGATTTCTTCTGGTAGTACCTCTACTTTTATGCATCGGGCTAAAGTCAGAAGGGGGGGTTGAAACACTCCCAAAAAAGGGCTAAAAGGCTCTGGAAAGCCTACTCATCTCTACAATGGCATCCTCCCCTGAGAGGGGGTGGCTGATCAGAGAGCATCGGGACCATGAAATGTTTGCAACTGTTTTCAACACTGCAGCCCCTGTCTAATTTTTAAAAAGGTCTTTTTTTTTCCTCAGCCATGATAGGAATGGAAAAAAGGTTAGCACCTTTTAATCGCATCCCAGTGTGGGACAAAATGCGACAGGTTCTCTTCCATTACTCAGGACCCTCAAGCTGAGGAACTGGGGGCGGGAGAAGATGAATTCCCTCAGGGGACCATGAAGAGGCTGATGACTCCTCTTCTAGGGGGATCAGCTTCACAATCTGTAAGCTTGATGGTGCAATTTCTTGCTGAATGGTCTGCTCCACAATTATGTACCCTTAACTGAGTGTTTGGGTTCGCTAAAGCCTCCTCAAGCTGTGCATGCCTTTCCTGTCCATTCATTGCTGGAAAAGCTTTTTTGTATCTGAGTGGGATCACCCAGATACGCTTTTTTTCCCTCCTAAAATGTTTTTCACACTTTATCCTATGGAAGAAAAGAATTCACTAAAAGTGGGGTATACCAGCAATTAACGCTGCTATATCCTCTGTGAATAAGTTTGACTTGTCCAGCAGACAATGCTCAAATGCTTAGGGATCCAAAGGATAAAAAGTTGGATTTCCTATTACAAAAAAACCCTTTTTTTTTCTCTGGCAGGTTGAGTGTCTCAGCCTGCGCTGACAGTAATTGGTTAATCGTTGAGAGACCAGTTTAAACAGGTGCTCAAGGCTATCCTATTCAGCCGGCCCAGGATCTGACAAGCTACTAGCAACTTTATGTTTGCAATAGTTGCTATGAGAGATTCTATCCTTCAGGCCTTGCACCATGCAAGAGGCTCCTGGCTAGTCTTCCTTTTTGTGGTGAAACGGCTGTTTGGGGATGATTTGGGTAATACATCCAAAGAAATTCTAGTGGAAAAAGTACCCCTTTGCCAATTAAGAAAAGGAGTAAATGTATTTCGTTTTAATAAGCTAATTCTCCTGTGCCAGGGGCATCAGCCTCTAGGCAGCCACGATGGCCTCTGTCAAATTCAAAAGTTAATCCTCAGGGTCAAGCCTAGGGACAAAAGAAGTCTTGGGGAAGGAAACCTCCAAAATACTAAGGCCTCCTTATGAGGAGGCGCCCCCGCTCGCTCGAGTAGAGGGAATACTTTTGCAGTTCCCAAAGGTCTGGTAGGAAGAGTGTCGAGACTGATGGGGGACTTCCTCAATAGCTCCAAACAAACTGGAGTTACGAGAGTTCCCGTCTCCTCGTTATCTCAGATAAAACGTTCCTAAGGATCCAGAGAAAAAGAAGTGTTTCTTTTCAAGCATTGGACCATCTTTTGGCAAAAAAAGTGATCATGGTGGTCCCCATGTAAGAGCAGGGATTGGGGTTTGGTTCAAACCTTTTTTTCACAGTGCCCAAACCGAATGGACATTCTGGATCTCAAAAATCTAATTCGATTCCTGAATATCCGCTCTTTTTTTTTTCCCATGGAGTCAATCCAATCAGTTGTCTCCATCCTACGGGGAGAACTTCTGGCGTCAATCGACATCAAAGATGCATGCCTCCATGTGCCTATTTCCCCGCTCACCAGTAATATACTTTTCAAGGTAGAAAATCTTCTTCTTTTTCAGTGTGTAGCTCTGCTTTTCAGTCTAGCTCCTGCACCTTGAGTGTTTACAAAGCTTCTGGCCCCTCCTCTAGCCAGATTAAGAGTCGGTTCACACTGAGGCAGCACGACTTCCAGCGCGACTGCCTCAGACAACTTGAACACGACTGCAGCGGCGACTTGCTAAACGACTTCTATATAGAAGTCTATGCAAGTCGCCTCAAGTCGCCCCCAAAGTAGTACAGGAACCTTTTTCTAAGTCGGAGCGACTTGCGTTGCTCCGATTAGAACGGTTCCGTTGTACAGAACGGGACGCTACTTGTCAGGCTGCTAAGTCGCCTGACAAGTCGTCCTAGTGTGAATCGGCTCTAAGGGCCCAAGGTATAACGATTATAGTTTACCTGGACGATCTGCTTTTGATAAACCAGTTGGTAGCCCGCTTAGACCATAGTATGGTCACCACATTCAACTACCTGGAATAACTAGGTTGGATTCTCAACCTAGAGAAATCTTCCTTAAAACCATGAAGAAAGCTAAAATACTTGGGTCTGATCATAGTCCTAGTTGTTGGGTAAGATGGTGGCTTCATTCGAGGCCGTTCCTTATGCTCAGTTTCATTTGAGACTGCTGCTAAAACAGTATCCTATCGGCCTTGGAACAAAAGGGTTCAAGCTCTACATTTCCCAATGTGTCTGACTCCAAAGGTCCCATAGATGCAAGAGGAAGTGAGGAATTACTTTTTAGATAATTGTCCCTGACACAGGTGTCTCTATTAAGAGTTTCCCTTAGGCCCCTTTCACACTTACACGACTTGTCCCACGATTTTGTACTGCAAAATCGTATGACAAGTCATTCTCCATGATTTTCAATGACTACCATTCATATTGGCACGACTTTAAGTCGTGCCGACTTGAAAGTAGCCCCTGCACTACTTTGGTCCAACTTCTATGCGAGTTGTACTCCATAGACCTCAATGTTAAACCCTGAAGTAGCATGCAAGTCGTGCCTGAATAATATAGACACGACTTCAGCACGACTTTGTAAGCACAAGCCTGGCTCGCTGATCGGGAAAGGAAAACTTTTTTTTCCTTTCCCGATGAGCGACAGGCAGTGCTGACAGCTGTCTGGTATGAATCCAGAGGGGGAACTCCACGCCAAGTTTTAAATGAAAAAAAAACGGCGTGGGTTCCCCCCCCAGGGGCATACCAGGCCCTTAGGTCTGGTATGGATCAAAGGGGAACCCCCTACGCCGAAAAATCGGCGTGGGGTCCCCCCCAAAAGCCATACCAGACCCTTATCCGAGCATGCAGCCCGGCCGGTCAGGAATGGGGGTGGGGACGAGCGAGCGCCCCCCCCCCCCTCCTGGACCGTACCAGGCCGCATGCCCTCAACATGGGGGGGTGGGTGCTTTAGGGCATGGGGGGCACCCTGCAGCCCCCCCACCCCAAAGCACCTTGTCCCCATGTTGATGAGGACAAGGGCCTCTTCCCGACAACCCTGGCCGTTGGTTGTCGGGGTCTACGGGCGGGGGGCTTATCGAAATCCGGGAGCCCCCTTTAATAACGGGGCCCCCAGATCCCGGCCCCCCACCCTATGTGAATAAGTATGGGGTACATGTTACCCCTACCCATTCACCTAGGGAAAAAAGCGTCAATAAAAAACACAGTACACCGGTATTTAAAATAATTTAATAGGCAGCTCCGGGCTCTTCTTCCGACTTCGGGGGTCTTCTTCCGACTTCGGGGGTCTTCTTCCGACTTCGGGGGTCTTCTTCCGACTTCGGGGGTCCTCTTCCGACTTCGGGGGTCTCTCCGGCGTCTCCTCCCGGTGTCCTGATCTTCTGCCAGCTCCTCCGCTTTCTTCTGCAGCTCAATTGCTAGCGGTGGTCCGGACTTCTGTCTTCTGCCTTCTTCTTTTCTTCCAGAGATGTTGACACGACGCTCTCTACAGCTGGAATGGTCTCTGAACGCTCCGCAACAGACTTATATAGGCGGTGACCCCGCCCCCCCTATGAGGTCACTGTCCCGGGGCATGCTGGGACTGCCGTCATAAGGGGGCGTGGTCATCACCCGGTGACCACGCCTCCTAAAACGTCACAGTCCCAGCATGCCCAGGGACTGTGACGGCATAAGGGGGCGGGGTCACCGCCTATATAAGTCCGGTGCGGAGCGCACAGAGACCATTCTGGCTGGAGAGAGCGTCGTGTCAACATCTCTGGAAGAGAAGAGGGAAGAAGACGATCCAGAGGTCCGGACCACCGCTGGCAAAAGAGCGCCAGAAGATAGCGGTGGAGCCGGCAGAAGATGCGGACACTGGGAGAAGACGCCGGAGAGACCCCCAAAGTCGGAAGAAGATCCCGGAGCTGCCTAATAAATTATTTTAAATACCTGTGTACTGTGTTTTTTATTGACGCTTTTTTCCCTAGGTGAATGGGTAGGGGTACCATGTACCCCATACTTATTCACATAGGGTGGGGGGCCGGGATCTGGGGGCCCCCTTATTAAAGGGGGCTCCCAGATTCCGATAAGCCCCCCGCCCGCAGACCCCGGCAACCAACGGCCAGGGTTGTCGGGAAGAGGCCCTTGTCCTCATCAACATGGGGACAAGGTGCTTTGGGGTGGGGGGGGGCCGCAGGGCGCCCCCCCATGCCCCGAAGCACCCACCCCCCATGTTGAGGGTATGCGGCCTGGTACGGTCCAGGAGGGGGGGGGGGCGCTAGCTCGTCCCCACCCCCATTCCTGACCGGCTGGGCTGCGTGCTCGGATAAGGGTCTGGTATGGATTTTGGGGGGACCCCCACGCCGATTTTTCAGCGTAGGGGGTTCCCCTTACAATCCATACCAGACCTAAGGGCCTGGTATGCCTCTGGGGGGGGAACCCACACCAGTTTTTTTTATTTAAAACTTGGCGTGGAGTTCCCCCTTATGATTCATACCAACTACTGTATGTTTTCATTTGTTAATGCCAAAAACGTGGCAAAGTAGTACTGCTCCCAAATCGCGGTAAAATCGCGGTAAAATCGCGGCCGCGATATCGCGGTAAAATCGTGCGACTTTGAAGTCGTGTAAGTGTGAAAGGAGCCTTAGGCTACTTTCACACTGAGGCGCTTTACAGGTGTTGTAGCGTTAAAAATAGCGACTGTAAAGCGCCTCTCCTGTCACTCCAGTAGGGGTGCAACGGATCAAAAATCTCACGGATCGGATCGATCCTCGGATCAGAGTCACGGATCGGATCATTTTCGGATCAGCAAAAAAAAATAAAAAAAATAAAAACACACAAATCTTGTTACACCCACCGGAGTTTTAGATTTAAAAGCTATTTTCAACACAAAACCGAGCTTATATGCATAAATACAGTATATTTGTGCATATAAGCTCAGTTTTGTGTTGAAAATGGCTTTTAAATCTAAAACTCCGGTGGGTGTAACAAGATGTCCGCTTGCCCCCTTCTCACTCTATCATTATTGTACTGTGCAGGAGTGTGGGGTGTAGCAAGATGGCGGCGACGAAACGTCACTTCCTGTCGAGACAGCGGCCACTTCCGGGTGTACCAAGATGGCCGGAGCTAGGCCGAAGCCGCGACCTTTCCTATGGCTGAGGCCGAAAAGTGCGGATCACCCTGGTGCGGTGCACTTGCGGGACGTTAAAAAAAGTCCTGCAAGCAGCATCTTTGCACCCTTGCCCATTGAAATCAATAGGCAGCGCCTGCAAAGCACAGCGGCGCTGTTAACCCCATCATTGGCCGCTAGCGGTGGTTAAAAGCGCCCCGCTAGGGGTCGAAAAGCGCCACTAAAACAATGGTAAAGGCCAATGCCCCTCTCCACCCTAGCGTGAAAGTGCTTTTACTTCTTAAGGACATTTCTAAAAGTTTGGATTTCCCCTTACTTTTCTTAGGGACACTGATCAACAGTACAAAAAGAGTTTTACATATTCCCAATAAGAAGACACACAGCAATAAAAACTTACAATATAATCCTGCCATGCCTGAATTGGACACCTATATATTCACTTTCTGGTGAGTGCATTGGCACATTGCACTGTCATAATGGATTTCTGGAAATGTTTGCATTATTGATTCACCTGGGACTTTTTTTTTTACTCTTGGACTTTCTATTATATCCATATATTTTCTTGGCACTGAACTTTTTGTTGTTTATATTGTTTGATAGACATTTGCATGTTCACCTTTAAGTGCCAGCTGCATGTTTTTGATTAGGACTCCCTTTCTCAGCTCTTGTTTTAATAAAAACTTAGACTGTATAAACCTTCCCCACCATATCTACAATTTAGAGATACTGTACTTTTGTTGCCCTGTTCCAACTTTTCTTTAGACTTGTTGCCAACAATTTCAAAATGACCTTCTTCCTTTCTTAAAATGGTACGCCTCCCTGAGTTCCTGTGCGATTTTAGTGTGATGTGATTTTCAGCCAGTTAATTTAATCACTTCTGGAAGGCCATTTTAACTGGTCATGCAACTCTCTACCCAAACCAACTTTTTATTTTTTTTTCTCACAAATAGTGCTGTCTTTTGGTGGTATTTGACAAAAGCTGAGTATCCTATCTATCTATCTATCTATCTATCTATCTATCTATCTATCTATCTATCTATCTATCTATCTATCTATCTATCTATCTATCTATCTATCTATCTATCTATCTATCTATCTTTTTCTTTTTTCCATTATTGTATAAATAAATCAGTAACTTATAATTGGACTGTGATAGTGTGGTGGACAATCTGACACAAACTATGATGTGTATATATGTGTGTTTATATTTTATACAATAATGGCAGTAATCAGCAACTGTGGTGATAGTGTGGCAGACAATCTGACACTAGGGGGAACTGACTATCTGCCACTGACTTCAGCAGTGACTTATGCAGTGATCAGTGCTAATAATATGCACTGTCACTGTATTAATGACACTGGCTGGTAAGGGGTTCGTATCTAGGGTGATCAAGGGGGTCAAATGTGTGTGGTTTTTCTAAGCAATGTGCCGGTTTTTACTCCTTTCTTTGCAGGGAGAAAAAAAAGGCACCTTGCTGCTGACAGTAGAGTCCTGTGTTGCTTACCTACACAGGACTCTCTTCTGTCATTCACTCAGCCGATTGGCGTGTTCCGGCCTTAAATCATTTTCTGGGACCCGCTGATTGGCTTGTGCTGTAGAAAATGATCCAGTGCAGCGAGGCTTCTCTGTCTCTGTAAATCTTCGGTAGGCAGCCTGCAAGCGGTTAATCCCACTGGATTGCACCAAAAGTAATGCATGCACTACTTTTAAAACGCACTGCAGCTGGATCGCATGTTCCATCATGTGCAGGAATTGCGTTTGCAATCTGCGTTTTGGGGTGTTAAGAAATCTATTGGCACCGATAGCAGACCGCACACCCAGTGCGTTTGGATCACAGCGTGTGAAATCTGCACGGAACGCGGGTTTACCGCACCACATTCTGGCGTTAACCAGACACTGATGATTTAAGAAACAGACATAAGGATCGGTAAGTGTAAAAGTCGTCTTCTTTTTCAGGTCATTTTTTAAAAATTTGTGACAGTTGTTGCTGTAAAAGATTTCTTGGGTAATGTAGTGGCCCATTTACTTTTACATTTAGCTCTACATTAATCAGTTTCCATCTCTACCACCTTTTGAGAAAAAGATTTTTCTGAAAATGGGTCTTATCTGTTAATATTTATTGGGCATATAAAGTGCAAATAATTTCCTTAGTGAGATTCTGCTGCGTGGAAGTTGTAATAAAAACCTTTGTAAACTCTTATTTGTCCTCTCTCTCTGGCCTCCCCTGGAAGATTGTATTCCTCTGACACCCTCCTACACTTTATTACTGTATAATGCAGCTAATTTAAGCATCTGTTTATCACTGGCTGACTACGCTGCATGTGAAATTTCAATTGAATTCACTCCCCAGAGAGCTTTGCACTCCAAGGGTAAAACAAATCATTTATAACTCGTTCCCTTGGGATTGTCAATAACCAGAACAATGTATACAAACTGTTCAAGTTTCAGTAGTATGAGTTACATTTGTTCTTATAACACATTTTGTCATTAAAATAAAAAATGTTGGAAGGCATTTTAGAGAAAGAGAAGTCCACAAGGCTAAAGTGTTACAATGATGTATGCGGTAGTTCAATTTAAAAGAGAAGTACGGGAATAAAAAACAAAAAACACATTCATACTCACCTAGGTGGATGCTGCATTGGTCCCCTGCTGCCTCTTCAGCAAGAACTGAGCAATCAAAGACAGCTGATCGCTCAGTTCTTGGTCTTCCGTGAACAGCAAGCCAGTGACTGTTATGCCGCGTACACACGGTCGGACTTTTCGTCTACAAAAGTCCGACAGCCTGTCCGACGGACTTTCGACTGACTTTTGGCGGACTTGCGGCAGACTTTCTTACGAATGGACTTGCCTACATACGATCACACAAAAGTCCGACGGATTCGTACGTGATGACGTACACCGGACTAAAATAAGGAAGTTGATAGCCAGTAGCCAATAGCTGCCCTAGCGTGGGTTTTTGTCCGTCGGACTAGCACACAGACGAGCGGATTTCTGGGTCTGGCGTAGTTACGACGTAAAGATTTGAAGCATGTTTCAAATCTAAAGTCCGTCAGATTTGAGGCTGGAAAAGTCCGCTGAAAGTCCGGGGAAGCCCACACACGATCGGATTGTCAGCCAGCTTTAGTCCGTCGGACTTTTGTAGACGAAAAGTCCGACCGTGTGTACACGGCATTAGTCACCAAATCTATGCAGTGTCCTACTCCAGCGCTCACTGGAGTGCTGGGCTATAGAGGGAGCGGCTGGCTCAGGCTGTCAGTGGTGAACTGAGAGGCTGAGCCAGCTGCCGGTCCAGACATCTGGGTGGATCCTCAACATTAAAGCGGTTATAAACTGCAGTAAAAAAGAGAAAAAATCCCCTTTAAGACATTTGCATAATATGATGCAATTGTATAACAGTGTAAATTTGCTGTCGCCTCAAAATAACTCAACACACAGCCATTAATGTCTAAACCGCTGGCAACAAAGGTAAGTACACCCCTAAGTGAAAATGTCCACATTGGGCCCAAAATGTCAATATTTTGTGTGGCCACCATTATTTTCCAGCACTGCCTTAACCCTCTTGGGCATGGAGTTCACCAGAGCTTCACAGGTTTCCACTGGAGTCCTTTTCCACTCCTCCATGACGACATCATAGAGCTGGTGGATGTTAGAGACCTTGCACTCCTCCACCTTCTGTTTGAGGATGCCCCACAGATGCTCAATAGGGTTTAGGTCTGGAGACATGCTTGGACAGTCCATCACCTTTTATCCTCAGCTTCTTTAGCAAGGCAGTGGTCGTCTTGGAGGTGTGTTTGGGGTCGTTTATCATGTTGGAATACTGCCCTGCGGCCCAGTCTCCGAAGGGAGGGGATCATGCTCTGCTACAGTACTTGTTCCATCAATGAACTGTATCTCCCCAGTGGCGGCAGCACTCATGCTGCCCCGGACCATCACACTCCCACCACCATGCTTGACTGTAGGCAAGACACACTTGTCTTTGTACTCCTCACCTGGTTGCCGCCACACATGCTTGACACCATCTGAACCAAATAAGTTTATCTTGGACTCATCAGACCACAGGACTTGGTTCCAGTAATCCATGTCCTTAGTCTGCTTGTCTTCAGCAAACTATTTCCTGGCATTCTTGTGCATCATCTTTAGAACAGGCTTCCTTCTGGGATGACAGCCACGCAGACCAATTTAATGCAGTGTGCGGCGTATGGTCTGAGCACTGACAGGCTGACCCCCCCCCACCCCTTCACCTTCTGCAGCAATGCTGGCAGCACTCATTCGTCTCTTTCCCAAAGACAACCTCCGGATATGATGCTGAGCACATGCACTCAACTTCTTTTGGTCAACCATGGCAAGGCCTGTTCTGAATAGAACCTGTCCTGTTAAACCGCTGTATGATCTTGGCCACCGTGCTGCAGCTCAGTTTCAGGATCTTGGCAATATTCTTATAGCCATCTTTATGTAGAGCAACAATTCTTTTTTTCAGATCCTTTGCCATGAGGTGCCATGTTGAACTTCCAGTGACTAGTATAAGAGTGAGAGCGATAACCCCAAATTTAACACACCTGCTCCCCATTCACACCTGAGACCTGGTAACACTAACGAGTCACATGACACCGGGGATGGAAAATGGCTAATTGGGCCCAATTTGGACATTTTCACTTAGGGGTGTACTCACTTTTGCTGCCAGCGGCTTAGACATTAATAGCTCTGTGTATTGAGTTATTTTGAGGGGACAGCAAATTTACACTGTTATACAAGATGTACACTCTCTACTTTACATTGTAGCAAAAAGTGTCATTTCTTCAGTGTTGTCACATGAAAATATATAATAAAATATTTACAGAAATGTGAGGGGTGTACTCACTTTTGTGAGCTACTGTATATGTAGGGGGAGGGGTAAGTATATACAAATATAGGTTGCTGCAGACTGGTTTTGCTTGACAAGTTTGAAGATATTTTAATTGAATATATAGCATTTCCTGAAACAAGCAAAGTGCCATATACAAATGTAGTGCAATTCAGTGTTTTTCTTTTTTAGTGTTTTTTTTTTTTTCTTTAAACGTAGAGCAGTCATTGGCCCAGTGGATTCCTAACACAGTTAAAGGGAATGTCCATCTGTGCTCCACCACCTGGATCTTTATCTCTGACTGGAAACCATATAGACTGCATGGCAGATCTTATCTGTACATGGGCTGTCTAGTTGCATTACCAGTAAGACAAAAAGCCAAAATGGAAACTCTAACTTGCTAACTCATCATTGCTGCATCTTGAGTTAAAAAAATAAAATCAATCAAGCTGTCTAGCAAAAGTGGCAATTAGAGGGTTAAGAAATGCCATTTAACACCGTTGTCAGCTTTTTATTTAGGTAAAAATCTAAAATGTTAACTTGGCTAAACTATATGGAACGAAAAGTGACTCTACAACTTAAAATAGTATGAAGTGTCTGTGGCAGTTTTCTGACAGCTGATGTCTATGCTTTGTACTGCATGGGACGGTGTTTGGTCCTTGTATTGACAGCTTGAAGCACTGAGCAGTGCATCGGGCACTCTGTCTACAACCACAGTAATGCTATGCATTGTAAGCTGCAGCCTAAGCCCCCCGTTTACACCGGTGCGACTTCTCATGCGATTTGACAGTTCCAGAGTGCATATTTTTGACAATGGAACCGTTCATATCTCCATGACTCATGAAACGGCAATTATGAAAAAGGTTCCAGCACTAATTTTTGAGAATTTAATTGCGACTTGCATAGACGTCTGGTAAATGAAGTTGCAAGCCGCAATCAAATTGTCAGTGCAAATCGCACAGGTGTGTGACTTTGAAAATGCGCTGAAGTAGCACGATTTGAAAGCCGCACTGGTGTGAACCGGGACTTAAACCAAGTTTACTGTAGGAATGGTGACTTTATACATAAGAGAACCCAATATTGCTAGCAAAGGAAAGTTTTGAGGAGTAAATTAGCAGACGGCCTTTAAATGTGCATACACCTTGCTCTTGCAGTACTCTTGTCTTTAAGATGTTAACAGTTTTGCCAGCGAGAGCATGGTGTGCTTTACCTCCTTTTTGCTCTCAAAAGCCAGCGCTCAGATAGGAGGCACTTTTTTTTAGACTTAAACAGGAAAAAGTAATTCATTTTCAGCAGCTCAAATTCCCACTGTTGCCTTTACAATAGCGCCTCTTTTTCCCATTAGTCGGATGACAGTGACCCATATGGTTCATTAAGCACCATTTTGCATAGATACACAGAAACAATGGTTCAGGGGTGAATGGTGCTGTCTGTATTGTCAGATTTTTCTTACATAGAGGTATAATTGTCACTGAAGTCTGGGAGAAGTGGCGACAACCATCGATGGTACAGAAGATCTATAGTTTGTTTTTCTTACGGAGGTAAATACCCTTTACTGTAATACACCAATCACTCACAAGGGTTTGGGGACAGTCACTGAAGACTTTTTAGTGTTTTTCAGTATTAGATGACAGGTTAATGCTGGGTATGAAAAGATTGATTCTTCTAGTTTTAGTAACTATTGCATTTGTAAGTGTCAATTTGATAATTTCTTCCATATTTAAAAAAAAAAAAAAAAAAAAAAAATGAAAAGAGCCTTTAAAGGTTCACATTTTGGCAAAAAATAATAAATGCACATGTATTTTTTTTTTTTTTTTTTTACCTGCAAAAAAAAGTGCATTTTATTATTTTTGTTTGTTTTGGGAGCCTGGAAAGCATTGCACCAGTGATCAGCAGATCGCCGATGCCATGCAGGTCTCCTGCAGATCTATCAGTGTATCTGACAGGAAGACTCGATGAACTGCCATGGCGCTCATATCACCGTTTTGTAGTTCATTGAAAACTGCAAGCCGACAGCCGCAAAGTTTTCCATTCAGAGGGCTGTGAATGAGTGAGGGGCATCTGCCCACCCGGCCGCCTTTTTTTTTTTGTTTTTTTCTCTTCTCTTTTTGTATTGTGGTAGTAGAAGATCCCCGGTCTGCTGTCACAGCGCATATCGGGGGGGGGGTGTTGTGGTGGGAATTTGTGCATTCGTTAATCGTTACACCCTTAATATGGGTGTAACCTGTAAAATGTTGTGAAAGGTGAACTTATCCTTTAACAAAAACCTTTCCCATTAGATCGGCATATTTTGAAATCTCCTGTGGTAGAAATTCTTATAAACGGTTACCAAACCCAGGACCCTGCATTCACTATATCTGGTCTCCCACAGAACATGGAAATGCTGTTTTAGTAAATATAAATGGCCAAATACCTTTTTTCTCATTAGCAGTCTTGTGACTTTTCTCAGTGTCCAGGCAAGCACTGGTTAAAGCTTGTATGAGGAGTTTTCATTCTACTCTGACTGTCCTTTAAGGCTGCATGACTTCTGACCCTCTGTCTGGACAGTGCTGATTGGCCATGTGCTGATCACCCCCCCCCCCCCCCCCCCCCAAAAAAAAGAGAAAAAAAGCTCTATAGCAATACACACCAAACCGAGCATGTGCAGAGTGCTCCCAAGGTTCTGTTCTATCAGAAGATGGATTGGGGTCTGTGGAACAAGGGTAGGATCAGAGAAGACAGGATCAAACAGCCTTTTTAAACAATGCGGAAGATTAACCCCTTAGGTTCCACAGTGAGTATAACTAGCATGTTTTACTGCATATACAGACTGATTTTACTGATGTGGGTTTAGTAAGAGTTTACTATCAGACACTATCATAAAGAGGCAATTTTCTCCCAAAATTTGCTTAGAAAGTTTCTGCTCTGTGTAGAAATTGTCATCTCTACAAAAATTGTACCTGTTGATTGTTAATGGCATTGTAAAATAAAACTGGGCGTACTCCAGTAGATTTTCAAACAAACACAAATATTCTCAGTACATGCAACAGCTTGATGAATGTCATTTGAAAGTCGTTTAAAATTTAATTTGATTTTTCAGTGACTGGACTTTAATGAATGAATAACAGATACACCGTTAGAAATGTATTGAATAAAAACTTTCCATTCTGCTCCTTCAAATTTTCACATCTGTCGATGAAGGCAAACTAACAATTAGAAAATCCAACAAACTTTCCCTTCTCGCAAAAATATACTAGTGTATACCGAACTTTAGATGGCTCTGGAGTCTAGTATGATGTAAGTATAACATTTTAGTTTTTTAAAGTGGCACTATACTGCATCTGAGCACCACAAGCCAAAAACGCTGTTTTCATTCATTTTTAATATTTAAATTGCACCCCCCCATCTATCCATGTCTCCATTCTTTTTTTTTGCTAAGAAATCACATTGAAAAACGCTCCCCTAGCATTTCTGGTCGTGGCCATCTTGAGTAAGGGTAGATTAATCATGTAGCTCAAGCATACTGGCATGGTGTGCTTAGCTAAGAAAACCCATCCTCCCCTCTTGAAGACTCCTGGGATGTATGACATTTGCCTAGGTCTGGATACCAGGAAGTAACTGAAGGATTGTAAAAAAAAAAAAGTTTTAAAACAAATATCTACTTTTCTGTCTATTAAAGTGTTTGTTACCCTTAAATAAAATAAAGCATTTTGTTCCCTTAAAGCATGAATAACAGCACAGTGCTTGTGCTTTGTAATTTGCCCCCTTGTATAATCTAAAATACCTTGCTGATCCTGCCTGGCTCTGCCCTCCTCCCTGTAAACTGACCACGTTTTTTTATGGCTGCTGAGCCTTGACACTGGTCAGTTTACTTGCCTTCTCATCAGTGCTGCCCATCAGTCCTGCATATTGGTGCCTCATCATCAGTGCCCAGCAGTGAAGATGAAAATTACTTGTTTACAACATTTTCTAACCGAAGCGAATAAAAACTTTTTATTTTTTTCTTTTTCCAAATGTTCTGTCTTTTTTTTTTTTTTTTTTTTTATTTAGCAAAAAATATAAAAAACGGTGATTAAATACCACCAAAAGAAAGCTTCATTTGTGGGAAAAATATAATATCATATGGGTACGGTGTTGCATGACCGCGCAATTGTCATTTAAAGTGCGACTGTGCTGAAAGCTGAAAATTGGCCTGATCAGGAACGGGGTGAAAGTGCCCAGTATTTAAGTGGTTAAGTCTGCAGTTTTCATAAAATCATACACGGTCATCTTGCCATGAAGGTCCTTGTTCATACACTTCCTTTTATCGTGTGAGCTCATCTCCTGCCTTGTCCCCTTTTATATGGGAAACGTCAATAGAAACGTCAAGTGGCAGTTTAACACATTATGTATGTATGGTTCACGGTTGCCACCATCGGAGAAACCCATCCAGAGAAATGCCATGCAGCCAGTGTATGTGGACAGCAAAGGGATGTAGAGGCTGCTGGAGATCAGCACCACTGAGAGGCAACAAAGGTTGAAAATGGTATTGATTCACAGTTCTTTTGCAAACTAAATCCCATTCAGTATGTTTTACATCTACTTTTGAGTCCAGATTTAATTTGATGAATTTGTACATTGCCCTTATTGGCCCTACTGTTTGGGGTTGTTTTTGTTTTTTTTTAGCTTTTTACATTTTCTACTATAATTTTAGTTTCTTGTTGATGTACTTGCTCTAAGTCCCCTTTTTCAGTCTTAAAGTGAACCTTCACTTTGCAGCCTTGAAGAGAAATTAAAATTTGGGTGTGCAATTTTAAGGCTGCTTTTAAATTTAGAGGGGACAACGTTCTGGTTGAACTAGGCAGAATTATTATTATTTTTTTTATTTGTAGTGTAATTGCTTGAAGTCTCAGCACAGTCATACTGGGTAATCATCAGTTTGTTCCTTTAATGCCCCATCTTTTCCTGGGTGGCCTGACCTCTCTTGAGCAGGTCGGTAACCTATTGAGCTTCTGTCTGCAGACTACTGCACCATGGGCAGGGTAAACCTAGTGGTGTAGTGTTTACTGCTTCAAAAACGGCAGTGGCACTTAGCAAGACCATTTTGGTCTTAATGTATACATAAGCACTTGCCTATAGAGCATTTTGTCTTGTACAAACATTTCATTTAATGGTTCAGTCTCACTTTAGATGTGCAACATTTTCACTTCAAAACTATAATGTAAGAACTGTTTAGTAGCTTCATGGATTTAGGCCAGAAGCATTATGACAGACAGTTATAAATGGATCTAACAGTTGTGGAGTTTGCATAAATGTTTATAGAATAAAAAATGCTTTTGAAAAGTCATGATGGCTTCGTCTGCAGGTCTTTGCCGAAAGGTATAAATTTCTACACTTCAAATCTAATTTTAGAATGCGCTCACTAAAAAACTTCTAATTTTATAAATCGTTTTATAGAATATTTTTTTTTTTCATTTTATTTTTTTAAAAAGCTTTATGATTTCCTACCTTGGAATCCTGATTTTTCTTTTTTGGCACCAAGGTGGCCTGTGGCTTGCGAGCCAAGTATTTAGTCACCCAATGTCAGGAGTCTTCCTTGAATGCATTTAATTACCCTCAGGGGTGCATGCATTGATCACTGTTTAAATTTTTTTATAAAAACAAAGAAATTAATTATCCCATTAGAAAAAGCACCCTGCATCTGTTGGCAAACATTCAATTAACTTTTTAGTGTTTGCCATTTAATGTTGTGTTTGACCAGCCGACCATGGAAAACGACTCTCCTTTGAAACCCGCCAGCAGATGTATATAGCTTAGCTGGTTTTCTTCTGCAATCTCCTACTCTGGTTCATCAACGTTTTTCCCATGGTCTTACCAGCTGGTATTATTTGCTTTCAAATTCACGTAATAAAGCACAAAGTGTAATCATGTAATCCTTTCATGTTTCCGCAAAATCCTTTTTTTTTTTTTTTTTTTTTTTTTTTTTTTTTTTTTCTCCTGCGTAGTTACAGAAATACAGCCATTTAGACAGTTTTCCACATTTGGGTCAAATTGTGCTTAAAGTGATCCTGTGCTTTAGTCACGCTGGCCAAAGCAACTGGTTCTCATGCCATGCACTGCAGGTACTTATACTTGCCTACTTACCTACCCTCACCTATTTATCCATCCTGCCAGGAAAGGGAAAAGAACATACATTATACCTGTGAATAAGGAGCAGAATGTGACTCTTCCATTTTTTGCCATGTGATAGCACTGGTGCTAGGATGGTTGCCTGAGCTAGGCAAACTAGCTATCACATGGAAGCAGGGGAAGCCCTGTGTTAACCTACAAGTTGCTGCTTTTTTCACTACAGCATTTGAGCAAAGGTAATCGAAACCTAAGCAATTCCAGGGCTATAATTCAAGTGAACATTTTGTTTTGCCGTGTATGGGTCTTGCATGGTAAACATATTGAGAACTAACATACTAGTGTAAATAAAATCCCACCCTAACGCTATAGTTGAGTTGCTCTCTATGCCAGCCTTTCTCAACCCTAATTTAACAGCGGAACCCTTGAAATAACCTTTTGGTCTAGGAGGAACCCTACTAAAAATTACTATATCCACAGCTCATACATTAGTGTAATGGTCAGTAGGAACAATGCTCCATACACTTGTGGTCATTGGGAAGAATCGCCCCCTTACAGATGGCTAAGAAGATTAGTGGTATCAGTTTGAACTTATCTGAGAAACAGAAATTGCTCATTGCTCAAGGAACCCCTAGAAATCTCTGAAGGAACTCTAGGAACCCTGCGTCAGTAATCCTGCTCAATGCATAATCTTTTTTTGTAGCTTCCCCTTTCCTTACTGACATTCTGTGACTTTTAAACCATGCACCCTTCTGGAACGGAGTTTACTTGACACTGTTCCCTATTGTATATTGGCTGTCTTAACAACACTTCAGCATTCTCCGAATGCCATATTTAATTAGCACTGTGGGGTAGGCAATGCCAGTCTTTTTACATCTTTTATAGAATATACTGTACAGGGCAGGGAATAGAATGCAGAAATAATGAAGGTCTGTTTTATGGGTTGCCCGCTAAGTAGTGGGGCAGAAATGATTCTACATAAGCATTGTTTCTTATGCTTCTCACCACTGCTATTAATATAGTGAAAAAAGAAACGGTTCCCTGAAGTCATTCAATTTTGGTGGACAAATTCTGTTGCCTTGGACCTGTAAAAGGCAACACAACCTGATGCTGAGGGCTGACAGAAGTTGGTTCCAACAATTTTATTCCGAAAAATGTCTTCTCCAGTAGGTCCTTTGTCCTACACATGCTCAGGGAGGTGGAGGCATGCATAAAAGGACAACTTCTACCAACAGCCAAATTTCGCCCCCCCCCCCCCCCCTTTTTTTTTCCCACGGAAATACACTTAAAAAAAAAAAAAAATATATATATATATAATATTATTTTTTTTTTTTTTTTCCTGAAAGCAAAGACCCTGTAAATTAAAGTTTATTAATGTCAAAACTATTTTTTCACTACTGTTAAGTAAATTATTCCCTGAAACTATACATTTACTTTTTTTTTTTTTGCTAGTGCACCCAAGCATAATATAATACTAGATTTTATGGTAAAAAGAAAAGGTTGTGCCAAGTCTCAAAACTGTGTATGTCCATAAGGCAGCACAGGTCATCAGTTTGCCGTTAACCATGACTGAGTGTCCTGATATTATTGCTCTCACTGGGTTCACGGCGATGCCTAATGTGTATCACAATTGTCAAAATATATTTCTCATTCGTTCATTGACAGACACCGCGCTTCCTTATTCAGAACCATATGGTTATATCGCCCTCTACAGAAGTAGGGCACTAGGCAGAAAAGACTTGGCTATGCCCATGGGCAGTCCTATGTGTTATAACCCCCCTCTCTGCTATAGGCCTTCAGTTTTTTTTTTTCTTTCTGCTTAGTCAGGAGTAAGGACCTAGTTCTTGCCTCCATCAACATCAAGGATGCCTACTTGCATGTTCCGATATGCGCACAACACCATCGGTTCCTCCGCTTTGCTGCGGGAGAGGAGCATTATTAGTTTGTGGCGTTATCCTTTGGTCTAGCCTCTGCTCCTTGGGTCTTCACCAAGGTGTTGGCCCTGGTTCTGGAGCTACTGCACCAGCGGGGAATTGCTGTTCTGGGCTTTCTGGACGACCTGCTGCGTGCACAGTCCCCAGCGACCCTGAGGGGCCACGTGGAGATCACTATTCAGACTCAGGCAGATTTTGGGTGGCTGATAAATTAAAAGTCTGCACTGATTTCAGTTCAGAAATTGGTTTATCTGGGTCTGACTGTGGATTCCGCTCTGGATGAGTGTTCCTTGTTCCTTTCGCTGGACAAACTCCAGAAGTTACAGGCGGCAACCAGCTTATTGCTGTCCAGCAGGTGGGTCCCCCTGTGGACTTGCATGCGGGTGCTAGGCCCGATGGTGTCTACGTTTTGAGACGGTCCCATTTTCTCAGTTCCATACTATACCCCTGCAAAAGGAGATCTTGTTAAAATGGGTGATGTCCAGGGTCTCTGGACAGTCAGATTTGGCTGAGCCAACAAACCAAAGGGTCCCTCATCTGGTGGCTTCAACCCCCGGCTCTTCTGCAGGGGAAATCCTTTCCCTCTGTACTGGACGGTGGTCACCACAGATGCCAGTCTGTACGGGTGGGGACTAGTCCTGGGCCTGAGCTCTGCTCAGGGACGCTGGAGGAATCCAGGCTACCTATCAGCATCTTGGCACTCTGGGCGATCAGACGCTGGATCATTGGACAGATCAACTTCAGGGGCTCCCAATATGGATCCAGTCGCACAATGCCACAGCGGTGGCCTATGTCAACCACCAGGGAGGAACAAGGAGTGTGTTTAAAAGGCGTGGAAGTAGCCGGCATTCTCCGGTGGGCAGAGGGTTTCATCCAAGCCATCTCTGCTGTCCACATTCCGGGGGTGGACAACTGGCAGGTGGATTACCTCAGTGGACAAGTGTTGGACCAAGGAGAGTGGTCCCATCATCAGGAGATATTTCAACAGATATGTCTACATTGGGGCTCTCCAGAGGTAGATTTGATGGCATCCTTGATCAACGGGAAGGTGCGGAGGTTTGTGGCCAGGTCTCGGGACTGTATTGCTATCACGAGGGTCAGCCTAATGCAGATGACTGATCCTTTTTAAGGACACCTCTGAGGTCATTTAGACCCCTAATATCCCCTGCAGTGTAATGTCACTGCTGAAGCTGATAGAGCTCAAACTGTGCTTGATCTGCTGCTTCCCCATTTAGAGCAGCTGAGGTTTGACAGCTCTGAACCCAGAAATGCTCAGAGTGGACTGCCTCTGGGTTCATACCTTGCAGGAGAGACGGCTCGCGGTAGTTTGCTGGTCTTCCACCACTTTCTATCCTGACACCCTCCACGAGTAGACTCTGGGCACCTAGGAAGGAAAGGGAAGACCCCCGACACATGGCAGGGGATGGGGGCAGCACACTCTTGTACATGTAAAAGTGATGCGGTGGCTTTACAGCTGCCGTATCACTTCTACAAAATAGGTGGCAGCCCAGGAGTAAACAAACTTTCAATGGCTTTAGCAGCCAGCAGTTTGTCTATATGCCAGTACTGCAGCTGTCATAAGTTACGTCGATGGCAGTGAAAGTGTTAAGGCAGTTACTTACACTATAGCTTATTTAGGGATTTCACAGCAATGGTTGTGTATATTTGATGAAGATCTGTTAGGTTAAAGCTTGTGTAGAGTTTGTCACACTTTAAATTATGGATTACTTTGTTTAGATCCGTGATCTAAAATGGCAAATACATCCATTTTAATACAAAGTTTTAGAGCTACGGATTGTGTCCAATGAGGATCAATACTTCTAAAACTATTTTTTCTTTTTTTTTCTTCCTTGTTTTTTACTTGCCTGGTTATTTAACACATTTTTCAGCAGGTGAAAGCACGAAAAATGAGGACGATATAGAGGACACCAGAGTGATTACTTTGCAAAGTAGGTAGGAATTCTGGTGGAAAACAGAGAAAATTATCAGAGCCCAGCACAGAATGCAAAGGTTGGTCTGCTGAATACAAATAAAGCATTGAGCATGCAGTTCTGCCTCAGAGAGCTGGCGCGGTTAGTAATGCTGTGATAAATGCACTGATAATTTCCAGCCTAGGAGTGCTATTGCAGACGTTTGAAGAAGGCTAAAAAGTGTCCGGTTAGTAGGAATAGCATTGCTTGGTTGGGTTCATTAGAAATGACAATAACCCCTTCTTTGCCAGAGAGGACTGCAGTATCTTTTTTTTTTTTTTTTTTTTTTTTTTTTTTGGGTCTATGTAGATACAATTCCAGGTAAATACTCACTTAAATCCCTTGCTTGCTACCATGCCCAAGGTGTTAACTGGGATTGTTATGTAACGGAAATCCAAATAATGCTTAAACTGTTGCTGTATGTGCCGAGAATAAAGTTTCAATAATTTGTTGGGAAACTATAAATTGTGTCTTGCAAAATATAATCCATAAATCAAGTCCTTGACGCACCAACCTCGGGTCCAGTAAAATGCAGTATAGCTGCACAGCAGCGGAGGCACTACAGATCCAAACATGAAGAAAGATGAAACCGGGACACCATTGGTATTGAGTAAGCATCCTGGATTCACTTAAATGGCATTCTATTGATGATGTTTCGAGACACACAGGGACACCTCCCGAGGGGCCGCAGTTTTTTTGAAAAAAAATACGCTTTAATGAATTTAAAAAACTAAACGGTAAAGTTAGCCCAGTTTTTTTGTATAGTGTGAAAGATGTTATGCCACGAGAATCGTGATCTTTATTCTAAGCACAAAAAGATCGTGATTCTCATTTTAGCCAGAATCGTGTAGCTCTATATCGCGGTCATGTGTTGCAGTAGCGCTTAGCAACTCAGTACCACATTTCACATTCATTCCCCAGTGCACAAGTACGGTGTGTTTTGCTTAAAAAAAAAAAAAAGTGTTAAAAGAATTCTACTATGCTGTCCCATATGCATTCACAGCTGCTGAATTTGGTTTAGATTTATGTGATGTGTGAATTTTTACAGTAGAGCTATGACATGCTCAGTACACAATTTGTGATTTTTATCTGGGAAAGTTATTCCAGGAGTGAATAGGGATTATAGGGAATCCCAAGCAACAAAGAAAAGCATTGTTTATTCGGCTATTTTCTTTATCCTGCATTGTATTTTTTTGCGGCAAACTGGTTGAGATCCAAGCACAGAAGAGACTTTTATGTAATCTAATCCTAGAGTTTCTCATTGCTACTATTTAGGCCTCAGTCACACTGGCAGTGACATACATGTGTTTTTATATGCATTGATAGGACATTTTTAAACACACACACACACACACACACACACACACACACACACACATATATATATATTTTACTGGTATAATTCGTACTATGCATTAAGATCTGTGTTTGGTGTGTTCAGTTTAACTTTGTTTAGGAATTATAGATTTCTGTGGGTCCAGGGACAGATACTCCTGAATGCATTGAAATGCATGTAAAAACAATTACATTTAAAGTTGGAGAACTTGATCCTCCTTGATCCTAATTGGGCGAAGAAAGCTTCATCATATTTTCATACATTTCACAGTTAGTGTAGTATAGTAGCCTAGTTAGCCTTTTTTTTTTTTTTGACAGGTACCTGTCCCTACTTCCAGAAGACCTCGCTGCAGCGATGTCCCTCGGAAGTTCGGCTCCCCTCCTTCCCCTGCCACCAGGCCATTCAGAAAGTACGGAATGCGTAGGGCGCATGCCCAGTAAGGAACCGGCTGTGAAGCCGCAAGGCTTCACTGGCAGCTTCCCCTAAAACGAATGGCGGCGACAGCAGCACCTGAGTGCTGATTGGAAAATCGGCTGGGGTGCCGAAAACACAGGACCCCTGGACAGGTAAGTGTCCTTATATTTAAAGTCAGCAGCTACAGTATTTGTAGCTGCTGTCTTGAATTTTTTTGGTGGGGGTGCTGGACCTCCTCTTTAACAAAACCAAATCCCTAACGCAGCTAAATTTTATATTTACTTTTGAAGTTTTTCTAAAGCCATTTTTTTTTTTTTTTTTTTTAAGCTACAGAAAATTAGGATTTTTATTGCGCTCTGGAGGATTCGCCATCTCTATTTGGCCTGATGACCACTGTCATCAAGACAGAAATATAAAATTTGATGTTTGTCCTTGGAACTGGAGCTGTGGGAAAAAATTCCAGTGGGAACATCTGGTGTCAACTGTTTTTTTAATGGGAGATTTAGTGCCTATGTTGACAAGGTTTTGTTACCGTCAACTGGGTTTTGCATTCCTATACAAGTCTATGGAAATGTAAAACCGCTTTAAGTCTAATGCAGATCACAAGGTCAATTAATTTTTAATAATCTCAGAAGCATGTTCAACTGATATCAAACTCATGCCATTGACACAAGCCCAAAGCCTTATGAACACAGGCCCCTTAACCTAATTTTGTATAGATTTCTTCTCTTTTCCTGTTGAGTTTCCAAAGTAGGAAATGAAGGTAAATTGACCCAGTGAGACTTGAATGGCTAAATAAAAAAAAAAAAAAAAACAACCTGAGTTTTTAGCCAACCCCTACTCTATCCAAACCTTAAAAAAAAGTTTGGCTTTAGATTGATTTTAAATCGTAATCGTTTTCTACTTGGGCTATTACAACATTGTGGCAAAGGATGAGCAATCCATGGCTTATTTAATATGAAATATGAGCCTTGAGACTTGTACAGGTTTATAGGACTCCTCCATGCTTTACCTTGTATGCGCTGTTACAGGATTCGCATAGCTTTGTAGGCAAGTAGAATGTCTATTAATTCAGCAAGTTTAACAAGTTTCCATTTTTATGTTCAGGCATTTGTGCACATAACCTCTGAGTCACAGGGAACTGGAGGTTGCTGGAGGCAATAACTGGTTCCCAATAATAGGAGGAAAATGTCTTGGCTCTTATTTATTTTATTTTTTTTATAGCTTGTAATAATTGAAAGCTTCATCATCATTTCAGCTACATCATCCCATAAGAATTTATTCTTCAATAACTTTTCCTCTTGATTAGCAGGGGTCATTTCAAACACAGCGTTAACAAAAGAAAGGTGGTATTTATTATATTAGTGCATGCAGTAGCAAGATGCCATAGGCAATGCAATAATTTGGATTTTACCAGCCAAAAGGACCTTTCCACCCCTTTTACTGGGTTCAGGATTTGGTTTGTAAAGTTATCAAAGGATTTCTATTTTAATAAAGAAAATGTTAGTTTTGCTGATCTAGCAGCATTAAGATGAACATATTTTTTTATTTGGAAAGTTGTTTCCCAACTTGTCCATAATGTACCCGGGGAAGTTTTTTTATTTTGCTTATGGGGCTTTTAGTTGACTTAAAAATTAAAGATTAAAGTAAAAATACTGGAGAGTCTCATAGAATGACATAGTTTTACATTTTGGAAACCCTTCATCTATTTTATATTTGCTGTTTGAATGTAGGAAGCCCAAAGCTGCTGACCCATAAATCTCAAACAAAAATATGCTTTGAAAAGGTGATTTATATCTTACAAATGTCTGTACAACCATGGAGATTAACTAAATCTTTTATTATTGCAAATGGTAAATTGATCATGGATCTTATGTGGTCTCTATATGAGTAAAATAAAAGTACAGCTAAAGGCTGTTTGTATGATATTCTGTAGAAGTAACAAGTCCAGTTACTTTGTAATGCATAAGTTTCATCAAGTAAACAAAAAATACCTGTAAACATTATAATAGACCTCTTTATGGAACTTTTACAAGGCAACCAGGTATAGAAACCTCGCATGAGATCTTTAAAATCAAGGAAAATTGACAATCAAAGTTTACATGTACAAAATATCAGTGGGTGATCCTATATATACACTATAGCTAGATGGCTGGATAGATATTTTGTACATTATGTTAATTTTAAATGTCAATTTTCCTTGATTTTTTTTTTTTTTTTTTAAAGATCAAGCCTCGTGAGTTTGCTTTTAAGAATTTCTAATAAACATTATTTTTTCTATTTCAAGTTTTTTTTTCTATGTCTGGTTGCCTTGTAAAAGTCCCATAAGGAGGTCTATTACTATGTTTACATGAATCAAGGGATGATAGCAACCTGAATCCAGCACTGATGAAATGAATGCATAAACCAAAAATACCTTAATTCACCTGGCTGGGCCAAATCCTCCATTTTTGTCTAACATTGCACCTCACAGTGGGAGGGTTTCGGCAACAGAGGCAGTGCTGTCAATCCAGAGAGCAGTGGGGTAGGATTAGGAGTTGCCAGGTGCTGATCGACAAGCTATAGGCTTGTAAATCAGCTGTGACAATGCTGATAGCCAAACCACATGCAACATCTACTGTTCAAACACAAAAGCAAGGTAAGCGCAAACCTAGTGCAAGAAATCTTTTAGTAAAGCTGACATAAAACACACAACATAAATGCACTCCTAGTTAAGAAGTAAATAACATCTTGGACATCTCCACTTTAAAGAAGTACAGCCAAAGCTTGTTTGGCTGTACTTCTGTGGATCAGATTGTTCTGCGCTCCTATTACCCATTTTCAGCAGGCAAAAGTCGCAGAGCCAGTCCAGGCTCGAGAAAGATTGCGACCATATGGTCGGGACCCGCCCACATGTCTGGACCGCTAACTGGCTCAGCCTCTCAGAGAGCCGCTGAGAGCCTAAGCCTGGCTGCTCCAATCCCCTCCACAGCCCAGTGCTCCAGTGATTGCAGGTGGCAGAGCAGAGAGCAGTTGACTGACAGGCACCAGCTCTCTGCTCAGGGAGCTCTGAGAAGCGTGCGATTTAGCGGTGTTTGATCACTCGATTTTCAGCCTTAGAGCTGAGACCTGGACCGATGCTGCATCGACTTGGGTAAGTATGATTTTAAAAAAATCCCATACTGCCCTTTTAATCCCTGAAGGATCGGCAGCCTATCCCAGGAGTAGCTCTTGCCCAAGCATCAGGAGAATGCTGAAATTAATTCACCACTGACAGGTGCTCAGAGTGTGTAAACAAGAAAGGAAGCCAGCCTCCAAAACGCGCCACGTGACCAGGACATTTACATACTCCCTGACTTTTGGCTATATGAAAAATAACCCTTCCCTTACCTCCCCCAATACAGGTGCCTGTCTTCTGTCAGCTGCCAGGATTGCTGGAAATGGTGTGAGTGCTTTCTTTTCCCTGGGCTGCTATCCTTTATGGAGAGGCCGTAGGTACGGCCTGCAGGTTGTTCACACACTCTGGGCTCCTGTCAGTGGTGAATTCATTCCAGCTGCACATCAGAGGTCTCCTGGCACTCGGGCAAAAGCTACTCCTGGGATAGGCTGCCGATCCTTCAGAGATTAAAGTGGTTATGTCCAAGATGTTGTTCACTTAAAGAGGAAGTAAACCCTGATGGGTTTTACTTCCTCTTTTGTTCCCTGTAAAAGCATAATGGGCTAGTATGCATTGCATACTAGCCCATAATGTGCCACTTACCTGCTAAACCCAGGATGTCCCTGCTGGTGGCCATGTCCATCTTTACCCCTCTTCCTGCCAGGGCTGTGGACTCTGGCTCTGACTGGCCGGAGTTGCTTGGCGGTGCGGCCACTGTAGAAATGACACGATCGTGCCCTTTCGTCAGTCCGCATGCGCTGATGACGTTGGCGCAAGTGTATATGGTAAATATCTCCTAAACTGTGCAGGTTTAGAAGATATTTCCAGTACCTACAGGTAAGCCTTATTATAGGCTTACCTGTAGGTAAAATTGGTGTGTAAGTGTTTACAACCACTTTAACTATATGAGTGCATTTATGTTGCGTGTTTTATGTCGGCTTTATTAAAAGGTTTATTGCGCTTCCCTTGCTTTTGTGTTTCTATAGCTTGTTTGAAAGCCCTTGTTGGATATTCTAAGGGAGAGCTGCAGAGATCCTGGCATTGTTTTATACAGCTGCTTTCAGAGACCTATTTGCACTGGCAACACCAGAATGCGCAGAAGAGACTTTTTAACATCTTCTATTCCACTCTAGTGCAAGGAAGCATGAAAGTAGCAACACTGCTCTGAATTCAGGAGCAGTGCAGCATCATTGTCACACCATCACAGGAAGCTTATTTAGGTAAACTTGAAAATTGATTAGTAAATGGGGTGGTTGAAGAAACAGTATGTCTATCTGCTCTGTAGTGGGACCTGTACAGTATATGTATTTATGGCTTTTGTGGTGGGGAGCAACTGTGTTTTCTTCTTTCTGCTGTACTGAGAACTACATATGTCAGACCAAAGCCATATTGTTTCTGGCTCCGTTTTTTTAAAATATTCTTAATGTTTGGGACGTTTCATCCAAGCGTTCCATCCAGTGTCATAATTACCTAGTGACATAAATCTGCACCCTCATTTTTAAAGAGAAGTTCCGCCAGGGGAAAAAAAAGGTATTCAGCAGCTACAAATAGTGTAGCGGCTGACTTTTAATATATGGACACTTGCCAGTCCATAGAGCTCACGCTGTCGGCACCCCAGCCGATTTTCGGATCGGCTGTCAGGTGCTGCCGCCGACATTCATCTTAAGGGAAACTGGCAGTGAAGCCTTTTGGCTTCACAGCCGGTTCCCTACTGCCCATGCTCGAAGCACGCTGTGCTTTCTAACTGGCCCTGAGGTGGAGGAAGGAGGAGTGGGGCCTAACTTCTGAGGGGGCGGCGCCATCTCTTGTAAGTGGGGAAGGGTACCTGTCAAAAACAGGTACCCTCCGATGCCATGTCTGGCACCTTTTTAGAGGGGGAAGGAGGAAGCAGATAAGCGGAAGTTCCACTTTTGGGTGGAGCTCTGCTTTAAGAGAAGGGGAAAAAAAAAATAATTTCACAATCTCCATAATATTTTTTTTTTTTAAGAGAGCTACAATCCATTCTGTATAATGTGACAGTTTCTGTTCCTTTTTTCTTTTTTGGGTGAGTTCTGTGTTTTGTGGCAGAATTGGTGAGACTGCTCTCTGCAGCATTTTCCTGACAGTTCAATGCAGCCTGATGACTTGTCTTCAGGGGGGCAGGACCTTGATACACTGGGCTTACAGAAAGCAGGTGTAATAACCCTGGGCATCATTCAACCAGGAAGAGTACCACCCTCTTGTGGCAGAGAGGACTTTCTGCAGGTGATAGTGTTTGAAGTTTGGATCAGTATTGCGACAAGGGCAGGTTTTATTTATTTTTATCCTTTTTTTTGAGGATTGATTTTGTTCTGATCATGCTGGGATTGGACACTTAAATAGCAGTTGTAGCCTGTAATGAAAACCAATCTAGTAAAAACTGCTAATGCAATCCAGGAAATATTGAATGTGTGCTTCAGGCAGTCTACATGTCTTGCCCATAAAAGACTCTTAAGTCCCAGTCTTTTTTAGGATGCTTAGCCCTCATAAGTAAAATTGTTGTTGTTTCTGCATGGATCCAGGTACCGAACAAAACTGACTCAGAATACAGATTTTGAATGTCGAATATTATGCACTATACCTTGAGTACAGAGAGACAATCGCAACAAACCGAAGGTTTCTGTAGCTCTGCACCCACCAACAGGTAGTTTGGCCCATTCTCCTATTGGGATACTGTTTAAGCTGTCTTAGGTTTGACTCCCCATTTATACTTGTGCGACTTGTCATGTGACTTTGATGTCCAGAGTCGCATGACAAGTCGTACCCCATGTTTTCCAATGATAACCATTCATATATGTGCAACTTAAAGCGGAGCTCCACCCAAAAGGGGAAGCTCTGCGCACTTACCTCCTCACTTCGAGGGGGAGCAGGTACCCGGTTTTGACAGGTACCCGCTCCCACTTTAGGCTGACTTTGCCGCAGTGACCTTATCTGGTAGTTTAACCAACCTCCTTCTTCCTCTGCCGCCAGCCCATTCACAAGGCGCTTCGCACATACATAGTAGGGAACCGGCTGCACTGTCAGTTTCCCTTACCCAAGATGGCGGCGGCAGCGGCAGCACACGAGAGCGAATTGAAAAATCGGCTTGGATGAGAACACTGCTGCATTCATGGAGAGGTAAGTGTCCTAATATTTAAAAGTCAGCAGCTACAGTATTTGTAGCTGCTGACTTAATTTTTTTATGAAGGAGCCTGGAGCTCCGCTTTAAGGTCGTAGTGACTTCAAAGTAGTTTGTGCAATACTTTGGTCCGACTTTCATGCAACTTGAGGGCCATAGACTTCAATGTTGACCCTCAAAGGTTTCGTTAAAGTCAACAGTGGGTCCAACTTTGCAGAGGGACAAGTCACATCCAAGTCTCACCCATACAAAGTTGTACTCCAAAGTTGTGGAGCTAAAGTGTGAATGGAGCCTGAAGGGTGCCTTATCCAGACTGCATATTTCAGCTCTTTCTATAGATATACTAGTATACATTTATGTATTAAGTTTTTATTTGGTTTCATGGTTCACATACACATATACAAAAACTGTATACACAAATATAGTTCATATTTATTTTTGCACCTAGTTCAGAACTTTTTGAGCACTATACTCAATCACACAGATTTTTTTCTTGGTTTTGATTGTGTCCACAGCATATGTGAATTTACTGATTGGGCCCAATTAATCACTCATCTGATCACATGATCAATAGACACTAGTATATATGAGATCTATTTTTGTGATTGTTAGCTATGATTAAGCAATGTTTTTAGTGTAAAACTGGTCGGCTCTTCTGTCCATTCTTCTGTGGCATGTATTTTTGATTTTTATTGAATAAAGGCAATCAGTTTTTCCTGAGTGCAGCTGTCCAGGATTTTTCACAATCTCATTGCCCTGCACAGATGCACTGAATCTAGATACAGATGCACAGTAGATACTGATTCATTTTTCATCTGCAAACTCAGAGCTGATAAGGCCTCATGTACACTGCTGCTGGTAAACGGACGTTTAGGAGCAGTTGTGCGTTTTTTTTCAGCTGCTCCTGAACCCTTCTCTGTTATTTTATCAGTACATGTACACAGGGTTGTTTATAGTCCTTTCTAGGCAGTTGAGGTTAGAAGCATTTTTTGGAAAGCAAAAAAATGCATTAAGGCAGGGTTCGACAAACCCCGGGCGCCAGGTCGCATTTGCGACTAGAATTAGCGACCTGGCGCCTGGAGCGGCACAGCTGGGGTATCCTGTGTCCGTTCGACCCCCACCCCCCCTCCCGCCGCGATCGCGCTGGGCCTCGCCGGTAATTGAGGCCCCGGCTTTGCGGCCTACTGCAGACCTATGGTTCCTGGTTCCTTCTGCAATCGGGCGCCCTCTGGTGGTGGCCGTTGGTATTACAAGACAACCACCAATGCTAATGGAGCTTCCCCTGCCTGTTTTCACTGCCTGCTCATCTCCTTCCCTTTACTTAGAACCCCCAAACATTATATATATTTTTTATTCTAACACCCTAGAGAATAAAATGGCGGTCATTGCAATACTTTCTGTCACACCGTATTTGCGCAGCGGACTTACAAGCGCACTTTTTTGGGAAAAAATACTTTTTTTAATTAAAAAATAAGAAAACAGTAAAGTTAGCCCAATTTTTTTTATATTGTGAAAGATAATGTTACGCCGAGTAAATTGATTCCCAACATGTCACGCTTCAAAATTTCATCCGCTCGTGGAATGGCGACAAACTTTTACCCTTTAAAATCTCCATAGGCGTCGTTTAAAAAATTCTACAGGTTGCATGTTTTGAGTTACAGAGGAGGTCTAGGGCTAGAATTATTGCTCTCGCTCTAACGATCGTGGCGATACCTCACGTGTGGTTTGAACACCGCTTTCATATGCGGGTGCTACTCACATATGCGTTCGCTTCTGCAAGCGAGCTCGGCGGGACGGGGCGCATTTAAAAAAATTATTATTATTTTTTCTTATATATTTTACTTTTTATTTTTTATTTTTACACTGTTTTAAAAAAAAAAAAAAAATTGTGTCACTTTTATTTCTATTACAAGGGATGGGGCACATTTAATTTTTTTTTTTCTTATTTATTTTAACTTTTATTTTTTCACTGTTCTTTTAAAAAAAAAAAAAAGTCACTTTTATTCCTATTACAAGGAATGTAAAAATCCCTTGTAATAGAAAAAAAGCATGACAGGTCCTCTTAAATATGAGATCTGGGGGGTCAAAAAGACCTCAGATCTCATATTTACACTAAAATGCATTAAAAAAAAAATTGTCATTTGAAAAAAAAAAAAAAAAATAAAAAAAAATAAATGTCCCTTCAAGAGCTATGGGTGGAAGTGACGATTTGACGTCGCTTCCGCCCTGCAATGACTTGGAGACGGGCGGGGGGCCATCTTCCTCTCACTCGTCTCCATGTCAGGCCAGGGACAGATCCGGATCGCCTCCGCCGTTACCGACGGCCACGGTAAGCGGTGAAGGGCACCGGAGAGCGGCAGTAGGGGGGGCCCTCTCCTGCCGCCGATAAAAGTGATCTCGCTGCGAATCTGCTGCAGAGACCACTTTTATCTGAAAGAGAACCGCCGGCTCTTGAAGAAGATACCGGGGTTATGGTAGCTAGCTGCTACCATAACAACGGTATTTCTCTTCAAAGACAGGACGTATATAGTCGTCCTGCGGGAAGGAAGTGGTTAATTAAAATGAATTTATTATTTGTCATCTCCCTGCTTGGCCCCTTTCACACGGGCTGTCTGATCAGGTTCACCTGTCAGTTTTTCAGGCGGACCTGATTGGACCCTTAGCGGGAATATGGTGGTCTTATGTCCCTGCATGGCAGGAAATAAAAGCAGTCACATTCGTTCTAGTCGTCTCTGTGTACATTTAAGATTGGTTAATTTTTATATTGAAAATAAAGCTTTGTCGGTCGTTTAAAAAAAAAAAAAAAAAAAACCTGGCTCCTAACTTTTTTTTAGCTGGCTCCTAGATTCCAAGCAAATTTGTCAAGCCCTGCATTAAGGACACATGTTCAGAGGCATTTGAAATGCCAAACACCTGTAACAGCTTGTAAACGTGTGCAAACGCGGTAACTCGAGTTTTTAGCTGTGTTTTCGTTTACAGGCATTGTTCATTTTTGACTATTTGCGAAATAAAAATTTTTCCTTTAAAATAAAAACGCTTCTAAGCACAAAAGCGGCTAAAAGCGACATGTAAATGTGGCAAAACTGACGTCTTAAACATCGTTTGCTATCTGTCAAGTTGAATAATTCAAGGGAGGTTCGGTTGTAAAACATCCCGTGTACATGAAGCCTAAGACTTTTCCCAAAAATCCTCCTAGTTTTGTCTGTCACTCAGAAACGGATGTACCTTGATCTTGGAGTTTAGCTTGTGACTCCTTTGGAAGCTTTCCTTATCCCTTTGTCTACTATTACCATACACTATCTTTCTGTTTAATCTAGGGTCCATTTTTCCTCTTGGGACGATGTCCAGGGCAGTTTGCTACACTCGCATAGACCTTTAGCCCCAGTTCACACAGGGGCGGCACGACTTGCAGGTCACCTCACCGAGGCGACCTGCACACGACTTCCACGGCGACTTGCAAAACGACTTCTGTATAGAAGTCTATGCAAGTCGCCTCAAGTCGCCCCCAAAGAAGTACAGGAACCTTTTTCTTGCGTCGCTCCTATTAGAACGGTTCCATTGTACAGAACGGGAGGCGACTTGTCAGGCGGCTAGGTCGCCTGACAAGTCTCCCCTGTGTGAACCGGCACTTACTGTCTTAATTTATGCAACTGTAGTTGCAGGGACATAAAGCTGCTTGGACATGGTCTTGTAGCCTTCACCTTTTGACATGTCGATCTGTCATTTTCTGGTCCATGTTCAGTGAGATGCACCTGATGATGCCAAAAAGAGTGACTACTTTTCTCCATTTTATTAGGCTGTCTGATTACACATTTGAAGGCATGTGATACTAATTACGGAATTAGTTTGAACTATTACCTTGCCAAATATTTATAATCTTTTCTAGGGGTACCATTTTAAATTATCTGTAGAATAGGCAGTAATCCCTTTTTTTTTTCCCGCATCTTTTTTGCTTTACTCCGTCATTCTAAAGGCATGCAGGTATATATTTGTGACCATTGCTTTTAGTTTGATCATTATTCAGGAGGAATGAAGCATTGTTTCAATGAGCTGTTAAGGGTACCAACAAATTTGTCCATGTCTGTATATGTGATAAGTGTTGTACAAATTTTAATATTTAGTTTCCCTGCAGCTTGGCAGCCAAGGCTTATTGTAAGCACGTTTAAAGGAAGCCTTTGCTGTGAGAAGTATGGGGTCAGCTATTGCTGACTTACTAAAGATGGTAGTTTCCCCGCTGGCTTGCTGATTCAGTGGCTTCAGTACTTTGATTCACTGACCCAGAGAAAGCATACAGCTACCAAAGTCAGAGAAATCAGAATGCCTGATGTTTGTTACTGGTTCCAGGTCAGTGATTGAAGTATTAAGGCCAGGTGAGAAAAAAATAGATCCAACCTTCATATTTCTCCCAATACAGTCTTCCTTTTATTTCAAGTACATCCCTTTTTTTTTATATTTCATGGTGGGTGCAGAAAACCACAGCTTGCATGTAGCAGGTGGTAGAGATGATTGTTGCTTCTTGCCGCATTTTGTACTTGTGTTATACACTCCTAAGGACTAAATTTAAGTATATTTTAAAAGGAAACTATAATGGTTTGGGGGTCGTTTTTTATAGGTTTTTAGCAGTAATATAACCCTGTTCCATACATAATGTTTCTTAACCCATAATTCTTTGTCACGTATTAAATGTTATTTGAAGAGAGCAAAGCAGAAGCTGCTTGCCCTCAGACTCGTTCTTTTTAAATGAAACCTACTGGTGTCATATGTAAGTATGGGATTAGTCCAAGAAAACCCAAAAAATGTCTGTATGAGTGAAAGATCCGCCTCTTCGGTTTTTATAGAGTGCTTTTCATTGTAAAAAACCGTAGCACAGCTTCAATAAATGGAGCAGGGGGTGGAAAGAGCAGACATAGTTGGCACTTTTGTCTGTCACAGGTGGAGCTGCTTGTATGGCAGCAGAAGATCAACGCTGTAGGGGATGGGGGTAAAAGACTGAGGATTTCAAGGAACACATCAGGCCACCAGCACAAGGGTCACTTTTTTTTTTTTTTTTTTTTTCATTCCAAGCAAAACCAAAGATATATTTCCCGGCTCAACTCTCGCCAGCCTGCAGCCAACCGAATTATCCTCTCTAACAATCTGCGTTTAAAAACAGTGGTTTATTTTGCACACATTAGCAAATACATATGTAAGCTGCAGAGCCACTCCACGGCACCCCAGTATTATCTGCAGTCCTAATTTATGAGAGCCTCCATAGTAGAAGCACATGCATTCTAATGGATAAATAGAAGGCAGGTGAGCTTGGAGGAAACCCACCCCTCCATGAAGGCACAGGGGTGTACTGGACACCCAGCACATAGCACAATGGCAGCCAGCAAAGGTGTCCAGTGCGTCCCCTCACCAATATCACATCAGTAACAAACAAATGGCCACTGCCCCCTCCTATAACTGGTCTTTGCAGCAAGGAGCACATGGAAGGGCGATGCATGTCAAACAAAACTAGAGAAAATTCCCAACTCAACTCACCGACCAGCCTGCAACCAACCAAATTCTCCTGTGTAACAATTTTCATTAAAAACAGGGGTTTAGTTGGCACATGTTTGCAAGTACATGTGTAAGCTGCAGTTTTTTCATTCATCGTAAATATCATCCCTGGTGCTAATTTAAAAAAAAAAAAAGTTTTAATGAAAACTTCAATAAAAAGACCATTTTATTATACATGTGCACAGAGCAAAAAAAATATAAAGTATTTTTTTTTTTTTTCCCCATATATACTTGCCATTTGTTTGCCATTTCAGTGTTGTGCATTTAGGTAAGGTTTACACAGTTACACCACTACTGATTATTTTGTTTTTGGTTAGTTGGGCTGTGGAAGCCGAGCTGGCTCCATAAAACACTGGGCCTAAGCTGAAAATCTAAACTCTATATGTATTCTCCCCAGGTTGCAAAACCAAGGCTGTGTCTGTACAGGCAGATAAGAAACCTGCAGGGACAATAAACCAATTAAACCATCTTTATTGATTGATTGCCAGGAATCCTCTCCTGAGCATCCATCTTCCAGATGTGCTTAGATGTGTCACCTTCACCTACCGTACCAGTGGCTCACACGATGAACCTTATATCTTGTCATCATTTTGTGTTATTATATACTGCATATTTGCATTTGATCTTTCTGTAAAGAGAGCTCATTTAAATAAAATTGCCCATATTTATACATTTCACTGGATTATGTTTGTTTTTTGTTTTTTTTATATTAAAGATTCAAACTAGGCCATGTACATTAAAAGGGGCAATAGCCTTCCTAAAGGTATAATTGAAAGATCAATGCTTGTTAGCAGTGTATAGAAATGTATGGCTCATCTATAGAATATATGATGGAAATGACCGGATTTACCAACAACTGTGTAGTATGAGGATTTACCTGAACAGTCAATGTAAATGATATTTTGTCATTTAGAGCTTTACATTGCACAGTTGTGACTTGTGTTGATCTGACAGACCAAATCTACAACAATCTGTATGGCAAGAATTTAGCTCATAATTGGCCTGTGTATGTCACAATGTAGACTAGCCGTGTGTAAAATGACATAATGTATGAAAGTCATACAGCAAAGTACAGAGATTCCTAAGCACAAACAAAATGTTGTGAATTTTAGTAAAGTAGAACTCCAGCCAAAAAAAGCAAAAATTAAGTCACATTTAAATTCAGTAAAGCTGAACTGCAGCCAAAGGTAATATAGAAATGAATAAGCTATTAAAGGGTCCTGCACACAACCATTAAAAGTGGCATTTTTATCAGTAACTTTTTTGTAATAGATTTAACACGTGTATTGTTTTCTATTTGCCCATGCACACAGCTGTATTTAGATCTGTTTAAAAAAAAAAAAAAAAGTAAAATTTTACATCTGAGAAACGGGCAGGATCAACCAGGTAACATAGAACACTGGCAGCCAGAAAACTAAAATTACCATAACAAATCATATTTAACTAAATTAAAGAGCCAGTGCAAGATTTCTTGGTTTACAAACACTTTAACTTAGACGTTGTACTTCCATCTTGATCCACCGTTAAATAGCTTGGGCAGATCATCATTCATGCCTGCATACTTAAGGACAAGGTTCCACCTTTTCCTGTCAAATTGCACCCCACTAATTGCCTCTTGGGCTTTTCAGCAGCAGACATTTGTTTTCCATCTTTTTAAGGTTGCAACCTGGTCTTTGGTTCACATATTCTCAAAGTTTTACCAGGTTGATGTTCAGGCCTCCTGCTGATGCCAGCTTTAGATGTCAGGTCCTTAAAGCAGCTCTCAGTTCTTTAAACCTATTTGGTGTTTGCGGGCCTGTTTAGTATTTTTTTTTTTTTTTTTTGCTGTTGCCCAATCCTCTGCTGGACTTCCTCTGGATGTCCCATACATTCCCCAATTACTCCTGACCTAGTGTCCCTTGATGAACAAAAAATGAGTATCTTTGGCTTGATGTAAAATCCCTTTGTTGGTGTTCGTTAAGGGACACAAGATCCACTTCCAGTTACTGCTGTTCCACAAAACTGCAGCATGATGGGAAAGAGATACCTGGCTACACTGCCATCAGTTACATGGACTAAGGTGTGAATGGGGAGTAGGTGTGTTTAAATTTGCTGTTATCGCTTTCACTCTCCTCATACTGGTCACTGGAAGTTTAACATGGCACCTCATGGCCAATTGTTTCTCTACATAAAGATGGCCTAGGCCAGTTATGGCGAACCTTGGCACCCCAGATGTTTTGGAACTACATTTCCCAAGATGAGCATCATGGGAAATGTAGTTCCAAAACATCTGGAGTACCATGGTTTGCCATCACTGGCCTAGGCTATAAGAAGATTGCCAAGACCCTGAAACTGAAAATTGCCAAGATCATACAGCAGTTTAACAGGGCAGGTTCCACTCAACAGGCCTCGCCATGGTTGACCAAAGAAGTTGAGTGCACGTGCTCAGCGTTATTACCCGAGGTTGTCTTTGGGAAATAGACGTATGAGTGCTGCCAGCATTGCTGCAGAGGTTGAAGAGGTGGGGGGGTCAGCTTGTCAGTGCTCAGACCATACACCACACACTGCCTCAAATTGATCTGCATGGCTGTCCTCCCAGAAGGAAGCCTCTTCTAAAGATGATGCACAAGAGAGCCCGCAAACAGTTTGCTGAAGACAAGCAGACTAAGGACATGGATTATTGGAACTATGTTCTGTGGTCTAATGAGACCAAGATAAAATTATTTGGTTCACATGCTGTCAAGCGTGTGCGCGGCAACCAGGTGAGGAGTACAAAGACCAAGTGTGTCTAGCCTACAGTCAAGCATGGTGGTAGGAGTGTCATGGTCCTTGGCTGCATAAGTGCTGCCAGCACTGGGGAGCTACAGTTCATTGAGAAAACCCATGAATGCCAACATTTACTGTGACATACTGAAGCAGAGCATGATCCCCTCCCTTCGGAGACTGGGCTGCAAGGCCGTATTCCAACATAACGACCCCAAACACATCTCCAAGATGACTACTGCCTTGCTAAAGAAGCTGAGGGTAAAGGTAATGGACTGGCCAAGCATGTATCCAGACCTAAACCCTACTGAGCATATGTAGGGCATCCGCAAACGTAAAGTGGAGGAGCGCAAGGTCTCTAACATCCACCAGCTCCGTGATGTCGTCATGGAGGAGTGGAAGAGGACTCCAGTGGCAACCTGTGAAGCTCTGGTGAACTCCATGCCCAAGAGTGTTAAGGCAATGCTGGAAAATAATGGTGGCCACACAAAATATTGACACTTTGAGCCCAATTTGGACATTTTCACTTAGGGGTGTACTCACTTTTGTTGCCAGCGGTTTAGACATTAATAGCTCAGTGTTGAGTTGTTTTGAGGGGACAGCACATTTACACTGTTACACAAGCTGTACACTCACTACTTTTACATTGTAGCAAAGTGTTATTTATTCAGTGTTGTCAAATGAAAAGATATAATAAAATATTTACAAAAATGTGAGTAAACTCGCTTTTGTGAGATACTGTGTGTGAGGAAAAAAAAAATCATATATACCGTATATACTCAAGTATAAGTCAAATTTTTCAGCCCTTTTTTTGGGATGAAAGTGCCCCCCTCGACTTATACTCGAGTCACCGCCGTCTGTCTGCATGATCCGCGTGTCATGCAGGCAGACGTCGGCCAGCGTGTGATAATACCGTTTGGAGGCTATTCGAGCTTTCAAAAGCCGCGCCTCCTGCTCGTCTGTGATAGGCTGAACACTCCATTTCCCAGCAGTCAGTGTACAGCCTATCACGGGCATTCTCTCATCCTTGTCCGTGGTATGAGAATGAGAGAATGTCCGTGATAGGCTGACTGCTGAGTGTTCTGCCTATCACAGACGAGGAGGAGGCGCGGCTTTTGAACAGTGGAATGGCCGCCGAAGTTGTATTATCACACGCTGATCGGAGGGAGGTTGCACAGGACACAGGTAGGTTGCACAGGGCCACAGGATACATACACAGGACACAGGACACATACACATGTACAGGACACATACACATGTACAGGACACAGGGACACATACACATGTACAGGACACAGGGACACATACGTATGTGCAGGACACATGCACAGGATACAGGTAGGCTACACAGGGACACATGCACAGGGAGGCATGCAGCTGCAGATGGGCATCGTTGATCCTCTTTTTCCACTTACAGTAGCTGCTGCATTTCTCACCCTCGTCTTATACTCGGGTGAATAATTTTTTCCCAGTTTTTTTGTGGTAAATTAGGGGCCTCGACTTGTACTTGGATCGAGTTATACTCGGTGTATATATATTCTGAAACAAATTGTAGTTTGTGTTGTGTTTTATTGGTGCACATAAAACCTGGCTTAGCCATCTACATGTTAAACAGGCCGATGACAATGAAGGGTTTATATACCCTTCTAATAGATACCATTTGTATTGATGCTCTGAAGGTCCAAAAACACTATGCTCTTTCTTGATGCAAGAAAAGTAATCTTTTCAGACATATTTTATATGTGCAATTAAAGGTGCAATATCTGATAAGTAAAGTGGCTTTGGAAGCATGTATTTACATTTACAATTTCTAATAAAATAAGTACAGAGGCTGTAAGAAGTGTTAATGAGCATTCCAGGGAAAAGGAACTTTAAAGCAGATCTATAATAATTTAAAGTCCATCTCCGGGGAAAGAAACATGCTGACTTGCATTTCGGCTGCCCCTGAGCTGCAAGGGTTAAATGCTCATTAAGTCGGGGGCGGGGGCCTGCAAAAAGCATTTTTTTTTTCTTTCTGATCCTCTGCTTCCCTACGTTCTGGTTGTGAAGTGTCCTTATGTCCAGTTCAGGGCTGTGGGCTCTGCTTTGTACTTAATGTCTTCAAAGGACCTGTGACCACCAGAATATAGGGGAGAAGAGGCTGTGGGGACCGGTTTTACAGCTTTGGGGAGCACGTGGGAGAGGCCATTGGTTGAGTAAAACGGCTTTCTGTGGCCCCTAGACCTAAACCAGCATTTAATACTTGCCCGATTTCAAGGGAAGCTTTTATCGTTTCCCTGGAGTTTAGCTTTAAATGAAATCTCTAGTGTTTAAAAAATTTAAATATGTATTCCAGGGATATGCAATTAGCGGACCTCCAGCTGTTGCACAACTACAAGTCCCATGAAGCATAGCAAGACTCTGACAGCCACAAGTATGACACCCAGAGGCAGAGCATGATGGGACTTGTAGTTTTGCAACAGGTCCACTAATTGCATATCCTGGATGTATTCTATTCTATTTTGTGCCTAGTAGAACATTTTAACAATATTTTACGTTTTAATCATATTGTATATTTCATATTTAGCATTTTCAGCAAGTGGGTGCAACTCTCCAAGTTCTATCCTTTGGGAGTTGTCCTTTTCAGATTTGCTTCTGTACTTAAAAAATAAAATTAAAAATCTAAATGAATCAAAAGAGGAACACACACCAGCTTCAGATGTGCAGGCCATGGAATAACCCCAGAGTAAGGGGGACATGTTGCTTCTTTTGAGAGTTTTCAAATCCCATACTGTTGTGGTGACTGGTGTCAACTTTGGGATTTCCTGTCCCATTGACATCTTGCCCTCATCTGTTTTATAGTATGTACACAATATGCACCCTTAAAGATGGCTAACTACTGTAATTTGTGAATAAATACAGTTGTGCTTAAAAGTTTACATGCCCTGGCAGAATTTGTGATTTCATTGCCTTTTTTTTAGAGAGTATGAATGATAACACACAAACGTTTCTTTCACTTATGGTTAGTGTTTTTGGCTGAAGCCATTTATTATCAATCAACTGTGTTTACTCTTTTTAGATCATAATGGCAACAGAAACTACCCAAATGGCTCGGATCAAAAGTTTACATACCCTGGTGATTTTGGCCTGATAACATGCACACAAGTTGACACAAAGGGGTTTGAATGGCTATTAAAGCTAACCATCCTCACCTGTGATCTGTTTGCTTGTAATTAGTGTGTATGTATAAAAGGTCAATGAGTTTCTGGACTCCTGACAGACCCTTGCATCTTTCATCCAGTCCTGCACTGATGTTTCTGGATTCTGACTCATGGGGAAAGCTAAAGAATTGTCAAAGAATTTATAGGAAAATGTAGTTGAACTATATAAAACGGGAAAGGGATATAAAATATATGGTTTTGGCCACAACCATAAATGCTTCATTTGGAGAGTAGTCAACAAGACCTATGATGAAAGGTACACCATTCCTACCGTGAAACACGGAGATGGATCGCTGATGTTTGGGGGATGTGTGATCTACAAAAGCACAGGAAATTTGGTCAAAATTAATGGCAAGATTAATGCAGTATGTTATCAAAAATACTGGAGGAACATTTGCATTCATCAGCCAGGAAGCTGCCCAAGGGACGTACTTGGACATTCCAAAATGACAATGATCCAAAACATGAGGCCAAGTCGTCCGGTCATTGGCTACAGCAGAATAAAGTGAATGTTCTGGAATGGCCATCTCAGTCTCCTGACCTCAATATCAATGAGCCACTCTGGGGAGATCTCAAATATGCAGATCATGCAAGACAGCCCAAGAATTTACAGGAACTGGAGGCTTTTTGCCAAGAGGAATGGGCAGCTTTACCATCTGAGAAGATAAAAGAGCCTTATCCACAAATACCACAAAAGACTTCAAGCTGTCATTAATGTTAAAGGGGGCAATACACGTTAAGAACTGGGGTATGTCCACTTTTGATCAGGGTCATTTGGGTATTTTTTGTTGTCATTATGATTTAAAAAGAGTAAACACAGTTGATTGATAATAAATGGCTTCAGCCAAACGCTAACGATGAGTGAAAGAAAAGTTTTTGTTATCATTCATATTCTCTAAAAATTGGCCAAGAAATCATAAATTCTGCCAGGGTATGTAAACTTATGAGCACAACTGTATTTCAGCTAATTATGTTGTATTTTTGTTGCGTGCTGCAGTGCAGAGGTATAGGATGTTGAAGAGGATGTATTTCATTACTTGACATTTTATGATCTGTCTTCAGATGTCTGTTCCGTCTTTCAGTTACTTATGCTTTGCCCTCATACTAGTTTTGTTTTTCTTCTTTCGTTCATTTCCCTCTCCTCTTACTTTTTTTTTTTTAGCCTCTTTTTCATGGGGGTAGATTCAGGTCTCTTTCCTCCCTGAGGAATACGTGTCTCTGCTGCCGCCAACCCCTGCTCTACACATCTTCTGAGCCTTCTAAAGAGTCCAGTGTTGGAGACTAAACAGTCTCCCACATCCCATGTGTCAAGTAAAAGGTTCACACATCACAAATAACATTACAGCTATGGGGAGCTCAATTCCTTCACTGCTAGTTACACAGCAGTGCATTTATTGGCCATTATTCATCTATTATCAGCACTTCACATGCTTATTTGTAAAAACTGCCTAAAGCCTCGTACACACGATGAGAATATTGGACGAATGATCATCTGTTTTAGTCTTGTATCAAAAATGAAGAGGTTACGAAAATTCTTGTAGGACAGAATACAACTTTGGAAGTGGTGTAATGTGTTCTTTCATTTACAAGCATGCCTGGTCTTGGTCTTCTGTTATTTTTATTTTATTTTTTTTTGTTTTTACGGATGAATCCTGTACTGATTATTCGAAAATTAGAGGTGCACCGAATGGAAATTTTAGTGCTCAAAATGCAGGATGCATTTGGCCAAAAGCCAAAAATTACAGTTTTAAAATATTATTAATATTTAATATTCTATCTAATTGTGTTTTTACTTTTTAAGTATCATGAATTTAAATGAATATGAATTTGTCGGCCATTGTTGGCACCTTCTACGCCAGAAAAGCTCAAGAAAAATGTATCCCTTTAAATACTATGTATGTCTTCACACTGGTCAGTTACGCTCCCAAAAAAATCAGCAAGAACACATCAATAACCCCCCCCATAACGTTTTTGTGGGGGTTTTTTGAGTCACTTGACCTATGAAAAACACACCATAAGCACAGTTAAATCATGGTAAAATCACAGGCTTTTTTGGCACCATTTTTGGCACTTTTTTCTCTTATCTGCAAAATGCTGATAACACCATTTTCGGCTGATTTAGGTTTCACCTGCCAAAATATCAGTGCATCTCTTACGAAAATCGTACGTTCTGGTATCGTACGAGAAACATTTTTGTGCTTGTCCTTTTGGATAATTTTGCATAACTGTCGTGATCGGCTCTCGAAGGCAGTGTATGAACGATCAAATTAACTTACGATCGTCCGATTTTTCTTATCAAGTGTACTTTACCACAAATCAATAGAAATGATGATGCAGCCAATGAAATTTAATTATATTTTAAATTCATTTTTAAATTGCACACTGTAATAATGTGTCTCATATGTTTTCCTTTTAGACATGGCTTGAATAAAAGCAGCAAATGTTATAGGTTGCAGACTCTTTTGGAAAAAAAAAAGAAAAAATACCTGTAAGACAAAGGCATAATGAGCTAGTATGCATTGCATACTAGCTCATTATGAAATGCTTACCTTAGGACGAAGCTCTGTGGGTCCCACACACCGTTGAGACGTCTGACATTTTCCCCGGAGTTTCTTCTGGGTTCGTGGGCTTCGGCACTGTGTTTGGCCGTAGCCGCGATGATGTCACTCCCACACATGCGTGCGGGAGCCGCCATTCACGACACAGGGCTCGGAAGGAATGGCACCCATGGCCGTTCTTTCAGAGCAAATGCGCCAGTGATGTCACTGGCTGCAAATAATGTAAATATCTCCTAAACTGTACACGTTTAGGAGAAATTTTCATTACCTATAGGTAAGCCTATAATAAGGCGTACCTATGGGTACATTTCTGCAGTGGAAGTTTACTTTGTAGACACTATTGAACTTTACAGATCTCTTTTAAACTCAATCTAAAGTCAAAATAACTTTGTGTCTACCATTCTCCCATATGCTCACATGCTAAAGGTAACTGGTTTATCTGTAGATCCTCCTGAAATAGTCTTCATTGAGGCAACTAGCACTGATTGCACTATTGCCTCAGATTTTTTGCCCTTGGCGTGTTTTGTGTATGGTAGAGGCACCCCATTTCTGCTTTGGTAAAGGTGTTTTTGACTTTTGCTCCACTTTTAAAGATGGAAACCTTTTTTTTTTTTTTTTTTTTATATAGATAGATACAAACTATCTGTGATTGATAATGGATGGTTACAAGCCTGCTTCAGAGATACTTGTGTAACAAATTTATTCTAATGGTCTCTCAATGTTGAGTCTTGATATCCATGGCATTGCAGACTGGGACTCTTTGCAAAACACTACACAACTACCGCACTGGCATTGTGTGATATTTTCTAGCATCTTGTACTTGAAAGTCTTTGGCAGGATAGTATATATCATAAAATCCACCCAAGGAAAGACCTGATCTACCCACTGGATGCTGTTAGCCTTGTACTGTTGATACAATTCAGCAACCTATAGTGACTGCCTCAAATGTGCATCTTGGCTTACATGCTTCAGATGGGAGTTCTCTTCATCAGAGCTCTGGAAGTAGCGATAACTTCTAAAATCAAGGTCAGATGTAGGATTTTCGTGTGTGTGTGTGTGTGAAGCAAATAGATTATATATAGATATAGATAGAGAGATAATATAATATAATATATATATATATATATATATATATATATATATATATATATGTATGTCTATCTATCAGACTGGATTCACACCTATACATTTTTAGTGCTTTTTACATTTTGCAGATTTGTACTACAAAACGTGTTCCATAGGAAACCATGGTAAATGGACTTTAGTGCAAATCTGCAAGATGTAATAAGCCCTAAAAATGCATAGGTGTGAATCCAGACTTAAGAGTAGAGCCGGCAACTCCAAAGTCCTTGATGTAAAAATGTACTGGCTACATATGAGCATTAAAAAAAACTGACGCGTTTTGGCATGAACCTTAGTCGTTAGCTATGTGTAAGGCTCATGCCAAAACGTGTCGATGGTTTGATTTTTAATGCTCATATGTAGCCAATAAATTTGTGCATCAAGGACTTTGGAGTTGCTAGCTCTTCCCTCGTATTTATTGTATTCAGTGTGAGAAGAGCTTTGGCACCTGTGCTGCAGACTGCACATTAGGATAGGATTGCTTCTGTTAAGAGCGCTGCATCTTTAAATTTTCCTCACGGATAAAGCAAATCTATACTATATGAAATCAACAAAGTTGCACTCGGCTGCATTCTCTGAATTTTTCTTCTCTCCCCAGGCTGCAGGAGCAGGCTCTCCACAATCATCAGCCGCCAATTGTCTACAGTTACATCTTTCAAAAAGAGCCACTTGCCATAAAGGCTGTGATAGATTTATTGTGAAGACTAAGGATGCAACCCACCTGGTGCAACAACTACTCAAACACATTTCCCTCCATCACTGGAGCTTAATCCCAAAGTCAATCACCCTGATTAAGCTCCAGTGATGGAGGGAAACACATCGGCTAGTTGTCGCACCATGTGGATTTTGTATGTTGCATTCTTAGTCTTCACAATAAGTCTACATTTGCTCTTTTTGCAAGATGTATATGTGGGCCTTTGGTGACTCACGGTCGATGAGAGAAATTCTGAGGATGCAGCGGCATGCAACTTAGTTGATTTTATATAGTATAGGTTTGGTTCTTGGCTCTTTTTGGAAGATTTATTATATGACTATATGATATGAACATGTCTTCCATATTCTAGTGCATTTCACATGAGCCTTTTTTAGTTTGCATTGTTCTGAGCAGCTTTTAGCCTTTTGACGTATCTAGTCCACGTGGAGTCCAATCTCCTGAAATGTGTCTTATTTCAAAGTAGATGAAGCTTTCGTATAGAACCTACTTGGTCATGACCCCAGTAGTCCAAGTTTTAAAATGTTTACAAATTAATATAGGGAATCTGTCCAATCTGATTTTTTTTCATGTTTAGCTAATCAGACCTTGTGTCCTATGTAGGGATGTGTTTGGCTATATTTTACTTATCAGCAGAGATTTTATTGCATCAGGGAGTACGCATTTGCCTTCAGACACTCATTGTGTTTTTTTTTTTCCTTGGTTTGTAATATTACTCTAAGCTGCTCTCTTATCAGTTCACAGATATAACTGATAAATGATTGAACCGTTAGCAGTGTCACCCACAAAGCATCTATCTGATTGCATTGATTTCTTGTGTGGTTCAAGTAATGAAATGGAAAACAGTCTGGCTTTCAACTCTCCCCAGTGGGCTAATTCATTTCCTTTAAGAGCAAAGCTTGGCATCATTAAGTGCATGTGTATTTATATTCATTATGAAGGGCTGCTTAAAGTGGTTTTCCATTTTTGCAGCCAAATTGGGATATCGCCTACTTTTTATATTTCGTACATGTTACAGCATGATGTTAAAATATTCCAAAAATTGTTTTGTACTTGCTGAAAAATCTTCTACTTCTATTTAAAGTGGCTGTAAACCTCTGAAATAAAAAGTGAACAGAGCATATCCCTCTATAGCGTGTACTAGCGTCAATCCAATGCACCTAGTGTGATTTTTAGTCTGCTCAATCGTTCCTCGGCTATCTGCATTAATCACTTCTGACAGGTTTACCCTGCACGACCCCACCCCTTAGCTGTGCATGTTTCCATAGGAGTCTGTGTAGAGGGGAGGTGGGGGGGGTGTCATTTTCTTCCGCTTAGGTCTCAAATTACAATTGGCTCCCTGCTCTCTAATGTGCAGTGTGTGACGGCAGATCCCTGTCCCCTGCTTGCTGGAGCTGATCAAAAGCCTTTGATCTGTGTGCTTTAGAAGACTGCAGGATTGACAGGTACGACTTATTTAGAAGTATTTTACCTGAACCTGGTGGCTTTATGTAATGGTTTACAACCTTTTCAAATGTTTAGGCCTCATGCACGCTGGGCGTTTTAACGGCCGCTTCTAGGGGTGTCTGGCATTTTTTTTTTCTTTCTTTCTTTTCCTGCCTTTAAACTCCCCTGCATGTTAGCCTATGTGTCCATGCACACATAGGATTTTAGTGGCGTTTAGTGGCAGGAGCTTTTAGAAACCCACTGCCAGTGCGTCCAGAAATTTGGGCAGAGCAAATGATTGACGCTACTAAAAGCTGCTAAACGCGTCTAAATTCTAGTGCTTAAGCATTAATTTCAATGGGCAGAATAAATTATTCTGGCCAGTGAAATGAATTCATACCCAAAAGCTTGATGGCCGTAAAAGATTTAGACACTGTTACAAGCGTCGGGCAAAAAACGTTACTGGCTTTTAGGAGAGTTAAAAAAAAAAAAAAAAGTGTGCAAGAGGCCTAAAAGTATAACTATAGGCAAAACGTTTTTTTAAAATTTTTTTTAAACTTTTGGATAGAGTAGAGGGAATAGCGCCCATTAACCACTTGCCGCCAAATTCTGTATCTGGTACGTCATTTGACTTCAAGTGGTTGTACCAGGATGATGTCAGCTGCAGACATCACTCCGGTACCATTTTCTTAGCGCTGATGGTCGACTCTCTTGTAATAGCCATCGGAGTGGCTAACTAGCCACTTGAATGCTATTGCAAGCAGCGGGAGAGGACGTGTCTCGTCCGTCCCCCCCCCCCCTTCTGCGGCTCCCTGGCTCTCCCGTCCCACTAGAATAGGCTTTGATGGGGTCTCCGCTATGGTAATCTAGAAGCGATGACATCACATCACTTCCGGTCTACCTGGCGGTCAACGACGCCATTTCTTGAAAATTTAGAAACCCCGATCTTGCTGTTTTGAATGGCTTTTAAGTGCAAAGGAGGGATTTTGGGTCTTATTGGCCCCCAGATCCCTCCATAAAGCGTACCTATCACGTGCCTATTGCTGTCACGAGGATGTTTACATTCCTTGTGACAGCAATAAAGTGTTAAAAAAAAATTATTTAACGCAACAGTGTTAAAATAAATAAAATGGAATGAAAAAAAATAAAAATGAAAAGTGCCTCTGTCTCCCCGTGCTAGCGTGCAAACACGAACGCGTGCGTTGGTTCCAAACAATGGGCCCACACATGTGAGGTATATCGGCACAAATGCTGGATTATTGGCAGTAATTCTAGCACTAGACCCCCTCTCGTCTTTTAGATATAAAGTGGTAACCTGTAAAGGCTTTTAAATTGTCGCCTATGAATAGTACAATTTATGCCGTTTGTCGCCACTGCGTGGATGAGCACAATTTTAAAGCATAACATGTTTGGTATCTATTTACTCAGTGTGACATCTTTTAAATTTCTCAAAACTATTGGGTTATGTATTGTGGGTTTTTGCATTAAAATTTCAAGTGCAGTTATTCCCAAAAATTGTTTGTAAAACAGCTGTGCAAATACCATGTGACATAAAAAAATGACAAAACTCAAAACAAGTGCCAGAAAAAGCCTGGTGGTTTAGGAGATCCCCCCCCCCCATTATTTTGTCCTTTTTCCCATTATCGAAAATGAAAAGTAATAGAGGGAAATCTTCCAATAGGGACGCTAGTTCTGGTGACCTGGGGGTGCCCAAAGAATTACCTTAAAGTGTTACTAAACCCAGTAAAATGAAAATAGCTCATCTGCCCCCCACCCCACAGTGCCACTGTGTTCTTTTTTTACTTACTGGGCATGGAGGAGGGAGGGACTGGGCTGTCATTTAGGATCTGTATACACACCCAAATGTGTGATATCAATACAAAGTGACCTGAAAAGCTCAGCTCAACAAGGAAATGGTCTCTCCAGCAATATAGACCAAACTGAGCATGTGCAGCTTTACTACCCTCACTGTGTCTCATCTGGCCTTGCCAAGAAAGACCCTCCAGGAGGGGGAGGATGTGTGCATACCAGATCAAAGAGCCTTTTTACACAATACAGAGAATTAATCCCTTACAGTGTTGCTAAACCCAGTAATATGAAAATAGTTCACCCCCCCCCCCCACAGTGCCCACAACTTAAAAATCTTCAATTTACATTAAGATACTGCCACTATATACCTTTTTGGATGATCTGTAATACCACCACGGTTATATGATAAACTGCACAGTTTCTCCAGTGCTGAGAGTTCAGGTAGGAGGAGATTTCCACTACAGTCTATATACATGCCCACATGTGTGATGTCAATATCGTGTGACCTGACTAGCTCTGAGAACAAGTAAATGTTCTCTCCAGCATAAAAGACACAACTGAGCATGTGCAGGTCGGCTACCCTGACTCTGTTAGCTGGCCTTCCCCAGATAGACAGTGCAGGAGGGGAAGGATCTGTGCATACAGGATAAAACGGCCTTTTTGCACAATGCAGAAGGTTAACCCCTTAAGTTCCACAGTGAGTAACAACAAACATGCTATTCTGCGTATACAGATTTTACTGTTGTGGGTTTAGTAACATTTTTTTATTTTGCAGTGATTCCCTCTCACTTCCTTTTTGGATCGAGGGCAGGAAGTAAAGGGAGATCTCCGCAACGGGACACAGATGGCGAAAAAAAAGACAGGCTTATAACCCTCCCTTGCTCTATCCAAAATGGAAAAAAAAAAAAAAGTTATGCTCATAGTTCTAATTTAAGAAAGGGGCTGAGGAGTTATGTTTACCATGATTAACTCTATCTGTGCTGTGCTGGCCAGTCTTCATTATCAGTTGTAAATTAGATGTGCACGTTGTCTGACCGAACAAAGGGTTAAAAGAAGAGTATGTACAATCCTTTTTGTTAGTCGTGCTTCCTTTTTTTTTTTTTTTTTTTTTTTTTTGTCACAGGGGTACATTTACCAATGTTTTTCTGTGGCACAATGTCAGCATGAACCAGTATTCTCAAATACTCTGGTGATTATAACAATAATTTTTATCTAGCGATTGAAACCAGTACTTTTCCAAATAGCATGAGTTTTACCCGGCCTTCATAGCAGTCATTGGCAGTTTTATTTGTGGCTTGCTGATAACCTATTCCACGTTTGAGTTTACCAGGCAGAAATTTGTATGTAGATTATATTAATATGAATCTAAAATATGAGCTGATCATAGATAAGCGGGGAAATAAGTGCACAGAATGCTCATATATTTTGCTATCGTTTTTATATCTTGCATTCTTATGCAGTTGTGCGTTGTGTACTCTTCGTTTAGGACAAAAGGGTGAAAGTTTAAATCGGTAATATTTCCTCTGAATAAAAACAAGATCTGGTCTAGCAGAGGAAAAAAAAATATGGTGATCTCTATCTGCTCTGCTGTTGTGTTAAATTCTTTTGGCCTGCCTGTGACGTGTAAATTCACACAGGAAACGTGTCTTGCAGATTTTGCATCTACTTCATCCCTTTAGTGGGGTTTTTGAGGCCATAGGAGTGTTTTTAAATGGGATTTGGTCTTTTTTCCCTACTAGTCTTCAAGTTAAAACTGTAATTCTACTTTTAGATAATAGATGAAGAATAAATATTACCAAACCCATCTTTTTTTTTTTTTTGTTTAGAACAAACTGGATGTTCTCTTGATTCGCCAAAAATGTAGGTACATTTTTGCAGATGGCTAAATTGTAGTGAGCTTTTCTCCCAAGCTGAACTTTTCTCGTTCTTTGCTTTTTTGGAGCATTCGAGAAATATACACTTGGCACTGGTAAAGAAAACTGGATAAAGGAAGATATCTTGAATTTATCGATCAGAGCCTTTTATGGAAGCCCTCCAAGCACATTGCATAACGGAAAACAAGAGGAATTCTCTCCAAAGGGGATATTCCCTCGTTGAAAGTTTGCCACCAGAACAAGTATACATATTCAAAGTGCATTTACTAACCCTTGTATTTTTCTCCATTCCAGAGTTGGGCCTAAATCTGCCCATATACAGTCATTTCACAAATTGCCCTTTATACTTTTTGATTATCCACCGTTCAGGCCAATTTTGACACCTCTCGTGTACACTTAAATTGGCGTTTTGTTTGTTATTTTTATTTTTTATTTTTTTGGAAGCAAAGACCCTGGAGAATAAAATTATGACCATTGCAATTTGTTTGTCAAACACTATTTGTGCAGTCATTTTTAAAATGCAAATTTTCAGGGAAAAATACACAGAAATTAAGTATATAGTACACAATATAATACCCGTTTTTTGTTTTGGGTAAATATTAAAGATGATGTTATGCCAAGTAAATACCCAACATGCTTTAATATTGCCCATGCTCGTGGAATTGTCAAGCTATGGGACCTACCAAATCTCCATAGGCGAAGCTTTAAAACCCTGTACGGCTTACTAGTTTAGGTTAAACAGGAGAAATGGCACTAGAATGATTGCTCTCTTCACTGAGATCTGGGGTCTAGTCTCCTCTGCCCTCAAAAGTATCTAATCAAAGTGAGATCAGAGGGGAGGCGAGTACTGATGTACCTGCTTCATTACTGTACTACTGTAGACGTAATCAGGCAGCTGTAGAGCCGCTCGTATCAGGTCTACTTTAAAGCCCATCACCGGCTAAAAATGTTGGTACTGGGATCATAGCTGCATCCATGATATCCTGGTACAGCTACTTCAACCTGAGAACATACAGGTACGTCCTAAGGGGTCGAAGTGGTTAAAGACTACATCGACCACATTTGACCATCCCATTAATGAGGGTGGTCAAATGTGGAGCCAGATTCCAGTTTGATGGGTTGATTGCCATGTACTTGATAACATATTGTAAGCTGACTGCAGCATGATCCCTATCTTTTATATAAAAGGCTTCCATGTCTTTTTCTTCTCTGGCTATATCATTAAAGGGATATTAAAGTCTTCTTTTTTTGTTTTTGTATTTTTTTAAAATAACAAACTTGTCATACTTGCCTGCTCTGTGTAGTGGTTTTTCACAGTGCAGCCCGGATCCTCCTCTTCTCAGGTCCCTCGCCGGTGCTCCTGGTTTCTTCCTCCTGCCAAGTGTCCCCAGGACAAGCAGCTTCTTCTGGGGGTACCTGAGCAAGCTCGCTCACAAGCCACAGCTCTGCGTGTCCATTCCCACGCAGAGCCACGGCTCGGCCTCGCCCCTCCGTCTCCTGATTGGCTTACTGGCTGTGATTGACAGCAGCAGGAGCCTATTAGAGCGAGAGTCTCCGGAGAGCCAAGGCTCGTTAGTGCACATTGCTGGGTCGGGATGAGGCTCGGGTAAGCATTAGGGGGGCTGAGGGGCTGCTGCACACAGCTTTTTTTTTTTTTACCTTCATGAATAGAATCCATGAAGGTAAAAAGAAACCTTGAGCCTTTAGAACCACTTTAAATATGACCTATCCGAGTGTCGGAGACTTTGGTAGATATAAGACATAGCAGTGTTTTGAACGTTCTTCCAGCTTTGGTGTTCCTTTTCCGTTTTTTTCTTTTGTAGACCTTTGCTTAGCCTGACCCTCTACATGAACCCTGCATGAATGTAAACACTTTGTGGGGATGTTTTGATGCAGACCCAGCAAATCTGGAGAGTATTAGCGGGCCAGCATTTGAGGGAAGCCGGATTCCCTGGATAATTGTCAGAAGCTGCCTTCCATCCCCAGATCTTACATTTGTTTAAAGTTTTCTAGGGTTCACTGGTAATGTTTTACTTATCTCCCTTTTTAGATATAATTAGTGAATACATAATTGGTTTGATTTAAAAAGGAAAGAAGAAAAAAAAAAAATGAGTGAAGTTGTTTGTCTATATCCATAGTCAATTTTAGTAACTCTTTCCCTGTGCTATAAACTTTATTTCCTCAATTTCCTTTTTCAGACCAAGCCTTACCACAGATCCGGCAACACTTAAACTTCCATTACCGTTGTGGCATTCAAGTAAAGTGGGGCTTAACCTAAAAAGATCTGTTTAGTTTATTTTTCTAACGGGTGAACTGTAGAGTCTTTATAAGGAGCAGTAAAAAAAGAGCGTACATGAGCCATGCATGGGAGCTATGGGAAGATTCATACACTGGAGCATTTGTACAAATGCCTGTCTTCTGTTCTGCCATTCTGCATGGTTAATGGAACCCTAGCAGAGAGATTCACTTAGGTTTGTGTTCATATGTAAAACCCCTTTTGAATGATGCCTGATAAGATGTTTCTTAACTAAGTTACGAACAAGGGAGTTCAGCGTGAGAAATGTTTGTAAACCCTCTAATGTGCCAGTTCTTAGGGCCTCTACCTAGCTGAAATAATGTAACCAAGGCGGCTTCACACACACAAAAAAAAAGTAAAATGCTAAAAAAAATTCTAAACTACACTTGCATTTGGGCTCCTTGCCCTGCAAGGGTTAAATGCTTGGTGCACCAAAGAGAAGCAGGGAGGAGGAAGCCTGCAGGAGGGAGATAAAATAAGCAAAACTGCATTTAAAGGTGAATGAAATTTAGCATTTATCCCCTTAATGTGGGGGGTAGCCCCACTACAAGGGTAGGTTACAATTCTTCCCGGACTGCGCTTTTTTTTTTAATTTTTTTTTTTTTTTTTGTAATGCCTGAAAATCACATTACTTATGAAATATATGGGGTTGGGGAAAAAACATTTGTACTTACCTAGGTGGATTCAGCATCGATCCCCTGCTGGCTCTGCATTGAGACCTGAACTGTCAAACACTGCTGATCACTCAGTTCTTCCCTTCGCACTGAGCAAAGAGCTGTGACTGTCAATCACCGGTTCTCTGCCCTGCCCCTCCAGCACTCCCTGGAGCATTAGGCTTTGGAAGGGGTGGGAGCGGCTGGCTCAGTCTCCTAGTGCCTCTCCCAGAGACTGAGACAGTTGTCAGCCCAGGCATCTGGATGGTTCTAGAGTCTGGACCCATTGATTGACGTTAGTGGACAGAACTTTAGCCCGCTGTCAGCTGAAAACGGGTTACGTAAGTGAAGGACTAGTTGCATTCCTGTGATCTAGAGCTGCATGAGTAATCGTTATAAAATCGCAATCTCATTTAAACCTCCCTCACAATCTTAATCTGGCATTTCCACGATTCATGTAACAAGTGCAGAACAGTTCTCTGCTCAGGGCTGTCAAAAAAAAAAAAAAAAAACCCGGCAGTTTTTTACAACATTGTTCAGCGCTGAGATAAAGAAACATTGTATCATTTGGTTCTTTTAGATCAAAGGGATGAACTTCAGTCTGTAAATGAGGGCAGTTTAACCACTTAAAGACTAAGCCCTTTTCCGACACTTGTTGCTTACAAGTTAAAATCTGTATTCTATGCTAGAAAATTACTTAGAACCCCCAAACATTATATATAGTTTTTCAGCAGATACCCTAGAGAATAAAATGGCAGTTGTTGCAATATTTTGTCACACTGTATTTGCGCAGTGGTCTTTCAAACACAGTTTTTTGGGAAAAAATACACTTCAATAAAAAAAGAACTAAACGAAACAGTGAAGTTAGCCCATTTTTTTCTATAATTTGAAAGCTGTTGCGCCGCGAGAATCATGATCTTTATTCTACGCCAAAAAATAAAATCGTTATTCCGGTTTTTAACAGAATTGTGCAGCTCTACTGTGATCCAATGACGTAGGGCGAAAATGGCACGGTCCTACTTCTGTAAATGATTAAAATAGACCATTTACATTGATGCTTGTGAATTACAAACAAGCTCATTGGAATTAAAGAGGAAATCCAGTCTTTTTTTTTTTTTTTTCCTCCCAAGTCAGCAGCTACAAATAGTCAGGTACCTACCAGTGCCTGGAGTCCTGTGCTATCTTCCCGCAGCCCAGTGCTGCCATCTTGAATATGGGAGCTTCCTGAGGAATGGCCATGGCCGTGGCCCTGCAGCCTTCTGGGGCATGTGACCTGTCCGTGGGGGCTGCGAGAGGGGAAAGGGTGGTACATGGGCCATTTTTCACAGTGGGAATTGCGGGAGTGGGTATTGATAAAAATCAGTGCTCTTAGTATCATGGCTAGTCCAGTACCATGACACTGGCTTAAATTCAGGTAATATCTAAATAGAGTATCTTGTGATTTCTTCAAATAGCCTATAACAGGATATTATTGGTGTCAAGCTTTTTCTACCAACAACTGTTGAGAGCCACAGCACATTTGTTCTAAAATGTCCCATATTTTTTTAAAGTGTATTTGAGTTTTCAGTTAGAGATAAGCTTGAGAAGCATGAACATTTTTTAAAGTTCACATATTGTTTTTGAGACCATTTTTAAAGGTACACTTCTAGTCTAGCATGTACAAATCATACTACATAACGTGAGTGAAAATGGAAGAATGAAGCCCACACAATCCTGGCCGGGTAGTTATCACAATTCATTAGTGAAGAGGTGATTATTTCCAGCTTGGCACATTGCTGATATAAGTAGACTACTGAAATTCTGCTTAACTCAATGCGCTTTTCCCCTTGTGCCACATGCATGCCAGAGTAATCCATTAACTTGTCTAGATTACACCTTTTGATAAAGCACTTTTATCAAGTTCAGTTTTGTATGAGTGCTCTGGAATCTATGAAGCCGTTTTTCTGTACTCTCTGCCATGCAAAGCTCGAAGTCCTTTTGCCTCTCATTGAAGACAAATGCTATTTCTGATGTCTTCTGTCGACTCACTATTTAGTAATAGACAGGCTTTGTCCCGCCTAGTTTTCATTACCTTGTGTATATTTTCAGTGTCACTGTGCAGAATACCTAAATTGCAATGCACAGCTTGGCATTTTTCTACTATTTTAAAAAGAACAGTTAGCCCAGGTTCAGACTGAGCTGCGAGAATGAAGCCGTGCGAGTTCAGCTGAACCGATTTTGGCCAAGATTTCAGACATCTGTGCGGGTTTCTGCATAGATGTCAATGGAAATCGCACCCCGAAATCGCAAAAAGTACAGAAACTACTTTTTGAAATCGGTGCGGCGTCACAAATGCAGCATTGCACCGATTAGGATGGTGCCATTGCCGCTGATTTGACATGTGGTTTGAAAATTACGAGGAGTGGGGGGGGGCGACAGTTGGAACAGATGGGACTTTATATGAAACATGCAGTCTAAGGGACAACCAACTATCAATGATATCATTGTTTATAAAGGTGTAATAGGACCATAATTGGCAAGATGAGACCAATAAGTGATAGTGGTAATGTGACACCTGGATACGATCTATATACACCTACGCATGTATAAAATATACAGTCTGTGATTTGACTTGTCAAAACGCACCAATGTGAACCAGGGCTAAAGCTTGAAGTACATTATAGCTTTGTCATCATAGCACATATTAATCCCTTTATTTTGGCTATTTGCAACTACTAAAATAACGGCTCCTGCTTGTAAAAGAAGGTGAAAATGATGCATCTGAATACAGATGTTCTGACAGTAGAGTGACAGGGACATTATCCACATTACCAGTAATGTCAATCTGTGCACTTTGGCGAATATGACCAGTTCACATTAAATGTTGGCACTTGAATTGGTTTGACTGGCCCTTGAATTTCATTTATGGCTTGCTGACTGGTTTTAGAGAGGAAGTAAACCCTGATGGGTTTTACTTCCTTTTTTTGTTCCCTGCAAAGTAAAAGCATAATGTGCTAGTATGCATTTCATACTAGCGTATCATGTGACACCTGCAAACGAAGCCCGCACTGTCCCCCGCTGGAGGCCGCATCCATGTTGGCCCGCTCTTCCTTCTGGGGCAGCGGACTCTGGCTCTGTGACTGGCCGGAGTTGCGTGACGTCACTCCAATGCATGCGCCCAGGAGCCGCCAGTCACCGCACTCGCTAGTGAAGAAATGCACGGAGGGATGTTACTAAACGGCGCATTCGCCGATGACATCGGCACAGTAGAAAGTAAATATCTCTTAAACGGAGCTTGTTTAGGAGATATTTACTGTACCTATAGATAAGCCTTATTATAGGCTTACCTGTAGGTACAACTTAAAATGGAGTTTTACAACCTCTTTAATGTTCTGTTTGAAAGCACATTCATCTCAATTGTTGCCCTGTTCACACCTAGGTGGTGTAAAGCTTGACACTAGGATTTCCTTTATACTCCGTGGTGTCTGTTCACATCTGAACATAGTCTTGGTTAACGCTCGTCCTCTGAAAAAGTACATGAGCTGCTTTTGGAGCAGTCATTTTTGTTTTAGCCAAAGTAGAATTCAATAGGAATGCTCAAGAAATGTGCAGAAATTGCATATGCTTGCCCATATGATGCCATGCAATTTGCTTGTACAATTTTCCTTTTAGATTTACCAAAACCATATAATATGAGGGCAAACCTAAACACTTCAATTTGTATGCAGACAGGCAGGCCCTTGCACTACATAGTTGAAGGTAAATCTAAAGGAAATTAACCACTTGCTATCCGCGCTATAGCCGAATGACGGCTACAGCGCGGACCTGCATTCCCGGGAGGCCGTCATATGACGGCCTCCGCTGTACACGTGCCCTGGGCGCGCCCTGCAGGGCGCGCGTGGAGCGCGCTGTGATCACCGAGTCACTGAGACTCGGGTGATCACCGATCCGTGTAAGGGGCCGGTCCCGGCCCCTTACCATGTGATCAGCTGTCAGCCAATGACAGCTGATCACATGATCAAAACAAAAGCTCGGTAATCGTTTTTTTTTCTCCTCGCGCTGACAGTGCGAGGAGAAAAAAAAGCCGATCACCGGCTCAGCAGCAAGGGACATCGGTCCCGAAGAGGAGGAGGCAATAATGCCTCAATTGTGCCACCAGTACCCCCTGCCAGTGCCACCTTACATTGCCACATCACAGTGCCCACAGTGCCCACCAGTGCCACGTATCAATGCCCATAAGTGCCACCTATCAATGCCTACAGGTGCCACCTATCAATGCCCACCATTGCCACCTAACAATGCCCACCAGTGGTGCCAATCAGTGCCACCTAGCAGTGTACAAGATCAGTGCCCATTATTGCCACCAATCAGGGCCCATCACTGCCACCCATCAGTGCCCATCACTGCCACCTATCAGTGCCCATTGGTGCCGCCTCATCAGCGTACATCAATGAAGGAGAAAAATTACCCTTTTAAAAAATTTTATAACAAAATATAAAAAAAAAAAAAAAAATTTTTTTAAATTTGGTCTTTTAAAATTTTTTTAACAAACAATAAAAATCGCAGAGGTGATTAAATACCACCAAAAGAAAGCTCTATTTGTGGGGAAAAAATGATAAAAATTTCATTTGGGTACAGTGTTGTATGACCGCGCAATTGTCATTCAAAGTGCGTCAGCGCTGAAAGCTGAAAATTGGTCTGGATAGGAGGGGGGTTTAAGTGCCCGGTAAGCAAGTGGTTAAATAAGAATGTATAGCCAGCTTAACGCTCGTTTTCTTGCATAGTAACTAGCTTTCTTTTGGCTCATTTTCGAAAATTGGGTCACGTAATCCTGCTGGATATTTCAAAGATGCAAAAAGGATATATTCAGAGGCTGTGGTTGTTAAAATGATGTAAAATGCATAAAACACTGTGTGCTATATATATGCCCTGATCCTTATAAGGCAGTAAACACACAGAGAACTGATAAGTAGCCAAGGACTTTTTATGGACTAGAGAATAAAATGGTTGTTGTTGCAAAATTTTCAGCGGTCTTTCAAATGCAATTTTTTGGGAAAAAATGCACTTTAATGAATAAAAAAAAAAGTAAAGCTAGCCCAATTTTTTTTTTTTTGTATATTGTGAAAGATGATGTTACGCCGCGAGAATCGTGATCTTTATTCTAAGCAAAAAAATTGTGATTCTCATTTTGGCCAGAATCGTGCAGCTCTACTGTGTGTGGAATTTAGGTATTTACACACACGTCCATATGAGTGCAGGTGTCAAAGTACGCACCGCAATATGGGCAGCATCTTTCTCTTCTGTGTTTGCTGTAATGTCTCTGCTACCGGCTCTAATCTCAGCAGGATAGGGGCTTTGTTTAGACTCCACTTTTAGCAAAGCATATCTGAGACTGGAAAGTCTGGTTGCAATGACTGCTCTTTCATCAGGTATATAGGATGGAACGTAGCAGAGTACCACATCACCTGAACGTTTTTTAAAGCTGAGGGCATTTGAAAGTCGCACGTCTTTAGCTGGTCTGTAGCTCATTCCATAGTCCAGGTTTATTATTTATGGTGTTCAGCTGGCGCCAGACGTTGACAAGGGCAGAAAATGTAAAAATAAATAAATAAACCAAGCCAGGAGCTGGTAACCTGTCGTTGTTTCTCAATGGATGACTTGCAAGGCTTTGTAATACTTGTGATCAAAAGGTAAAGGCATAAGGAAGGTTCGGGAGGGAGGTGTGGCACGCCGACTGCTTTTGCTGTACTGCATACTGTATGAGAGTATTCTGAGCACAGCCATGAGCAAGCTATAGAGAAGCATGCATTCATTATAGCATGTGTACATAAAGCAGTATGTGACAGTTTTCTTAAGTACTTTCAAGCCTTTACAGGTTTTGAATGTTTGTTTTTCTAATGAATGCATTATATATAGAGATAGTAGTTTTTTTATGTAACTCCCCTCTGTAAGATATTAGGAAGTCATGGAGGATTTCTGTGACCATATGAAAACACAAGTTGCGGACCAACTGGTTTTACTCAGAGGCCCATTGTTTGTTTGTTTTTTTTTGTTTTTTTGTTTGTTTTTTTACATAAGGGAGATTCATTATTCTTTTGTATATGTGTGCTTCAAAGATAGTTTATTAAAACTGTTGATACAAAAAAAAAATAAAAAAATACCTGTGGCCGTATGTTGTAAGAAAGTAAATGGGAAAGCCAGTGTAAAGATACATTTTTTTTTTTTAACCAGGATTCACATATTTTTTGATTTCAGTAATGAAGTTGTGTGAATCTTGGGTGAAAACATTTATAAATCAGGGTGGATAAAAATCAATGATTTAAAATAAAATCTGTTTTTTTTTTTTTTTTTTTTTTTTATTTGTCACTTTTTTTTTTTCTTTTATCCTTTTTATTTTTTTTTCTCAATTTTATTTTAATAAAATGCTTTTGGAGTAAAAAGTTTTTTTTATTTAAGATGCCTTTAATAACTAAGCTCCATTTCATACTGAATAAACAAAATTTTGTAGCATGAGGCTGTATATTCTGCAATACTTACATGTTTGGTCAACTCATTCAATAAATCTCTGCAAGCTGAGATAACATACACTGCATCGATGCATTCACACAATTTCAGAGTAACCATAAGCTAAAACAGAGTTAAGGAATATTCCTTTATCCCATTATTTTTCAAATCTATGTACACTAAAAACTGTATGATTGATTAGGTTCTGCTATCGGTGTTTTACTAACCTGACAGCTGCTTATTCTAAATGGGAAACCTTCATTTTGTTTGCAGATATTAAAGTTTCTAACTACCAGCAAGAATAAGTGCTTACTTTTTAAAGAGCACCTGTCATTTTAAGACAGGGCTTGACAAATTTGCTTGGAATCTAAGAGCCAGCTAAAAAAGTTAGGAGCCAGGTTTTTTTTTTTTTTTTTTAAACGACCGACAAAGCTTTATTTTCAATATAAAAATTAACCAATCTTAAATTTACACAGACGACTAGAACGAATGTGACTGCTTTTATTTCCTGCCATGCAGGGACACAAGACCACCATATTCTCGCTAAGGATCCAATCAGGTCCGCCTGAAAAACTGACAGGCGAACCTGATCAGACAGCCCGTGTGAAAGGGGCCAAGCAGGGAGATGACAAATAAATTCATTTTAATGAACCACTTCCTTCCCGCAGGACGACTATATACGTCCTGTCTTTGAAGAGAAATACCGTTGTTATGGTAGCAGCTAGCTACCATAACCCCGGTATCTTCTTCAAGAGCCGGCGGTTCTCTTTCAGATAAAAGTGGTCTCTGCAGCAGATTCGCAGCGAGATCACTTTTATCGGCGGCAGGAGAGGGGCCCCCCTACCGCCGCGCTCCGGTGCCCTTCACCGCTTACCGTGGCCGTCGGTAACGGCGGAGGCGATCCGGATCTGTCCCTGGCCTGACATGGAGACGAGTGAGAGGAAGATGGCCCCCCCGCCCATCTCCAAGTCATTGCAGGGCGGAAGCGACGTCAAATCGCACTTCCACCCATAGCTCTTAAAAGGGACATTTTATTATTTTTTTTTCAAATGACAATTTATTTTTTTTTTTTTTTTAATGCATTTTAGTGTAAATATGAGATCCGAGGTCTTTTTGACCCCAGATCTCATATTTAAGAGGACCTGTCATGCTTTTTTTCTATTACAAGGGATTTTTACATTCCTTGTAATAGGAATAAAAGTGACTTTTTTTTTTTTTTTTTTTTAAAAAGAACAGTGAAAAAAAAAGTTAAAATAAGAAAAAAAAAAAAAAATTTAAAATGTGCCCCATCCCTTGTAATAGAAATAAAAGTGACAGCATTTTTTTTTTTTTAAACAGTGTAAAAATAAAAAGTAAAATTATATAAGAAAAAAAAAATTTTTTTTAAACGCGCCCCGTCCTGCCGAGCTCGCTTGCAGAAGCAAAACGCATATGTGAGTAGCGCCCGCATATGAAAGCGGTGTTCAAACCACACGTGAGGTATCGCCACGATCGTTAAAGTGAGAGCAATAATCCTAGTCCTTGACCTCCTCTGTAACTTAAAACATGCAACCTGTAGAATTTTTTTAAACGTCGCCTATGGAGATTTTAAAGGGTAAAAGTTTGTCGCCATTCCACGAGCGGGCGCAATTTTGAAGCGTGACATGTTGGGTATCAATTTACTCGGCGTAACATTATCTTTCACAATATAAAAAAAATTGGGCTAACTTTACTGTTTTCTTATTTTTTTTTATTAAAAAAAGTATTTTTTCCCAAAAAAGTGCGCTTGTAAGTCCGCTGCGCAAATACGGTGTGACAGAAAGTATTGCAATGACCGCCATTTTATTCTCTAGGGTGTTAGAACCCCCAAACATTATATATATTTTTTATTCTAAGTAAAGGAGATGAGCAGGCAGTGAAAACAGGCAGGGGAAGCTCCATTAGCATTGGTGGATGTCTTGTCATACCAACGGCCACCACCAGAGGGCGCCCGATTGCAGAAGGAACCATAGGACTGCAGTAGGCCGCAAAGCCGGGGCCTCAATTACCGGCGCGGCCCAACGCGATCGCCGGGAGGGGGGGGTGTCGAACGGACACAGGACCCCCCAGCTGTGCTGCCCCAGGCGCCAGGTCGCTAATTCTAGTCGCAAATGCGACCTGGCGCCCGGGGTTTGTCGAGCCCTGTTTTAAGATCCATCATGGCAGTGCCTGTTAGCGGGCATCCATTCACCTGCTGCCGCAACGTCTCTTACCTTGTTGTGTTACTGTCGCATAACCAGCCATCGGTGAGTAAACAGCGGGCCAGAGGAGGAGCCGCTGTGGGACAAATGACAGTCGCTCTTTAAAATTTTTCGAGCTGATTTTAAATCGAGCCTTTTTACTAGTGATTTCAATCATGATTTAAATCAACTTGATTTAAATTCAATCCTCCCTGGAATAAAGCCCTTATGTGCTCTTTGTAGGAAAGATAAATTTAAGGAGCGGTGGCATTTTTTTTATTTTATATTTAAGTTTTTAAACTGGTTTTTGTTTGCAAATATACATTTTAACACAGGATGCACCTATGATAGCAGTGTCAGAGCTGTATACAAAGATTTAAAAATGTTTACAGCAGAAGCTGTTCACTTTTAGACTCTGTCTTTAATTTAACCTCCCCATGGCACTGTATGAAAGAACAGGGGGGTGAGTGACCTTTCTTAGGCCTCGTGTACACTGCTAAACAGATGTTTCGGAGCAGTTGGACGTTTCTTTTTTTTTTTTTCAGCAAACCCTGACTCTCTTCAATGTTTTCTTGTGTGTATTTGTACACTCAGTCGTTTACAGTAGGTTAGAAGCATTTTTTTGAAAGCAGATAAATCGCGTTCAGGATGGTAATTTACTGGCATTTTGAAACCTCAAATGCTTGTAACAGCGTGTAAACGCTGTAACCAGCATTTACGAGCATAAGCGTTTTTAAAGGGAAAACCTTTCTGACCATTTACAATGTGGAAAAAAACAGATTTTCCAGAACCCTAGTAGGGAGAGAGAGAGAGAGAGAGAGAGAGTGAGAATAATATTTGTATTTCCTGCAATGTGGGCATTTGGGAGGGTCTACTAAGGTTCTCTGTAAAAAAAAAAAAAAAAAAAAAAATAAAAAAAAAAAATGCTTCTAAGCGCAAACGCTCATAAATACGGCACATAAAAAGGGCAAAACGGAAATTTTTAACCGTCGGTTACTAGCTGTCAAGTTTTCAGCATTTAGAAGAGGTTTTCAAACGTCCTGTGTACGTGAAGCCTTACTCATTCAGTTGTGTGTGAATTTGAGGATGAGCTTTAAAACGTTGCCTTTTCACCAAATTAGATAAGATTACTTTAAGGCAGGGCTTGACAAATTTGCTTGGAATCTAGGAGCCAGCTAAAAAAGTTAGGAGCCAGGTTTTTTTTTTTTTCTTTTTAAACGACCGACAGCTTTTTTTTTAATATAAAAATTAACCAATCTTAAATTTACACAGAGACGACTAGAACGAATGTGACTGCTTTTATTTCCTGCCATGCAGGGACACAAGACTGCCATATCCCCGCTAAGGATCCAATCAATCAATAAAAAAGTTAAAATAAATAAGACATTTTTTTTTTTTTTTTAAATGTGCCCCATCCCTTGTAATAAAAATAAAAGTGACACAATTTTTTTTTTTTTAAACAGTGTAAAAATAAAAAGTAAAATTATATAAAGAAAAAAAATAATTTTTTTAAACGCGTCCCGTTCCGCCGAGCTCGCTTGCAGAAGCGAACGCATATGTGAGTAGCGCCCGCATATGAAAGCGGTGTTAAAACTACACGTGAGGTATCGCCACAATCGTTAAAGCGAGAGCAATAATTGTAGCCCTAGACCTCCTCTGTAACTTAAAACATGCAACCTGTAGAATTTTTTAAAAGTCGCCTATGGAGATTTTAAAGGGTAAAAGTTTGTCGCCATTCCACGAGCGGACGAAATTTTGAAGCGTGACATGTTGGGAATTTACTCGGCGTAACATTATCTTTCACAATATAAAAAAAAATTGGGCTAACTTTACTGTTTTCTTATTTTTTTAATTAAAAAAAAGTATTTTTTCACAAAAAAGTGCGCTTGTAAGTCCGCTGCGCAAATACGGTGTGACAGAAAGTATTGCAATGACCGCCATTTTATTCTCTAGGGTGTTAGAATAAAAAATATATATAATGTTTGGGGGTTCTAAGTAAAGGGAAGGAGATGAGCGGGCAGTAAAAACAGGTAGGGAAAGCTCCATTAGCATTGATGGATGTCTTGTCATACCAACGGCCACCACCAGAGGGCGCCTGATTGCAGAAGGAACCATAGGACTGCAGTAGGCCGCAAAGCCGCGGCCTCAATTACCGGCGCGGCCCATCGCGATCGCGCCGGGAGGGGGGGGTGTCGAACGGACACAGGATACCCCAGCTGTGCCGCCCCAGGCGCCAGGTCGCTAATTCTAGTCGCAAATGCGACCTGGCGCCCGGGGTTTGTCGAACCCTGCTTTAAGGCATGGTTTACATCTATGTATTTCAATAAAGTACTGCTTGGTGCATTTGTGTTTCCATTTTTAGCCATAAGAAAGCCTCTTTTGTAAGCCCTACTGATCTTGGTTTCACTGTTACTTAGGGTGGGATTTGTCTGACTTTTCCATAGGCACTTCTTTGGACTGGAGTCACAATCCACATCCTCTGACCCATAAAGGCATCAAAGGGGTACGCAAAAGGCTTTCTTGGTTGGGAAGTCAATGCTGAAGTTTTAGTTGAACATTTTTTTCTACAGCATAAGTTACTTTACTTACCTGTAATGGAGTATGTCCCTTAATGTGTAGGCTGCTGTGTAAAATCCTCACTGCAGGGTTGCCCTGTCCTCTTCCTGCTGCTGACATTCCAGTGCTGAGGGGTTTAACAGCTTTGGTTCTCCGGGCAAAGCTGCACTAAAGATGATCTGAAGGTGACACGCCCCTTCCTGTCTTCTCCTCCAATGAGTAAAGTCAGTACCTATACTGCCTGTTACATGATCTGTAAATGGGGAAGAGAATCCTGTGTCTGGTCCGACTCTCTCCCATTCACAAATCGTCGACGTATCAGTCCAGGGACCACTCTGATGGACACTCGAGGCTCTGCACTGCATTTTGGGTTATTTAAGAATACATACGTTATCAAATTAAAGACAACAGACCTACAAAGTTAATTTTGCTTCATGAAACTGGTATTCGTACAAAAACAGCCCTAAAGTCACAGTCCTGTGAGAAGCCTTTTGAATTATCCTGTTCCACCTTTTGTAGTACTACATTGCTGGTGAAGAAGAAAATAGCTGCTTTGGCTGTACTACCTGACCTGCACTCACTAGACCTGATAATCTATCCATTGTGGAGTGCCCTGTATTACACAATGTATATTTTGTGTGGACAGTGCCCTGAATGAACAAGGGTCCTGCACTGATCTTTTTATTAGGCACATAACTGCAAAGTAACAGTGCAAGGGGCTATAGCAGCTTCTCTCTCTCTCTCTCCTGACCACCACCCCCCCTATGGTCAGAATAATATTGCTGGAGGGAGAGAAAGGGGCAGGCAGTAGGGCTGGCTGCTGCCTACTTCCTATTGGGAGCGCCCATCTGGGGACATGTCGGAGGAAACCTTCGGCTGCCTCCTGCACTCATCTAAGAGCAATGAGGGAGGAGGCAGCTTCTCTCGAATTACTCTCCCTCATCTAAACATCTGTACAGGTGCTTTGCAAAGGATGTCATCTTCCCCCTTTCTGATTGGCTTAATCACCACAGGGCACTTACACCCCCTTCCTGCCCAGGCCATTTTTCAGCGCTGTCACACTTGGAATGACAATTGCGCGGTCATGCTACACTGTAACCATGTGAAATTATTTTCTTCACACAAATAAAGCTTTCTTTTGGTGGTATTTATTTTTTCCTAAAAAAAAAAAAAAATTTGGAGAAAAAAAAACATTTTTTTTACAAAATTTACTGACCGAAACAAAGTAATTTTTCTAATATGTGTGTGTCACCGGCGCAAAACCAATATTACAATCAATTTAATAGTGATTCTTTGGCTGCTGCATTCAGAAAACCTTTCATAGAAAAGGACTAAAAGTGTTGTTTTTTGTGTGTGAATGCGCTGCTCCCATCTATGCACCCTTTTCAATATTCACATACCCTACCTATTATTTATAAAACTAACTTAAATACAACATATACATGTGAAATTCACCACATTAGACCAAAATCATATAACAAAAATCCGATGACATATATCACATATGTAACAGAGTCCCCAAATATATGCTTGCAAATCTATCAATTGCCGTGATTGGCGTGCTCCTGTGTTCCTCCAATATACATAAAGTGACTGTGTGCTCCACCACCACCTGTGAGATTGGCCACTCACCAGATATTTCTTTAATAATACACCTTTGGTTCATTCATGGGATAACCACTCCACTTAAGGAAAACCTCTTCAACGGCTATAATTGGACTTTAGTGTTCCTCATATAAAATATGGATAAAACGATCATCGCACAATAACGTTTTAAAACTGTTTATTATGTAAAAACAAAGAAAAAATGTGCACTCACATTTACAAGTGCCCTCGAGCCGGCACAGAGCTTATCCAGCAGTTAGGGACGGGTGTAGGAACTGTAGCCTGGTTCGCCTATGTGCAATGTGCGACCTCCGTGTTCCGCTTGTGTTCCACCCCTCGTATCCGTTCGCGTCCTCACCAGCCACGACTGTTTCCGGTCACGTGGGTAAAAAAACTCCCAGCAGCCTCTACGCGTCTCGCACCATAGTGTGCGTCATCAGGAAGCCTGATGACGCACACTATGGTGCGAGACGCGTAGAGGCTGCTGGGAGTTTTTTTACCCACGTGATCGGAAACGGTCGTGGCTGGTGAGGACGCGAACGGATACGAGGGGTGGAACACAAGCGGAACACGGAGGTCGCACATTGCACATAGGCGAACCAGGCTACAGTTCCTACACCCGTCCCTAACTGCTGGATAAGCTCTGTGCCGGCTCGAGGGCACTTGTAAATGTGAGTGCACATTTTTTCTTTGTTTTTACATAATAAACAGTTTTAAAACGTTATTGTGCGATGATCGTTTTATCCATATTTTATATGAGGAACACTAAAGTCCAATTATAGCCGTTGAAGAGGTTTTCCTTAAGTGGAGTGGTTATCCCAGTGTTTCTCAACTCCAGTCCTCAAGGCGCCCCAACAGGTCAGGTTTTCAGGATTTCCCTTAGATGAAATGGCTGTGGTAATGACTAAGGCAGTGAAGCTGATCAAATCACCTGTGCAAAATAATGGAAATCCTGAAAACATGACCCGTTGGGGCGCCTTGAGGACTGGAGTTGAGAAACATTGGGTTATCCCATGAATGAACCAAAGGTGTATTATTAAAGAAATATCTGGTGAGTGGCCAATCTCACAGGTGGTGGTGGAGCACACAGTCACTTTATGTATATTGGAGGAACACAGGAGCACGCCAATCACGGCAATTGATAGAAGATTTGCAAGCATATATTTGGGGACTCTGTTACATATGTGATATATGTCATCGGATTTTTGTTATATGATTTTGGTCTAATGTGGGGAATTTCACATGTATATGTTGTATTTAAGTTAGTTTTATAAATAATAGGTAGGGTATGTGAATATTGAAAAGGGTGCATAGATGGGAGCAGCGCATTCACACACAAAAAACAACAAAGTAATTTTTCTGCTTCACTGATGGCCGCTGATAAGCTGCACTGATTTATGTGGCACTGATGAGGAGGCACCAATATGCCGCACTTATGAGTACTGATAGGCAGCACTGGTGGGCATGGATAGGCGGCACTGATGAGCATTGATAGGCATTACTAATAGCCAGCACTGACTGGCATCACTAATGGGCGCTGATTGCTTGCACTGGTTGGCACTGATTGCTGGCAGTGGTGGGCAATAATTGCGGGCACTGGTGGGCACTTAATTGTAATCGGGGCACTGATTAGTGCCCTGATTACATACCTAGCTGTCCCCTGTAAGGAGATGCCACTGATCGTCTCATCTCTCCTCACACTGTCAGTGTGAGGCAAGGAGCGCCAGTAACCAGCATCTCCGTGTTTACATGTGACCGGCTGTGATTGGACACAGCCGATCACATGGTTAAAGAGCCGCAACCGCTTTTTTCACAGATCGGGGTCGCATCATGTCCTAGCAACACAGTGGGGGCGTGCGAGAGTGGTTGTTCTGGGAAGCCGTCATGTGACGTCCACCCAGAACAAGAGCCACACCGCCTGGCCATCATTTGATGGTGGGCGGGCGGCAAGTGGTTAAACATGTCGAAGCTTGATCGCGTCACTGCAACATCACTTCCGCCCTCGAGACGCCCGGAATCTAACTGAGCTGTAGATTGCAGCACACATTACAGGCTGGTCGGAGCGAATTGCACAAAAACCATTCTGTACCGGCCGGATGCCAGATTTTAGACATCATAAAATGTAGTGTTTTTCACTTTTTTTTTTAATTGAAATAAATCTACGGTTTTACGCTATATGGAATTCCCTATTGTGTTTTTTTTCCTGAATAATACCATATGAGTACCCATCCAACAAAGTGTTTATTTTGCATTAGAGGATCCTAATATAGGGATGGTTCCCCTACCAATACAAGAGATCCCAAAAGCAATAGGAGACCTTGTGGTTAACCCTTTGAAAGAGTCACCATCTAGAACTAATCACCCAGGGGTGGATTCCCCACAGGCAGAGGTGACCATACTAGAAATAGTTGGCCCACATCTGGGGTGAGCGCACATTCTGCCCATTACCAGATCTCATTGAGCTTTTTTGAAAGCTAAAAATGGGTCCCATGAAAATGTTTTAAATGAATTGTATTCATACTGTTTTTGGGTTTTCTTTTCTGTCCCGATTTGTCAGTTGTGAAATTACAAAAAAAAAAAAAAAAAAAAATCACGAGAATCAAGTTGTGTTTTTTTTTCTTTAGATTATTAGTTCCGTCTCCTCCTTCCTTTAACCCTACTCAGTTGAGCATGTGGCACATTCAGTTCTCTACCAAGTTTTTATGTTTTTATAAAACAAGTGATTGTTCCAAGACAAAATAATGCAAAAGAAAGACGAGTCGCATACCAGACCCCTGTAGTGGAGCCAGTCTGTCCGGTCCAAACATGCAGGTATTTTCACAGCCTCATGTAATTATTGGAGTCTGACATTTTTTATTTTTTTTTTCCTCATAACCGCCTTTGTGAAGTATTTGTAATGCAGCATGGAAAAGCATAAAGTGTTTGTAGTGTAAAACCTTTTTAGATTTTGTTTTTTGTAATCCACCAGAAGAACAGTATTTAGTTTTATTGTTCAGATAATACTTTTAGGAAAGAATGCTGGGGATGATTAATTTGTTGAGTAGGATGTACTAAACGTACAGTCTAATATTCTGGTGTGGATTGTTGTGCATCGTTGGGAAATGAAATGCAAATTGTGGGCAAACTTTTTTTTTTTTTTAAATAAATTAATAAACTGTCCAATTGTCTGTTGTGCTTTTTGGTGGTTGTCGGCCTTAAAAGACAAACTACATGAGGAGACACTGGAATAGTTGCGGCAAGGGGTGTGCTACATGGATGCACTTACCTGTTCACTTACCTGAGCTTCAGCAACCCACGTGCTCCAACAGCTGGCCCAAGGAAGAAAAGTATAAATCGGCTCCCTCTGCATTTTGGCTACCAGGTTTCCCATATTAGATAGCTGTCTGTAAGAAATGAGCCACTGCAGGTCCAACGTTTATTCACCAAAGAAAGTATAAGTGAACATTTTTTTTTATTATTTATTTATTTTTTTTGTGGGCAAGTGTCACCCAAAAAATTATCCTTAGCGTTCACTCTAATGAGCGTTCTTTTTGCATTATAGTATTTACATCTAATAGTGCACCTTTGCTTTGCACTTTGTGGATTCATAAGCTCTTTTGTGCTAGAATTTTTGTGGACTGAGCGGTGTCAGCCTTGTCTTTTTGCTAAGCTTTCATTTTGCTACCATAACAATTTAATCAAATGATCATACACAATGGGTTTCCTGCATCTGGAAGCATGGTTTCAATATTATCTTGTATTGTTGCCTGCATTTTTTTCAACCAAGTGAAGTAGATTTGTTATAGCATTTACAAATCGCTTTTTTTTTTTTTTTTCTGGTGATGCGTAGCTAGAGTTGTCCCTGTAGTTAGCCACTTTATGTCTAATACAAATAATAAATGCTGCGCCACCTTCTATACGTTAGAGCTGCACGATTAATCGTTAAAGAATCGCGATTTAACCCTCCTCATGATCTTTAAACAGCATTTCCTTGATTCAGTGCAGAGCCATTCTCTGCTCACTGCTGACAACTGTCAAAAAAAAAATAAAATCCAGGCAGCCTGCCAAGTTTATCACAACATCTCTTATGGCCCATACACACGATTCGAATATCGTACGAGTAAGAATCGTACGATTTTGGGATCGTGTGTACACTACTTTCGAGAGCTGATCACGACAGTTCATCTGATTTTATTATTCAACCGGACAAGCACGAAAATTATCCTCGTATGATACCAGATCGTACAATTTTGGTTTAGTTAGTATAGTTGTCGTCCGAAAATACAATACAAATACATTACAACACATGACATCACTTCCTTTTTTTTTTTTTTTTTTTTTCCTATTTGACTTTACCTATTCAATTTCTACATGCGAATATTAAGCGAAAAAGGTCATACGATCTGTCGTACGATATTCGGATCGTGTGTACGGGCCATTAGGCGGAGATAAAGAGAAACATTTTAGTTCTTTTAGATCAGTGGTCTCCAAAGGGCGGCCCTTTGCCTTTATCCGGCCCTTGGGGGGCACTATGCCTCTCTCTGATACAAGACACTAGCCTGCCATGCGAGATCAACAATAGAGTACCATTTCTCTCACTGACACCACAAATGGGGCACTATTCCTCCCTATGATACCAACAATGGGGTACTATTCCTCTCCCTAATACCAGATGTTTACTCCCACTGATACCAAGAAAATTTCCACACCCGCTGGGCAAAGTCTGGCCCTCCTAGATTCTGAAGGACAATAAATCGGCCCTTTGTTTAGAATGTTTGGAGACCCCCTTTTAGATCAAAGGAATGAACTTCGGTCTGTAAATGAGGTCAGTTTAATCACCTGAAAAACCTTTTTCAGACACTTGTTGCTTACAAGGTAAAATCTGTATTTTTTGCTAGAAATTTACTTAGAACACCCTAACATTATCTATTTTTTTTTTTTTTTTTATTTTTTTTTTTAGCAGAGACCCTAGAGACTAAAATGGTCATTGCAATATTTTATGTCGCACTGTATTTGCGCAGCTGTCTTTCAAACACAATTTTTTTGGAAAACATACACTTTAATGAATTTTTAAAAAAATTAAACCGTAAGTGCCGGTTCACACAGGGGCGACAAGTCGCCTCCCATTATGTACTACGGAACCGTTCTAATAGGAGCGACGCAAGTCGCTCCGACTTAGAAAAAGGTTTCTGTAGTATTTTTGGGGAGACTTTAGGCGACTTGCATTGACTTCTATACAGAAGTCGTTTTGCAATTTGCCGCTAAGGTCGTGTGCAGGTCGCCTCGGTGAGGCGACCTGCAAGCCGTGCCGCCCCTGTGTGAACTGGCACTAAATTTAGCCCAATTTTTTTGTATAATTTGAGAGATGTTACGCCACGAGAATCGTGATCTTTATTCTAAGCAAAAAAATAGTGATTCTCATTTTAGCCTGAATCGTGCAGCTCTACTAATACGTGTTATATTCTGTGTTGATGACCTTAATCAAATCAAAGTGAATAGATAAAAGATAAATTAAAATAACACGTGCAAAAATAGTCTCTTGTATTTTTTTTATTACAGAAGACTCCCAGTCTTATTCATTGTTCACTGTATGTGCAAATTAATTGTCTTTTTAAATGCATTGATCCTTCAAATGGTGCTCAGTGATCTCCGCCACCTGTTGTGCCTGCACGCTGACCTCCAGGTTACAAACACCTTCCCCACTGGGGATCAACCCGGCTCTTACTTTAGTGTTGTCACTAATGATATCCCTCCTCATATGCTCCAAGAAGGTGGTTTATGTGTGTGTGGTCCCTTTTTAAGAGTTCGACCTTTAGCTTCCTCCACTCTGCAATCAAGCTCACAGGACAGAGGAACCCCACATAATGTGATATTGCCTAAAACCACTATTTTTAATCTTAAAATGGGCAGCACAAGTGATTAGCACTTCCGCCTAGCAGCACTAGGGATACAGGTTTCCTCTGGATACTCCGGTTTCCTCCCACACTCTAAAGACATGTTGGTAGGTAAATTGGATCTTGTCTAAATTGGCTCTAGTATATGAATGAATGTGAGTTGGGGACCTTCCTCCCACTACAGCCATGGCAGAAGGCACTCCTTTTTTTTTGCAGTCAGAGTTTTCAGTATATACTGCACTTTGCAGCTGCACATAGTTATGTTACACATAGAGATTAAAGGAGGAATTATGAAGGCCTTCATGGTTTTTCACATGGTTCTTATTTGCTAATTTAGCATATGCAAATTAAATATACTTCAACATAAATATGTTTTGGGTTTTTAGCAAATATGTGAATTAACAATAAAATGACAGGAGGAGGTACATATAGAATTTTTTATAGCTACTAAAGGGAACACGCCGCTGGTTTAAGCTTTCCTGTAGAGATTTCTTGGTGGAAAGGTCATAAGAAGTTTACATAAATCTCTCTGAATCATAGCGAGTAAGCTTAATTGTTAGCGGTACATTGTAACCTGATCACCGGTTTACATTTATTTAAACACTCTCTCCAGAACCCTGACAATCCTAATTAAGCCAGCTTTAATTATAACCTGTTGTTGCACCATGCAGCGCTTACCTGAATGACACATCTTGACTTGACCTTAGTGCAACACTGCTAACTCTTAACCCCTTAATTTTTACATCCAGCCACATTTCCCCAGATGGGGTTATTCTTTTGTAGATTTTTTTAACATGGCTTAGCTTTGATTTAGTCCACAAGTCTAGGTGTATATCTATGGTATGGATAGGATTCCTATACACAGCTGTTGCCAATCTAATATTTGGAGGCTGGGACAAAAAAAAAAAAAAAAACAACTTCCTTTTGTACATCTTTTGTCTGTTGGGGCACTGAATGAATATCCATAATATTCGGATTTAGTATAAATACAGCTTGATGTACCCAGCTTTCACAAGAAGTTAGGAGAACCATTCACCGGAATTGGGGCTTTAGTGTCAAACACAGAAAAATATTCATTTAACTGCTAGGGCATTTATCTTTTTGGGCATTTGCTGTAATAAATTTTTAACCAGTGTAGTTAGCCCTGCCTGCCAGACTATAGAACACATTGCATACATTGATTTCTTTCCCAACAATACTGCTGCCTTGACTTCCAAAAGTCTGCCCACACACTGAATGTAGGAAAAGGGCTCCTGAGAGATGTATTTCGGGGGTGGGCGGTTGTGGGTAGAGGGGGTACGCCTTCATCAGTTGGAACTACACTCCCGACAGATGCCCCTGCAAGACTAAAATTGGGTAATGCCTGGACATGCACTTGAAAGCATAACTTTACCTTCCATGCCGCGCACCAACCCTCCCACTAACTTTGGATATTCACCCACCCAGTGGGTCAAGTGCTGTCCAGCTGAGAGCTTCTTTTTTCCTAGCAGGGCACGGTCCCGTGCCACCATGTTTCCCTGTGACATCGCCAGGCTGCCGGCTATTCCACGTTCAGCCGGTATGCCTCATGATGATACGCTAACAGGCCCGCCCCTCCTCTTTTTCTCAATAAAAGGCTATGCCTTCTGGGATATGTGACGTACATATTCTGGGAGGCACCGCGGACGTTGTACACATCATTCACCTAAGGCGACTGAAGTGCTTGAGAAGGCGGATGGACATTTTATATAAAAAATATGATTAAAAAAAACCCTTTTCCTGCAGAGGACAGGAGGAGGGGCAGAGAGGTGGGATTGTGCTGGGAGTCTGAAGGTCCGCTATAAAGAATAATTCCAGGTATGGCTAATATTATGCATAGTTATATTAGCCCATACATATAACTATGTCTATACCATAATGACCTATGGTTAAACTTTGAGTGCCGCTCAAAGCATAGAGAAAACAAATTCCTCTGGTCCTCCAAGATCGTGGTGTCATCTGTGTTGATTCATCCCCCGGTGATGGATTCATTATATGCAGAGAACCACAGTCTCAGCCCCGAGTGAGCCTCCTCTATGACTATGCCCCGGCGGGTGGAGTGAAACATTCCGGGGGGGCGTGGCCTGCGAAGGCAAGCTGTCTGAGGCCGTTTCACACTGATGCTCATACGTTGGTTGGTCTGGATGTGCGGCTCTCTTTGCATTATATGTATATAGCATACCTGGCTGATGCATCTGGAAGCTGGAGATCACTAAAGCAGGCACCGCTGCTCTAGCAATCTCCACTTGCTTCCAGGTCCCATGTTGGATGTCCAGTAGAGCTGCACGATTCTGGCCAAAATGAGAATCACGATGCTCTCGACGTAAAATCTTTCACATTAGCCAAAAAAAATTGGGCTAACTTTTACTGGTTAGTTTTTTTTTTTTGTTTTGTTTTTTTTTTTTTTTTTAAATTCATTAAAGTCATTTTTCCCCCCAAAAAATTGCATTTGAAAGACCACTGCGCAAATACACTGTGAAATAAAATATTGCAACAACCACCATTTTATTCTCTAAGGTCTCTACTTGAAAAAATATATATAATGTTCTGGGGGTTCTAAGTCATTTTCTAGAAAAAAAAAAATGATTTTAAATACAAATATCAAGAAAAGGTTTATTGTTTAAAACAGTGGTTAAGCTTAATCACTTACACAGAAGTCTACTCCATTGACAAATTGTTACAATGTTTCTAGTTAAGTTCACTGCTAAAGAATGTTCTAATTGGCAGACTGCCGATTTTTTTTCTTCCTTTCTTTTGACGGCTGTGGCTTCAGAAAAGCAGAGGGAATTCTTTGCATAGCAAGAATCATGAAACACTTTTTTTCAAGATCGCAACAGGGAAAAAAATTGCGATAACAATCCTTGACTAAGGATGAGCTCCGGCGTGTTCGCACAGCCCACGTGCAGAGCCCGCCAGGAAGTCGGCACTGCCCTGCGCTAATCACAGGCATTGAGACATTTCCTGATGCACGGCTGCAGAAATCAGGAAATGTCTCGCTGCCTGTGATTAGCGCAGCGACGACTTCCTGGCAGGCTCTGCACGTGGGCTGTGTGAACACGCCGGAGCTCATCCTTATTCTTGACGATTAATCGTGCAGCTCTAGTGTCCAGCCTGATGCATTGTGAATGCAAGGTTTGCCACTCGCCACATTCACTGTTCAGAGACTTTTTTGCGTTCTCTAAATTAATTCAAAACGTTTCCTGATTGAGTGTGGTCGAGAGTTTGATGTCACCACCCTGCCTCATCCAATCAGAGAAAGCTTTGCATTCAAACTAAAAAATTAAAAGCATTATTTGAATGGCATACCTGCCAGACTCTTGTGTTCAGTAAGTAGGGTAGCTGCTAGCTACGGTACCCGAAAGTAAATTGCGATCACTGGAGTAGCATTGTCTACATTAGTGATTTACAACTTCCAGGTTCATTGACCAGGTATGGTAGATGCATAGTTAAATTGGTCAAAGCTGAACCAATGTATAATGTAGCAATGCCTGGAATTATTAGTTTATTCATGAATTCGCTTACCAGTGATTTGTTCAAGAACATGGAGATGCTGTTGTATTTGGTCATTTAAATAGATTTCTTGACCCCAGCTATCACTTCATATTTTTTCTTTTTTTTTTTTTTTTTTTCTTTTGCATTTTTTACATTTTTTTGATTTAATATAAATTTAAATCTTTTGCTTGTATTTTTAAAATGACATGACCGTTTGGAATACATTTGCATACTTTGCATTTAATGCATACTGTACAAAGTATGTTTGTGCTTTGCTTTGTAGTACTTGGGTGCTTCTGATGAATCATGAAAGTTGAAATTTGATGATCTAACGTTTTAATGCGTAATGTTTAAGTGAATATCTGACAATTTGTAGGGTGAGCTTTTGTGTATATACCTTGTGATTTTTGTGCCCGTAACAGATCAATTCCTCAGCATTTTGTAGGTCTTTTATAATTGGCTAATACTCGTTTGAAAACAATTAGTGCATCTTTCAAACAAAGTAAACTTGATTAAATAATTACACTAATAATAGGCAGTAATGGAATACGAAGGGTTATCGCAAAACGAATCCCTGAGTAATGGAATTGGTGTATCTCTGATTTTTTTCTCCTTGCCATTCCCAGTGTACAGAGGAACAAGACGAGCGGTTATGGGAAATAAGGGGGAGCCACTGGAGGCCAGTGAAGAAAACGAGACCTTATCTGAAGCAATTAATCAAGAAACTCATATGGTGGGACAATTATTCAAAGCTAATTCTAAAATAGCTTTAGAGCCCCAGGTCCTGAGATACTTTTCCAGAATTTTGTCAAGGTCATTGAGAGCAGCGGGGCAAGTCCTGCATAAAAATGAAGGCATCACTTGAGCTGGTTAATAGTTTTATATTGTATTCGTGTTTACTGCAAAACTGTGTGATGTAAAAGAGCTGACCGGTGTTTTGTGACTAATGGCAGGTTGTGTTTCTTCCCAAACATCAGTTCCGGCAGTGATATATTATAACATATGAATAATTTGATAAAACATTTTTGTGGCATTAGATGATCATTTAAATGCTAGCCAGCCCCACCCAAAACGATAATTTCCATTTTATGTGGTGGTGGTTATTTCAAGGTTACTTGCAGGAGTGGAGAAGGCCAAAACGATTGTTTTAAGTCTAACTGGCCTTTGATTTGGGTGATTTAAGTGTTCTATTTGTCTTCATCTAGAACAGGGTTGTCCAACCTTTTGAAGAGCGAGGGCCACTTAAGCAACTTGGTAACTGGTCGCGGGCTGCAATAGGTGGAGCTGGCAGATGATAGGTCCGTGTCCATTCTGCATATGCAGAGCAGGCACAGCCTGCTCTACACTATGGACCCTCCGATCAGCCCAGATGGAAGGGGATGGATCCGCTTGTGTGTGTTGTGTGTGTGTGTTTTTTTGGAGGTAGGTGGGTGTAAACTGACACAAGTCTATTTACATCTGCCACTCCATAGAGGTGAATGGAGGGTCCAGTCGGACCAATTGTGTGAAAGGAGCCCAGTGCTGCTTTCACACTGATTTGCTGTAGTTTACCCACCGTAAGTGCAGCGCAGTGCACCTGTGGCTTTCTTGCGGGCTAGCTGCACTTTGCCATAGACTATTATATTCTGCAGGTGTGCACTTTTAGAAAGCTCACCAAACCCACAGGTAATAACAGAAGTCTATGGCTCAGTGCAGGTAACCCGCAGGTGCACTGCATCTGCAGATCAGTTTGAAAGCAGCCCAGTAACCAGTGCAGAACATATATGCCCATATATACACTGATTTTAGTAATAAACGTACCTTTTAATAAGTGTTCCATTCAGGTATGGCCGGCTGTTGCTGTCCCAGGCAGAGTGCATTTGGTATCACTCCACCTGTGACAGGAGTCGGCGCTAGGCAGGAAGCATCGACTTTTGCGGCTCTGCTTCAGTCATTTGCTTCCTCTACTGCCGGCTTCAATCACAACACTGATGCACTGGGATGGCGGGTCAGCAACCTGCGATCTGGGCTTGCCAACCCACCATCCCAGAGCAGCAGGAGGTCACGGGCCAAATCGGAGGGCTCCCGCCCCCGGGCCACTGGTTGGGCACCTTTGATCTAGAAGTATGTTACATTAATGTTTTTTTTTTTTAATCAATTACTGTTTCCAGGCTGTTGAGCAGAATGTATAACTGATTTGTACAGTATAATTATTCGGGCCTGTACAATATTATATCTTGCCTTAATAGGATTGGATATAATTCTTAGAAGCTGTAAAAATTCACAGCTTTGGTATCACTCATATTGCAATATCCTGGGGAATTTCCATTGTATAAAAGTGTACACGCTGAGAAAGAGAGCCTTTGGTAAGGACCATTTAATTATGAATTTGATTACAAGACCACTACTGATGGACTGCCCAAAGTTTTCTTTGTCAATGGCCCTGTCGTCACCCACTTTCCCTAAATTCTTTGATCGAGGGAGCTGGCAGGAACTTAACGCTGAGCAGCAGCTGCATCCAATCAAATGCAGCCATTGTTTGGGTTTTTTGGACAGTCATCTGTGCTGACTGTCAAAATACAGTAGCTGGCATTGCAGATTCTCCACCCGTGTTCTATAGTGTAGATGGAGGTATCTGATAGATATTTTCCATTAAGCCTGCAGACTGAACAAGAAAAAAAAAAAAAAATTACCTATTGTATGGCTAGCTTAACACTTAGAGGAGTCCAGCCTGAACTTTTTTGTCTGGGCTTCTCCTCTGGGTCACAGGAGTACAATTCGTTTTGCACTCCTGTGACCCGTTTTCAGCGGAGAGGGGTCTGAAGTGCACTCTCCGCTGACGTCACTGTCATCAGTCGACACATTGCGCCATACCAACCTCCCGAGTCTGGATCCGCCAGCTGCCTTGATTGATGGCAGTCTCAGTGAGTCGCTGAGATGGCCTCTCCCGCCCCTCCACAGTTCAGCGCTCCAATGAGTGTGGAGAAGCAGAGAGGAGAGACGCTGACTGACAGGCAGCAGCTTTCCTCTTGGGAATCTGTGAAAACCAAGCCATCGGCAATGTTCATTGGCTCGGTTCTCGGTGCAGAGATGGCGGGGGAAAGATACAGCATCGGTCTGATGCTCCATCCACATAGGTAAGTATGAAATTAAAATTTAAAAAAAAACATACACTTTTAACACTAGATTATGTAGTAGACCTTGGTGATGGTTTTGGATGAACAATGATCTACCTTGGAATTGTTTTATTGATGCTTCTTTCATGCTGTAAATAGAATATCAAAGCTGTTTTTGAAATAAATCCAAATGATCTAAAAATTCATAGTTTTTAAGGTCTTAGAGCAGGCATGTCCAAAGTCCGCCCCGGCGGCCAATTGCTGCCCGCAGTCTGGTTTCATGCAGCCCCATGGGTAATTTGGATATATATATCTTTTGTGGCCCCCCATAGAATCCTCGAGTGACTCGTTGGGGGGCCACAAAAGATATATATACTGTATTTATCGTTCCTTGGAAGAGACAGGTAGGGGGCAGGACAAGTGCCGTCAGATTACATACAGGAAAATCTCCTATTTGCTGGGCGACGTCTGTAATAGGAAGTCCCGTCTCCTGGGCTGGTATTGGACGACTGCTCAGTCTATCATAGGAGGAGTGACTTTGTATTAAAGAGGCCGCAGAGTAAACCGGAGATTCTCCTGTATGTAATCTGTTGGCGCTCGTCCCACCCACCTCCCTGTCCCCTCTGAGGCTGCAGATGAGCATGGATCAGGCTGCACTGATGGCAATGGTGAGGCTGCATTCAGAGGCTGCATTAATGGCAAGGGGTGAGGCTGCATTCATGGCAAGGGTGAGGCTGCAAATGGGCACTGACCCTTATTTTCCTTCAGTTCTTTATTTAAAAATGTAAGTTTTTTCCTGAAACTTCCCTCTTAAAGTGAAGGTGTGTGTTATACGCCGATTAACCGGTTCAATACAGGGCAATTTCACCCCCTTCCTTCCCAGGCCAATTTTTAGTTTTCAGCGCTGTCGCACTTTAAACGTCAATTACGCGGTCGTACAACGTTGTACCCAAAAAAAATTGACGTCCTTTTTTCCCCACAAATAGAGCTTTCTTTTGGTGGTATTTGATCGCCTCTGCGGTTTTTATTTTTTGCGCTATAAACAAAAGAAGAGCGACAATTTTGAAAAAAATACAATATTTTTTACTTTTTGCTATAATAAATATCCCAATTTTTTTTTAAAAAAAACAAATTTTTTCCTCAGTTTCGGCCAATACGTATTCTTCTACATATTTTTGGTAAAAAAAATCGCAATAAGCGTATATTGATTGGTTTGCGCAAAAGTTTATAGCGTCTACAAAATATTTAAAAAAAAAAAAATGTATTTATTTTTTTAGCGCCGATCGCGATTTTTTTTCGTGACTGCGACATTACGGCGGACACATCGGACACTTTTGACACATTTTTGGGACCATTCACATTTATACAGCGATCAATGCTATAAAATTGCATTGATTACTGTGTAAATGTGACAGGCAGTGAAGGGGTTAACCACTAGGGGGCGGGAGGGGTTAATATGTTTCCTAGGGAATGTTTCTAACTGTAGGGGGAGGGGACGCTCAAGGGGAGGAGACCGATCAGTGTTCCTCCGTTCTGGGAACACAGATCGCTCTCCTCAGAGCTGACAGGCTGTGGATCTGTGTGTTTACACACACAGATCCACGGTCCGGCCCGGTTAACGGGCAATCGCGGGTGCCCGGCGGACATCGCGCCCGCCGGGCACACGCACCGGGTCCCGAGCGCGCTCCCGGCGGCGCGCGCGCGCCCCCTAGACGGCCGGGAATCCCAGGACGTCATATGACGTCCACCCAGGATGGGAGATCCCATCTGTGGACGTCATAGGACTATGGCTGGGTATTGAAGTGATTAAATACGGTATATCCAAATAACACGCCTGAGCTCATCCTTAGACTCTTCACACACAGCCACAAAGGCAAGAGAATTCTTGTTGCACAGTGTATTTGTTAATTTGCATTTTAATTTTAATGTTTCAAAGAATGTCAAGCAAAATGGTCGGCCCTCATGCATGTCCACTTCATCAAATGTGGCCCTCTTTGAAAAAAGTTTGGACACCCCTGTCTTGGAGCAACGCGTTCAGCATCATTTCTTTTTTTTTTTTGCAGTTTTAGTTCTTAGAGTGGGTATAATAAGCTTATATAGTATGTGTGCATTTTTTACCAGTGCATCTCAGAATGCTTTTAAGCCAAGTTTACAGTGCTGCACTGCCGCATTGTATGAAGACGTGTTGGTTCGTTGCAGTAACATTCATTTTTAATGGCACCCCAACTCGTCTTTGTTTTAGTGCACACTGTAGAACGGTGTGGTGTGATGTATTACAAAAAATAGGACATACGCCTCTTTTGGTGCATTAGGTATTTAAATAAATTGGCTGCCCTTTTACCCCTGAACACATACATGACCTATACAACTACCAATCAGGTTTAGACTTTCACTCTCCAGCTGTCCTTTCCAGAGCAATACAGACACCTATTGGAGACAACGCCGGTATGATTTATTTTTGTCTGTAAGCCAAGAAAGTGTGCACTTTGTTGTCCTGAAAGATATTACTCCTCCTAAACTTGTGCATAGTATGTTACTATAATCACAAATGGCACAAATGAGATGATTTACGAGGCCAATTTATTGTATCTGCCAGGCAGGGAAAATGGGTGGATGTATCCTTTATCATAAACTATATCATAAATAACCAGGTGCTTTAAATTCTCATGTGGTGTCAGCAGCCAGTTCCTGTAAACATCCTGGTCTGGTGTGTAGTCATAGAAACCTATTGCTGTTATCTGGGCCTTCTGCCTTTGTGATATAACAGCATTACCATATATATTAGTCCATTCATAATGTTAGGTGGCATTCTTGGTGTGTGTGTGGACGCGGCATCTTAGCTGTGGAGCACATGCAAATATGAATTGTTGGCATCTGTATTTGTTAGCAGTGCCAGAAGTCTCTATTTTCACACTGGTTTTAATTGCAGTAAATCTGACGGATACAGCATGCTGTATTCCATCCGTAATACTAAAAAATACACACGAATGTCCAGATTTAAAAGTTGTGTGGCGTACTTTAGTCCTTGTTTTAAGGAAAGTTAACCACTTTGAAACCAGGATTTTTCTGGCACTTTTTGTTTAAGTTTAAATAAACATTTTTTGCTAGAAAATTACAACATACGTATTTTTTTTTTTAGGCAGAGACTCTAGGGCAGTGATGGCGTATTTTGGCACCCCAGATGTTTTGGAACTACAATCTCCCATGATGCTCAACTGCACCGCAGAGTGCATGGGCATCATGGGAAATGTTCCCAAACATCTGGTGTGCCAAGGTTCGCCATCGCTGCCCTAGGGAATAAAATGGGGATCGTTGCAATTTTTTCTGTCACATGGTATTTGCGCAGCTGTTTTGCAAACATTTTTTGGGGGGGGGGGGGGGGGGAATACACTTTAGTTAATAAAAAAAAAATAAAAAAACACAATATATACCCCCATTTTTTAAAAAAATGTGAGATTGTTACGCCGGGCAAATAGATAATCAACATGTCACGCTTTAAAATTGCACACATTCTTGGAATGACGACAAACTATGGCACAGAGGGATGGAGGCGATTTTTTTTTTTTTTTTTTTTCCCTTATTTATTTCAGTTACATAGTAGGTAAGGTTGAATAAAGACAATAGTCCATCCAGTTCAACCTGTGTTAGAGTGTACGTGTGCCAGTGTCGATAATCATTTTCCATATCCATGCACGTTGTGTTCACTAAGATGCACTTCAAAGAATCTTTTTAAATATCAATACTCCTCGCTGACACCACCAATTGTGGAAGAGAGTTCCACATCCGTATCGACATTTTTTTCTTATTTCCTATTTATTTTACTTTTTTACATGGTCCCCTTTTTTTTATCGCTTTTATTCCTATGTAAGCATCCCTTATAATAGAAATAAGGATGGCATAGACTAGAGGATTATTTACTAAAGGCAAATACACTGTGCACTACAAGTGCAGTCGCTGTAGATCTGAGGGGGACATGCAACGAAAATAAAAAACTGCATTTTAGCTTGTACATGATTGGATGGTAGAAATCAGCAGAACTTCCCCTCATTTCAGATCTTCCCCTCATTTCAGATCTTCCCCTCATTTCAGATCTTCCCCTCATTTCAGATCTTCCCCTCATTTCAGATCTTCCCCTCATTTCAGATCTTCCCCTCATTTCAGATCTTCCCCTCATTTCAGATCTTCCCCTCATTTCAGATCCTCCCCTCATTTCAGATCCTCCCCTCATTTCAGATCCTCCCCTCATTTCAGATCCTCCCCTCATTTCAGATCCTCCCCTCATTTCAGATCCTCCCCTCATTTCAGATCCTCCCCTCATTTCAGATCCTCCCCTCATTTCAGATCCTCCCCTCATTTCAGATCTTCCCCTCATTTCAGATCTTCCCCTCATTTCAGATCTTCCCCTCATTTCAGATCTTCCCCTCATTTCAGATCCTCCCCTCATTTCAGATCCTCCCCTCATTTCAGATCCTCCCCTCATTTCAGATCCTCCCCTCATTTCAGATCCTCCCCTCATTTCAGATCCTCCCCTCATTTCAGATCCTCCCCTCATTTCAGATCCTCCCCTCAGATCTACAGTGATTGCACATCCAAGTGCACTTGTAGTGCACAGTAGTTTTGCCTTTAGTAAATCAACCCCATAGAGCAGGGGGCTCAAACTGGCAGCCCTCTAGCTGTTACAAAACTACAAGTCCCATGATGCTTCTGCCTGTGGTAGTAATGCTTGTAACGGGCAGCCTTGCAATGCCTCATGGGACTTGTAGTTTCGCAGCAACTGGAGGGCCGCCAGTTTGAGACCCCTGCCATAGAGTATGGTCAACATGTAAAATCATATATTAATTTCCACATTGTGTTTCAGTTATTTCTAGCCTATTCCTATTATTCGGAATGTTCAAGTTTGTAAATTCTGTGACATGTATTCGCAGTGCTCTGTCAGCCAGATACCATGGGATATGTAGTCCTTAAAAATGAAAAGTAAACAATAGTGGAGAGGCTGCAAAGCATGCAGGGAATCGAGGAAATTGTGGAAAGAGATGGGCTACAGACAGGTAGAACTTATAACATGAAAGGAATTTTTTTTTTTTCCCTTTTCCATGTAAGCTTGCATTGGATTGTTAAAAAGAACTATTGTTTGTATTGCTGTAACAATGTTAATATTCTAAAATGAAAGTGTACCCCACAACTCCTTTTAGATATCATTGACTCCATTATTTATTTTCTTTTATGATATAGTTGCATCTACAGTGCAATAAACGTAGGCTTTTATAACCGGTTACCATAGAAGTAAAGTGGTGGGACTGAATTGTATTTTTTCACTTCATATACTACTGCAGCAGTCATTTTTCTCAAGGTCCCTGTAGGCATTGCATGTGCCATTCAGATAACTGTCTGGTGTATATGTGGAAGAACAGTGCCGCAGCCACACTTGACCTTAGGCCACTGGGAATAACCTTCGACTCTTTTTGACCAGCAACAGTGCAGAAATAAGTGGGGCACTGCTGGTCACATTTGCATATAATATGATGCATGTTGTGTGTCAATGGGACAGATCGTTTTCTAATGATTAAATTCAGTTTTTTTTTTGTATTTTTTTCTTTTTTATGGTTAGTAATGTTAAATGGCAATTTGCTCAAAACCATTATTTTAGTATTTTGTGAATGCTCTCTCTCTCTGAATGTTTATTAACTTTGTATTATGTACAATCAGTAAAGCCTGGTAGACATAGGCTGAATATTCGCTGGTTCAGCAGAAGCCAGCCGACATTCGTCCCGTGTGTACAGGAAACACAGAAGCTTATTAGCATTCGATCAGAGCTTGCAGCCAATGGCTGTAATCGGTTGCTTGTTTTCTGGTGGGGGGAAGGGAGAAGTCTCCCTGTCAGAACACGATATATTAGAGATCGCTGTACCAACATCGCATAGTTAGTACAACAAGGTCCTACCGAACGCCTTTTTTTTTGTTCAGCCTGCTGGGTTGAACAAAAAAAAAAAACAAATAGTGTGTACTACACTTCAGACTCAGCAGACAGGAGTCCTTTTTCTTGATTTATAAAAAGCCTGAAAATAACTTCAGTCATTAGCAGCCTCTAAACCTGAAATAAGATTTGGGTGGGTGGGCCCTTTATTTTACCAAAATCAGGCAGGTGCCAATGTTGGTTTGGGATTGTTCAAAACGAATAAATGTTTCATTCTTTTTGTTTCTGACATCGCTGTTGTGTTAAAACAAATTTTTTTTTTTTTTGTAACACATTGTAATAATTCTGTTCCTGTCTCATACAGAGGAAGAAGAGGAGCAAGTGCCTACAGATGGTGGGACATCAGCTGAAGCTATGCAAGTTCCTCTTGAAGAAGCAGAGATGGATGATGATGATGAAACCATTAATGATGAAAACTTTTTGCATAAAAGACCTCTGGAGAGTCCAGAAATCCAAGACATGCCTTTTGCAAAACGCCAACGAATAATGAACGCTAAAGGCGATATTTTAGATGGAGCATTAGAACCACGAGAACCACTTAGTTCAATAAATGCTCAGAAGGTTTCTCCTATTCTTTCACCCAATCACATACAGGACAGTTCAGGATTGGCTCTTCCTGTCTCAGAAGCATTAGCTTTGTCTCCTATTTTAAAACCCCAAACCCCCTCTTCCAAACAGTTAGAATCTAAAGCACTGACCTCTAAGTCTAAATCAAAAGGTTCGCCAGGACAAAAAAACAAATCTCCCAAATCTACACCTATGGCAACAGTACTTGGCAGTCCTATACGGTCACCTAAATCTGGTCCAAAAGAAAAGAAATCTCCTGGACGTGCTAAAAGTCCAAAGAGCCCCAAGAGCCCAAAAGCTTCTGGAGCTTCTACTCAGTTGCCTGTAAAGGCAGAAACCCCAAACCGTACACCACTAGCTGCACTAAGTGAAAAGGCAGGGAAGGATAACATACAGGTAAAGCAAAATCAAATGTTGCAAGATTCTGAAAAAATAAATGCAGAAAATCCATCTAACAAACCACCAGTGGCTGAAAATACTATTGAAGATTCGATTGATGCTGTAATTGCTCGTGCTTGTGCTGAGCAAGAGCCTGATCCATTTGAGTTTTCTTCGGGTTCGGAGTCTGAGAGTGAAGTATTTACTAGTCCTAAGAGACTTAGCATAGCCGACCCTGCTACACCTAAAATGTCTGCTTCTAACAGCAGTCTTATTAAGGCTTGCAGCACACCACTTCCTGGTTCAGGTGGAACCTCCAGTTCTGATGTTTCATGGACAATGGATGACTCCATAAATGAGGTCATTCGAAAAGTCAACCAAGAAACTCCATCAAATAACCCCATCAGTCAGCCTTGTTTCTCTTCTCCTTCAGCCTCTCCTCCTACACCTGAACCACTTGTCAAACTTCATGAGGAGAAGGTTAAGCTGGTTTCACCTGTAGAGCCAAAGAAGAAGACAAAGAAAGAATTGAAAGCAAAGATGAAGAAAAAAGACAAGGAAAAACAGAAAGATAAAGAAAAGAGCAAGGAAAAGAACAAAGATAAAAAAGAAAAGGAAAAAGACAAAGATGGTAACAAGGATTCAAAACTTCAGTGGAAAGACTCAATCAAAGATGAAGACTTAGAAGTCCACAAGTTAAAAATAAAGGATGCAAATGACTCGGACTTGAAATCAAAGCAAAAGGAAAGCAGTGGGAAGAAAGATAAGGAAAAGCATAAGGATAAAAAGAAAGATAAAGAAAAGAATAAAAAGGATAAAGAAAAAAAAGAGAAGGGAAAAGATAAGAACAAAGAGGAAAAGTTAAAAACTTTACCACCGACACCTGTTTTGCTAACACCAAAAGATATTTCACTTCCAGTGATAAATGCTCCCAATGCTGTTAGGCTACCTTCTCTGATGCCTTCTTTGTCACCATTACTTCCTGAAAAGGTAGTAGTGGTAGAAGAAAAAGAGAAAACTAAGGAGAAGGATAAGAAAAAAGATAAGAAAGAGAAGAAGAAAAAGAAGGACAAAGAGAAAGTAAAGGACAAAGAAAAAGAGAAAAAAGAAAAGGAAAAAAAAGACAAAGATAAGGAGAAGCATAAACATGACAAAGTAAGGATATACGTTAATGTGTGTCATTTGTTTATGGGAGTTTCCATAGGTTTGAACCTTACCACACACTTGTTTATGATTTAGGCCTCTGCTTGTGGTTCCATGGAGATGCCCTTGTCACTGGTTTTCCAAATCTGAAATCTTGATCTCAGATTTTGCCTACAGCACTCAGGAAAATCGGAAATTGGCCTCGCTCTAGATAGGCTAGTATTGCTGATCTTGCTTTTGAAGATCTTAATTGCTCCATTCTGTTGTTTTGAAGGCTTGTGTAGTTTGAGTCTGTAGTTCAAACCAAATCCTAATAGCGTTCAGGAATATGTTTAAATTTTGTTATATCAAAATCCAAATTCTACTTGGCAATAAGTATACAATCCGCAAAATTCTTCTAGCTTTGTATCTTTTTCTCAGTGCAGGTTTCCGCAATGAGATGAGAGGGTTTTAAATTCATAAAGACACTGGCTTATCACAGGGGAATGATAGTTGTAAGACCAGGTTTTCCAGCCTGTCTGAGGTTCCCCTAAAAGCATTTGGTCAGCATGAATCTGTTGCCATGGACATCCAATTCAGATTAAAAAATCTTGTTTATGGATGCCTTTTGATATCCAAAGATTACGGGAGAGGGATTTTCCAGCCACGATTAAAGCCCAACTCCAGTAGAAATAAAATGCCTATCCTGCAGTGGGGCTGCACAAGCGCTGCAAGGGTAAATGCTGTAAAAGCATTTAATTACCTGCTACTTTTCTCCCCTGGCTGATAGCGCTCTCCCATGATCCAGCATTGGATTGTTTCTCGGTGTCCTCACATCAGTTGCAAGGCTAAGAACTCTGCAACCTTCTTGATGACATCAAAGGACCTTGAACTATTGAAGTACAGGAAAGAAGAAGCTGTGGGGACTGGTCTAGCACTAAAGAGGATTAAGTAAGTAAAAAGTGCTTTCCAAATCCCCTAGACCAGGGGTTGGCAACTTTGGCCCTCCAGCTATGGTGAAACTATAAGTCCCATGAGACTTTGCAAGACGCTGACAATCACAGGCCTGACTCCTAGAGGCAGAGGCGTGATGGGATTAGTAGTTTCACCACAACTGGAGGGCCGAGTTTGCCTACCCCTGCCCTAGACCTAAACAAGCACTTAACTTTTGCAGTGGGGTTGTAGTCCCACTGCAAGGGAGGTGTTTTTGTGTTACTGGTGTTAGCTTTACGTTTGGAAAATTCTGCAGAAATTTGAGGTGGTGTTTGCCCTGTGCACCATCCGGCTCAACATGACAATTTAAAAATCAACTGAGCTAGGAGGAAAATTGTCATCAAACCGTAACTGCATCTCATCAGATGCATGGAGTACTGACTGGCTAAATATGGTATCCAGCAATGCAGATTTCTCCATCCACGCTGTTTAGAAATCAAAGTGTGTGTATAGCTTTAGGCTCCACTTTTGTGTGGTAGGTACACAAATGTAACAATTCCATCAGTCTCCTTTCTGTTTCTCTAGAGCGGTGGGCAGTTATATGTGCTTTCAGCCTTGTTTATTGTAGGGGGACTATAGTAATAGAATTTTTATTTTTTTTTTACCTGCCCCATTTACCCTTGCTACCGTATTGATGCAGTATGGGAACCATAGACCTGGGATAATCTAGCCAGTTTAGGTAACTTTCTTGTCTATGGATAGCTTATAAACCGAGTAAAACTTGACATATGTGGGTAGGTTTTTCGTTTAGCCTGCAGGTTGAAAAAAATACTGATTCTCTATATTCACTATACACCGTGGATGGACAAATCTCCTGCTGTGCCTATTGTATGTTAGAAAGGGAAGGAAGGGGTCAAGAGGAGATCCCCCCAAAAAAAGATGGTCCGCTCAAGAACAAACAGTTGAACCTACAAAAACTTTATTGTGTCACAATATGTAGAAACATAATCCAACAACCATGTGTATTTTAAAAAATAGGGCAGATAAAAGTCCTATTGTGTGCTGGTGGCCACCACAGACATTACACATATATCTCATGCATTCATGCACTCACACTCATCAATTAAAGTCACTAGAGACCCGGGTCTATACTATTTCACTGGAATTCCAGAGCCGGATTGGCTACATGAGTGGGTAGACTAGGTCCTTGTTAGATAAAGTGCAAGTGCTAATAAACAACAAAAGTCCCCTCGGATGTGAACCAATGGCTGGTTAGACATATATATGTGTCATTCAACCGGAGCCAAGGAAGGAAACGGTGTCCTGGTTGTGTGGTGAACAATTGCAACTCAAGCAACCTCACATAGAGGGCTTTTAAGGATGGACGGAAAATGGCCATAAACAAAATGCCTCATGAATGTGAGGGTACATTTTAGCTCACCGTCTGACGTCTTCAGTGAAGAAGAAGTAGAGCCCAAAGGAGTTGCTGATGGCCGCGTTCGTGTGGGTTTGAGAACACGTTCATGCGGTATTAGCTTGTTGTGGGCATGAGCGGATTACTTCCGGGTATCCTCCGGCAGAAGGTAAGGTGAGTCACAAGGGTCAAGCTTGTTAGTGTCTCATATCCAATGGTATAAGCAATCCGGAGAGACGCTCGGCGTCCGTGTTCACCGCAGAGGTTTCACCTGATGTCCCAAATCTTGATTGATCCGATCAGGATCGTAAGAGATGTTCACATCCAATTTGGAAGGATATTGTAGTTAGAGTGTGAGAGTCTGTGTGCCACCTGCACATGGGTCAAATGCTGAGCGCTTTCGCTTGTTACCAAGCTTCTTCAGAGCTAATTGACAGCCGGTCCTACTGGCTATCAAAATAGCCAAACAGTGGCTGCTTCTGATTGGATGCAGCATTTTTTTTTTGGCCAACAATTTTCCTTTTTCCTTCAACTTTTCAATGAAGGGCTTTTGGGTGGGATGAGATTGACAGGGCCACCCACTCAGCAAGTTTTGCTGGTTTCTCAGTAACTTACTGAAATTGATGTTTGGTCAAGTATAGGCTGGCCCATACACATTAATTTGGCTGGTTCAGTAGGGACCAGTCAAATTTTTATCAAGTGTGTGGCTGGTCCTGCTCAACGGAAGTTGATCAAAGGCCAATTTTTTCTTGACCAGCGGCTGCAGCGGATGATCAGTGTACAGATGTGGCCAAAAGTTTTGAGAATGACACAAATATAAATTTTCACAGTCTGCTGCTTCGGTGTTTATATCTTTTTCTCTTTTTTGGTACTATGGTATGCTGAAGTAGAATTACAAGCATTATATAAGTGTCAAAGGCTTTTATTGACAATTGCATTAAGTTTATGCAAAGTCAATATTTGCAGTGTTGAAGCTTCTTTTTCAAGACCTCTACAATTCTCCCTGGCATGCTGTCAATCAACTTCTGGGCCACATTCTGACTGATGGCAGCTCATTCTTGCATAATCGATGCTTGGAGTTTGTCAGAATTTGTGGGGTTTTTTTTGTTCACCAGCTTCTTGGGGATTGACCACAAGTTCTCAATGGCATTAAGGTTTGGGGTTTCCTGGCCACGGACCCAAAATTTCTAAGTTTTGTTCCCCAAGCCACTTAGTTTTTACTTTTTCCTTATGGCGAGGTGCTCCATCATGCTGGAAAAGGCATTATTAGTCACCAAACTGTTCTTGGATGGTTGGGAGAAGCTGCTCTCGGAGGATGTTTTTGTACCATCCTTTATTTATGGCTGTGTACTTAGGCAAAATCGTAAGTGAGTCCACTCCCTTGGCTGAGAAGCAACCCCACACATGAATGGTCTCAGGATGCTTTACTGTTGGCATGACACAGGACTGATGGTAGTGCGGCACTTTTCTTCTCCAGACAAGGTTTTTTGCGGATGCCCCAAACAATCGGAAAGGGGATTCATCAGAGAAAGTTACTTTACCCAAGTCCTCAGCAATCCAATCCCTGTACCTTTTGCAGGATATCAGTCTGTCTCTGTTTTTTCCTGGAGAGAAGTGGCTTTTTTGCTGCTTTTCTTGACACCAGGCCATCCTCCCAAAAGTCTTCGGCTCACTGTGTGTGCAGATGCACTCTTACCTGCCTACTGCCAATCCTGAGCAAGCTCTGCACTAGTGGTTTCTGGATCCTGCAGCTGAATCAACTGTAGGAGACAGTCCTGGTGCTTGCTGGACTTTCGTGGGCGCCCTGAAGCCTTCTTCACAGATGTAGTGGAAATGTTTTTTATGAGCTTAAGGTCATTTTCATGGCAAAGAGGGACTCTGCAATTTACCTGATCACTCTTCATAACATTCTGGAGTATATGCAAATTGCCATCATAAAACCTGAGGCAGCAGACTTTGAAAATTAATATTTGTGTCATTTTCAAAACTTTTGGCTTCGCTTGTATTTTGACAGCGGCCGGTGCCGCTGTCAGATTACCATGTCTGGGCAGCGGGGATTCCTCCATCCACACACCGAAGTGACTAAACAAAAAAAAATACTAACCATATTTGGCCAGCTTTAGTGCCATTTTCTTTCACTTGAATGTTATTAGAAACGATAAGAAAAAGACTTATGTAATAAAACAAACCAATTCAAAAGGAGTGCCATTTTCTATTAAGCAGTGTAAACAACCCCTATTCCCAAGGTGGTTGTCTAAGGTGTGAAAACCTCTGTGTTGTAATGAATCAAAGGTGGAGTTCTAATTCATAAAAAATACTTGTAACTATTTAACTGGATAATATGTCTGGTTCAAAGACTGCTGTGCGTACAAGTTATTTTGGAAGCATAGCAATGCGAATGTGAAACTCTTGTAGTGTTTTTTTAAGCTTAAAAAGGAGTGAGAACGAAACTGAGAAAAGCAATAACAACAGATTAAATTGACAGGACTGCCCACTAGCCATCAGAAAGCCCAGTAAAGAAGATAAACTGTAAAGCTGCCCTGCTTGAAGAATTCCCATACTGAATTAAATTGTTAAGCGAATAGCTGATAAGTGTTTCTTTAAATCCACCTTTCTCCTTCAAGTCAGGATTTTAAACCGGTCCCCCTAGAAACTGCAGGCGTATTTGCCTAGCTTTTTGCTGCTCTGCTGGGGTTTTGGGAGCAATAGGGAAGTTAAAGCCTTATCGGTTGGTGCCCCGAGGTATGTGGCTAGGCAACGAAATCCATGAAGATTAGCAAAAAACGCAGCACATGGCGGAAGAGGGTTTATAAGGCTTCTAGAATTATTTCAGGTAAAGGGAGGGTTGCTTATACCTCTAGCTGGACAAATCCAGGTACAATGTATAGTGAGATGCTTACAAAAGGGTGTTGTAATGCAGTGTTTGGACTTTATACTGATTTGGAAAGCTTTGAAATAACACTTCAAACTTCAGTATTGAAAGTTCCCAAGAGTCCAGATGTTGGCTTAACTCATGATGGTTAGGTTCCCATTTTAAAATGGTACAAAATACAGTTTGGAAAAAATATGATCAATGTAAGCAGTCACTGAGTCCCATCACTACTGCACATGCCAGCGATGCTACACAAAAGGCAAGTATTGCAGATGCACTTTCCACTGTTATGTTTTTGTATATATACATACATTACCAAAAGTATTGGGACACCTGCCTTAACCCGTACATGACCTTTAATGGCATCCCAGTCTTATGCCCCGAACACACGAGCGGAACCAGCCAAGATTTTTCCGACGGAATTCCGCTAAAGTTTGGCTTGCATACACACAGTCACACAAGTTCTCTGAACTTTCGACCGTCAAGAACACGGTGACGTACAACACTACGACGAGCAAATGAAGTTAAATGCTTCCGAGTATGTGTCGAATTGTTTCCGAGCATGTGTGGTTTTTTTGCGCGGCGGAATTGCATACAAATGGAATTTCCGTCAAGAATTTTTCCGGAAAAATAGAGAACCAGCTCTCAATCTTTTGCTGGCGGATATTCAGACAGAAAAAGTTGGATGGAGCATACACACGGTCGGAATATACGACCAAAAGCTCCCATCACACTTTTTCCGACGGAAATTCCGCTCGTGTGTACGGGGCATTAGTCCATAGGGTTCAATAGGCACACTCCTAAACCTTGTGGACAGCCTTCCCAGAAGAATTGAAGCTGTTATGGCTGCAAAGGTTCGGCCAACTCAATATTGAACCCTACAGACTAAGACTGGGATGCCATTAAAGTTCATGTGCGTGTAAAGGCAGGTGTTTCGATATTTTTGACAATATAGTGTATGGCTTAAAATGCACTAATTTGACACACCTGGCTTAAAGCAGTATTAACCCCAAAAGCAAACCCTTATTATATTGTAGCTTACCAATTCTTAGATGTAATGGCTGCATTAGTTTTCTTTTCTCTTTTTTAGGCTATCTTCTATTTCCATCTGGTGATGCAGCCAGCTAGTCTGTTTTGTTTCTAAAGGCCAAGCTCTCCAGCAGAATGTATCAGTTTACATGCATGAGACAAATCACTTACCACTGGCAGTGGTTAATAAAATGATCAGCTTTTTTTTTTATCCGTACAAAAACGTTATCCCAAAATGAAAAAACGTTTGCTGTTACGGAATATAAAGTGTGAGCTGGAGTTTGGTTTTAGTTTGTTAGTGTATGTAAGACATGCTTATACATTTAACACTACCCAGCACCCCCCACCCCCCCCAAAGACATTGCAGCTGTCTGCTGTTTCTCTTGTGCGCATTCATCTAGATTGGAGGCACTCTAATACTGGAAAACGAATGCAGCCACCACATCTAATGATTGGTAAGGGTAGCAGGATTACCTTGGTTTAAAACACATTAGCACATGCTATCGTTAGCAATAATTACTGTGTTCTCCCGGCAGGGACTGCTTCCCTGCTCCCCCCACCAGGAAAACTCAATGGCTTGGCAGGAGGGATTCCCCTACCAACACTGTCTGTTGATGGGTGAATCAAGTCATTTTCTTTCCTGCAAATGTCTATGGCCGGCCTTAGATGAACTAGCAGATTTAGGTGGGCTTTTTCATAAAGAAGGTTTTTCATTAAAAAAAGCTGACCATTGTAAGCACACCTGTAAGTGTTAAATGGTTTGTCTCAACCCTCTTACTCCCAGTTTTGCTGGACAGCCAAGTCTGTTTTAAAGAAGTTGAAAAATAAAATTTACTATCTGGATTACCAGATGAAAATAAAACACAAAGCCTAAAAAAGAAAAATGAATGCAGCCAACATATCTAGAATTCATAAGCTGCAATATAATTGTTTTTTTAGTTTGATACCACTTTAAGGCTGGGTTCACACTATTGCCCTATTGCCGCATGCAGCTCACAGCAGGGGTCCGGCGCATCCCCGTTCACTGTTTCGTGTCCGGATTCAGCCTGAATTTTTGGGCTGAATTTGGACCTGAAACGGACCAAAAGACACACAGGACCCAGTGCAAATTCGCGCCGGAGCCACAGCGGAGATATGTGAATTGGCTCCATAGAGAGCCAGTCACAATCTCCTACCATGCGAATTGGATGTGGGGAAATCCGCATCCAGTTCGCATAGGTGGGGACCCAGCCTAGGACTGGGTGCACATTTATGTGGCCACAGTTTCAATGCGGGAAACCGGCGTGGTTCTGTTCACTGGTTCAGGCAAGATTTAGGTGTAAATTTTTACCTGAAACCACACCTGAACTTGACTGAAACGCTCAGGACTCTTATTAAACCGCACCGCGGCCGCCAGGCGCATGTGTGAACTGGCTGCGTTGAGAAGGCTGCTGGTCCACATTTAATGCGAATCTGATGCGGCTCAAAACTCATCCGATTCACGTATATGCGAACGGAGCCTAAGGCAAGGCATTGCTGACCTTTCTGGCTGCTTTTCATGTAAAATAATTTTTTTTTTCAAAAGATAAGAAAGACTAAACTAGAGTTGAGTTTGGGTACTTTTCTAGCAGCTTGGAAAAGATTGCAGGTTTATTTTCATTAGCATGCTGGCCGGCTTCCAAGATTTTGTAACAGAAAATTAGCTAAGATTTCTTTTTGAAAACCAGTTTCTCTCTAATGTCCATAGTTACAGAGGTAATTGATGATTTGTTTTAAAGGTCTTCTGTTGCTTGCTCAGAATACGTATATATTGGTTTACATAGTCTGGGTACAGGTTCAATTTAAAACAAGCTCTCGTTCATCTCTGTCTCTTTAAGCATCGTGAAGACAGTAATTATCAAAGTTTACAATACAGGCACTTTTTGTTGTATGAAAGCCGTTCCTGACAGGCTGATGGCTTTCTAACACACAAGGTATTAGAAACCGACTTAAACCCGACTGTAGAGTTTTTGCTCTGACAGTTTAGGAGCGCTGTGAACTTTTGCTTTTTGAACAGATGAGCTTTGATTAATCTTTCTTTTCCTTCTTCATATGGAAGTCGGACAAATTGAAGACTTCATGTTTTAAATTGGTTATAAACCATCACCATGTAAAACAACCCATTCAGTTTAAAATAAAAATGAAAGGCAAAACATTTTTGTATAGATCTACAAAAAAACCTTTATAAATACCCCCCCCCCCTTTTTTTTTTTTTTTTTTATAGCTGATCACATTCCCTCTGTTCTCAGCTGCATAAGAGCTGGGCAAGGAGAAGCAGCAGCATGCTGAGCTTCCCAGTGAATGGCTGTGAGGGGGGAGGAGGTGTCAGGACAAGTCTGATCATTGGAGTAGAGCAGTTTGTCAGTTTTTAATAGGACAGCAAGGGGACTGGCAGGAACACCAGGGATTTCACATAAAGGAAGCAATACAAAGAGAAAAGGATTCTTTCTCATACAAGTACATGGTACGTCAGGAATATGACGTTTTGGGGTAACAAACGCTTTAATGTTTTCAACGCTTTCTTTACTTTTTTTTTTTTTAATATATTGTGATTATATGACCAGTTTTTTATGAAAAAGTTAATGCTTGTCAGAATACAGTTTATAACTTGGCTTACAACCTAATCGTATTTTTTTTTTATTTCAGCAAGCCAAAGTGGAGATACCTGTTCCTGCTCCTTCACCTGTAATCCCCCGGCTGACACTTAGGGTTGGTGCAGGCCAAGACACAATGTGAGTATTATACGGACTTGTCACTGTTCACAGTAATGCATGTGTTTGGTCAAATGTTGTATTGTAATCTAGTACCAGTAGTAACAGGCTTTGGCTTTGAGCTTATGTGGAGGACATCAACATTCAATTTGTGAGAGAATGCAAAACATATTTGAAGCGAACAAAAGCCTGTCAACACAGAACCTTATAGGACAGTTTTACTTATCTCCAGTTCTAGCAAGAAGGTCTATAAGCTGACACTACCTCACTACCTTGGCTTTTTCACAACTGAATTCTCCATTCATCTTCCCAAGGTATGGGAGCTTAAAGTGGATGTAAATCCAATTCATAAAATTTGAGCTGGGCACATATATCTGCAGTGTTTTCTTATCTCTCTTCAAAGAGCTAAGTCCCCTAGCTTTCTCCTGAACCATTCCTCTGTTATAAGCCTGATAACTCCTGACAAATTCTCCGACACATCAGATAAAAGCAGCCTGAAATTTGTGTCAGAGCAGGTTACTATAAATAGATTAGCAGGCAGCTGGCCCTATTTCAAAACGCCTCTGAGAGTCTCTGCCTATGTGGAGAGAGGGGGTGTGTGCCTTTCCTCCAATCGGCTTTTTTTTAGCTATCTTGGCTGTATGCCCAGACATCACACTCCCTTTTAAACAGGAAGAGGACATTTCCTAACACAATCTGAACTTTCTAAACAGTATATAAAGCTGAAGACAGCAGATATGGATGTAAAATTGTATAGGGAGATTTGTTTCATCCCGGTGTATCATCTGAGGCTGTTCACTTCACTGGGTATGTGAATCTTTGTTATCCAGATACGTCATCTGCTAACTTATTTTCCATCATTTTCTGTTGTCTGGGATAGAGTATTCTATCCCCTCCCCTGGAAAATGATGTGGTTCTTTTGTAAGCTGTAGAGAGAAATGATAATTCAGCAATCTGATTGTACTGTACACTCTGCCATTTGCAATAACCGCATTTGCCGACATACCAATTCCATGGCTGCCAAATTAGTATTTCAGGGAAATTTACTGTATTCAATTCTAATGCAATTAGACCTCATTTGGTTTCCTAAATAAATAAAAGGTCAGTCTGCAAATTAAGCTTATCTCTGGCCACAGCTTCCATAAATTGTGTTTTTAATGTTTTTAACAGATCTTATCCATAATGGGTTAGGTGATGTTAGTTCATTTGGACTTAAAATATTTAAGACTGCTTCTTAATGTTGTATTTGAACAGTGCATTACAGCATTTTCTGTGCACGGTTATCAAGTCACTGATCACTAATTGATTTAATGCCAGCAGGTGCTTAAGATATGGCATCTACTGGACACTGAGGTACTTTATGTAGGAAATAAGTTTCACGCATAATGCAAATTAGCATTCACAAGACAAGTCTGGAGTTTTTTTTTTTGGCCATTGCTTTCTACTAAAGGGTGAGAATAGAAGCGGTTTCATGCTCAGCAAAGAATAACTTGTCAAATATACTAGTTATTGGCATTTAAAGGATAGTTCATCTACTGACGTTTGGTAAAAACGTCCCAAAGCAGTATTGTGACCTCAGTACATGAACATGCAGTGCTCTGTTTTGTAAAAGAATACTTTTTCAGCATTTCTTCTCTTTTCCCTCTCTATCCTATAAGTGGTGGGACATACCAAGCATTAGAGGAGTACGTAGAGGAGTACTCCGCTTTGTGCCCTACCCCTGCTGTCTCTCACAGCTCCACTTTCTGCAAGAGATAAAGAGCAGACTGCACAGGTGTGGGTAGGGAACAAAGCAGAGTGCTCATTCATGAGTTTCTAGGGCCACGCATCCAACAGTTGATATGTCCTTACAAAGAGTCCTATAAGCCACACATCACTACAATACCCTGTATGTGAAAACAGCCTCAGCCTGGGCTTTATCCAGTTTGCCACCAATGCCTTTCGCCATGCCCATGGCGCTTAATAATGGGGATGGGTGGGCCAAAATGCGTTGGTGGGTGGCCTGGAGGGACTGAGGCTCTTTCACTTTTCACATACAGAGTCTTGTAGTGATGTGTGGCTTATAGAACTCTTCTCTCTGCATTAGTATCCACAAAGCTGGGATGAGCTCCATCCTCACCTGCACTCCCAGCGGTTTACTATAGAAGAGAAACCGTTGGAGCCTTAAGCAGCACCTATAGTTTGGCATTGGTTCACAGCTTAATATGTCCTGCCATATGCCAGACCAAGAGGTCACAGCACTGGAAAAAAGCAGCTTTTTACAAAACAAAGCTCTACATGCTAATGAACTGAAGGCTCTGTAATGCTTTGGGATGTTTTTACTGAGTATCATTAAAGGTGAACCTACAGTTTAACATTAGCTTGATACCAGTGGTTGAGCTTAGCGTACAACTAAAATACTACAAAATTGCTGTTTGTTTGCCATCAAGGAGATTTTCCTTTAGTTATTGCCGTTGAAACACAGCAAGTGATTGGAGATTCTCACTATGGACTGTCACAAGTACATGTTCCCAGAGTGATACCCCTCCAATCCTGGTGAAAACTAATGACAAATGGATGGATCTCTCTGCTTTGGTGTTAGTGTCTGATTAGCCTAACAATGTATATTAAGCTTGAACTGTAAAATTTATTGTATTTTGATTTCTAAATTTTTTCAAAGCTAAGAGAAGCATAGGAATTTTTTTTTTAAAGTATTATACTTCCCTAGGTGAGTGCATCATCTGTCCGATGCTGCATCTGTTTTCCGCCAGCTCTAAAGCCTCGTACACACTATCAGATTTTCTGACGACCGAACCTCCATTTTTTGACATGCTAGTCTCATGTCGAAATTGAAGAGGTTACTCGCCATACAAAAATTCTTGTAAGACAGAATACAACTTCAGAAGTGACGTAATGTGTTGACTAGTCTTGTATGTATTCTTTAGTTTCTGAGCATGCGTAGTCTTGCGCTTGCGATTTTTTTTCGTACGAAAACCGTACTAATTAAACGAAAATCGAACGTTGAGTTCACGTACAACAAAAATTTTATAGTCTGCACATCCAGTTTTTGTGTGACGAAAAAACCGAATCGGCTGTCAAAAGCACCATATTAGCGATTGGAAAATCAACAGATTGTTCGTCGGACAAAATTTTACTTCCGATTTTCGTATCATGTGTACGGCCTTTAGACTGAGAACTGAGCTCAAATACCACTGTACGTTCGGTTCTCAGAGCTCCCTGAGCAGAGCTGTCTGCTCTTCCCACAACAAGCGCTGTGGAGCGCTGGGCTGTGGAGGGGCCCAGAGCGGCTGGCCCAGGCTGAGCCAGGTGGCGGTCCAGGGTTGTGGGCGGATCCCGACCAGATTGTCGGGATCTTTTCCCAGCCTGGACTGGCTTTGTGACATCAGCCTGCTGTCTGCTGAAAACGGGTCACAGAAGGAACTGTACTTCTGTGAACCACAGAAGCACAGCTAATCACGCTTTGGCTGTACTTCTCTTTTAAGACATTTTTAAATACAGTAACTTAAACTACTGTTTTGTTTTTTAGAACCTGCAATCTCCTTGATTATCTGTAGTGTTGATCTAAATTTCTTTTCTTCTGCTCTAATGTATTATAAAGGTTATCAGAGCTCAGCATTCACTATTTGCTGTTTTAAGATGCATAAATAAAGGTAGGCATCCCATCCCGGCTTTGGCCTTGCCATTTAAATAGCACTAACCTTAGTGTTTGTATTCCGAAATTGAAGACTACGGTTCATTAAGGTGCCCCTCATGGTCATATTCAAATAGTGTTTGCCCTTAACCTTAGCTTTCTCAGTGTTTGGGTAAGAATGGGTGGCTCTTTATTGACTTGTCAAGCTGTTGGTTTGCATTTCAGGCCAAGCATCTTATGACCCAATCTATTTATTTCACTGTTTTGTGGTGGGGAAACAGGTAAAGGAATCCTGCTGAAAATCCCTCCTTCTGCACGTTTTTATGAATAAGGCTAGTGTCTGCAGCAGTTAGGGCAGCGTGACCAAATCCTTCAGAAAACGTAATGCTAGCAGCATGGGCCTATTGTGGGATACAGCTGTGGGCGGTGTTGGTTACTTTGCTAGAGATTGCTCATTCAACAGAAGCCTATGAAGGAGAACCTGCAGTGGAATTAAATGAGGAGGAAGAAATGATACTGCAGGGAGAAGAATGTGGAAGGGTAAACCACTGTTTGGGAAAAGTTAAACAATGGTTCTCTGGCAGGGACAGTCCATGTTTATTGCTGTGCTAATGGGCCTCCAAATTATTTTACAATGTGGAGTTTAGTGGTTTATTACCAAGAAATAAAAACTGTTAAGAGCTGGATAGCCGCATTAAAGACTGCTGAGTGACTGCATAAAGCAAAAAAAGTAGTAGCGGTGTACAGTATATAGGGCAAGAACTTGTTTTAACCCTTTGATTTATAGCCTATATTGTAAATAAAAGCTCATATCTTCGAGTCTTTATTTGGCAAGGAGACCTAGGATGAAAGAAATCAGTGAAATCTGATTTCTGCTTTGAATTTTATGATGAAACCGTACAATGAGAAACAGCCTTCGGCAGGTAGAGATGGGTTGAAGGCATTTTTTTTCTAGCTCTTAGAAAGCCACAGAAGTTAATAATGTAGCCCATTTAAGAAAGCAAGCGCCACAGGAATTTAAATCTAATCACGGCAAATAAACAAGCCATCTCAAACAGCTGTTTGTTGGTGTAATTTTCTTAGCTGACAAACCATGGTGATGCGGCTGACCTGAACCGTGTTGCTCATGTGGAAGTTAAAGTATAGAGTTGGCACTGTTTCTGCATAATCTGCCAGTCACAATGATCAGTCTTGCCAAAATGGAACACTGTTTACATTCTACATCTAAGAATGGACCTGCATGTTGAGTTCACCGACATCTGTGCAAATAAATCTAGTTATAGTGCATCATGACACTACTATGTTGCACTTACCAGAGCAAATTTTCCTTTGCTTGCTGTACGAGGTGTGTCTAAAAAGTTTGGTGAATGGTCCGATATCTCAATAAACATGGGCCAGATGCTCGCGCATGCACATGACTATCCAGAGCCACATCAAGAAGCGCCACCTAGCGTGGAGTTCACATGACCGTCAGGGTAAACCCGCTGCGGGCAGTCGAACTTAGTCCTTGTGAGAGGTAGGGGCATTAAGTGAACATCAAGTTCTGCTACAAATTGGGGGAAACCGACGTCAGAGATGCATGAAATGTTGGTACAAGTGTGCAGGATGGAAGATGCGAGCAGAAAATGCGTTTATGACTGGTTCAAGTGCTTTCGCGAGGGAAAGGAAACGGCTGAGGATGAGCCACGTTCTGGTCGGCCATCGACCAGCAGAGCCCTAGACGTGTTTGGCGACTGACTCTGCAATTGATGGCGTAAGAATTGTTTATTAGCAAGGACACAGTGCGCACCATCGTCTCCGAAGATTTGGGTAAGCAGAACATCTGTTCCGCTTACCCAACATTTGTGGTCCCACATTTGTCCCACATTTGTGGTCCCTACCTTCTATTGTGTTCCTCCTGCCAGATCCTACATCAATACAGGACACAGTAGTTAAGTAGGATGGTGGGAGAACCCATATTATACAGCAGGAGAGCAGGTATCCAACACTTCTGAAATGTGTAATTTCTTGACGATTCTTTGGGTAGCAGTTACTCAGCGGGGCTCAGTGGTGCAGGCAGCGGGTGAGTTGGTGTGCATTAAGTGTCTTCTTTGCAGGGAGCTCTTTTTTGTGTATTCTTTGGTCTTTTGACTAAAATGCCATTTTCTTTTCTAGTCTAATAAAATCTCCAGTACGATTTAGTCGACTAAAATCTCATGGGTTTAGTTAAATTGTAATGCATTATTTAACTGCTTGCTGTCATTAAACGTTGGCAGTTTGAAGAGGAATATCTTCAAACTGCTGCCGTAACCCCGGTATCCTATTCAGCGGGTGGTCCGCTTTCAGATAAAAGTTATCGGGGGCAGGAGAGGACCCCTCCCGCCGTGCTCCGGTCATCTCCAACGCTTACCGGAGCAGTCAGTTGTGGCGGAGAGGATCGTGTCTGCTCTCCTCTGAGCCTGGATGCTGAGCGAGGGGAAGATGGCCCCTGCTCGGCTCCATAGCCTTAAAGGGCGGTCAAATGTCCCTTCCACCAAATGCTCTTAAAAGGTACATTTTTTTTTTTTTTTTTTTTTTAATTTCATTTTAGTGTAATTATGGGATTTGAGGTCTTTTTGACTCCAGATCTCATATTTAAGAGGTCCCATCATGCTTTTTTTCTATTACAAGGGATGTTTACATTCTTTGTAAATAGGAATAAAAATGACCCAAAATTTTTTTTAAAAAGGGCAGAGTCAAAATAAAAAGTAAAATAAGAAAAAATAAATAAAAATTGAATCGCCCCTTCCGGCTCCCACGCAGAAGCGACCGCATATGTAATTAGTGCCTGCATATGAAAACGGTGTTCAAACCACACGTGGGGTATCGCCACGATCGTTGGAGCAAGAGCAATAATTCTAGCCCTAGACCTCTGTAACTCAAAACTGGTAACCTGTAGAAATTTTTAAACGTCGCCTATGGAGATTTTTAATGGTAAAACTGTCGCCATTCCACGACTGGCGCAATTTTGAAGCGTGACATGGTATCAATTTACTCAGCATAACATTATCTTTCACAATATGAAAAAAAAAACTTGGGCTAACTTTACTGTTGTCTTATTTTTTTAATTAAAAAATGTGTATTTTTTTTTTTCCAAAAAAAAGTGCGCTTGTGAGACCGCTGCACTAATATGGCTTGACAAAGTATTGCAACGACCACCGTTTTTATTCTCTAGGGTGTCTGAAAAAAATATATACCGTATATACTCGAGCATAAGTCAAATTTTTCAGCACATTTTTTTGTGCTGAAAGTGCCCCCCTCGACTTATACTCGAGTCAAGCACTTTTCTGCAGCAAAAAAAATTCATTTTCCGAACCGACTTTGGGGCCCCGTATCTCAGGGCCACTTAGTGCTAGGAACCCCAAAGTTGGTGTGCAAACCCAGTGGAACTGGTACCACAACATATCCAAAGCTGAAGTTCCTAGCACTAAGTGGCCCCGAGATACGGGGCCCCAAAATCGGTTCGGAAAATGTCATTCTCTGCTGCAGAAAAGTGCTTGACATTTTCTGAACCGACTTTGGGGCCCCATATCTCAGGGCCACTTGGTGCTAGGAACCCCAAATTTGGTGTGCAAACCCAGTGGAACAGGTACCACAACATATCCAAAGCTGGGGTACGGGGCCCCAAAAACGGTTTGGAAAATGTCATTCTCTGCTGCAGAAAAGTGCTTGACATTTTCTGAACTGAATTTTGGGGCCCTGTATCTCGGGGCCACTTGGTGCTAGAAACACCAGCTTTAGAAATTGTATGGTGCTAGTTCCTCTGTGTTTGCACACCAAATTTGGGGTTCTTAGCACTAAGTGGCCCAAAGATACAGGGCCCCGAATTCAGGCAACTGTGTCCATCTGCAGCAATGTCATTTCGGACCCTTTGGGTTCAGAGACCCCAAATTTTGGCTGCAGCTAGGGGGCATCTAGGAACCCTTAACTACCGAGTTTGAAGTTCAGGGGACCTATGGCTGCAAATGGGCACAGTGATGCTGCAAATGGGCATTGTTGACCCTCTTTTCCACTTACAGTAGCTGTGCATTTCTCACCCTCGTCTTATACTCGGGTCAATAAGTTTTTCCCATTTTTTTTTTTGTAGTAAATTAGGGCCTCGACTTATACTCGGAATGACTTATACTCGAGTATATACGGTATATAATGTTTGGGGATTCTAAATAATTTTCTAGCAAAAAAAATGATTTTAACTTGTAAACACAGAGTCTGAAAAATAGGCCGGTCCTTAAGTGGTTGTAAAGGCTGTATATATAAAAAACAAATTTTTTCCTCAGTTTAGCCTGATACATATTCTTCTACATATTTTTGGTAAAACAAATCGCAGTAAGCGTTTGATGGGTTAGTTTTATGGCATTTTTATATTAATATATATATTTTTTTTTTACTAGTAATGGCGGCGATTTTTATCGTGACTGAGACATGGCGGACACATCGAACAATTTTGACATATTTTTGGGACCATTGTCATGTTTACAGCGATCAATGCTAAAAAAAATTGCATTGATTACTGTAAAAATGACACTGGCAATGAAGGGGTTAACCACTAGCTGGCTAGGAACGGTTAAGTGTGTCCTAGGGAGTGATTCTAACTGTTAGGGGGCGTGACTACGAGTGACACTTCACTGATCATAGCTCCCGATCACAGGGAGCTGTGATCAGTGACAGTGTCACTAGGCAGAACGGGGAGATGCTTATTTACATTAGCATCTCCCCGTTGTTCCTCTCTGTGAGACGATCGCGGGTAACCCCGCGGACATAGAGTCCCGCAGGACCCGCGATCCTACTCACAGAGCTCGCGGCAGGTAAATATCCCTTCCTCACATTTTCGTTCTGTTTTTGTTCGTTGATGAAATTTGGAATTTATTTTCTTTAGTTTTTGTCAATTGACCTAATTCAAGTTTTATTTTTGGTTTAGTTTTCGTCACTGAAAACATGCAGCTGACAAAATTTATTTTGGTAGACGAAATTAACACTGCTTGACTTACAAGTTGCAGTTGTAAGGATTTGCTATGGAAGAAAGCCAGGAATTTAAAAAAATATTTTGAACTGTTAAAGATCTATAACATAAGCAAGCCCAAAATTGTAGTGTGTCCCTTTTTAAATTGATAAAAGCATTGAGAAGAGCCTCAGAAATAAAGTTGAATATCATGTTAGTATCAGTGTAAATGGTGTTCCGTTTTGGACTGTTTACCTGTGTGTCCATGTTGGCCTGGATGCTGGCCTGAAGGCTCTATATATTAAACTTTGAGTAGACTCTACTTGACACTACTAAGGAAGTCAGCAGGAAACATTTTAACTGCTGAAGTTACAGTGTTTACGCGTTTGCCTTTCTGCCTGCCAGAAATCCTTTGCTCCTAGAATCGTTTCAGGAAGGAAGTATTGAATTAGCAAATATTTGTAATGTCTTTTAATGTTAGAAGCTGAAAGACGTAGACACTCCTTCATCTTGGAGATAAAAGTTATCAGCACTAAAATTGGTCTCTATTAATGTTCGTTCGAGTAGTTCCCACATTTTGTTTCAAACTCCAGACTCCATATTTACTGATTATGATGTCTACACTTCTTTATGTGTGTTTTAATTATTTTTAATCACATTGAATACAAATGACTTTGCTTATTGTTAATGCATACCACTGTTCTTACTTAATCAGCAGGCAAACGAACAGTTCTGATCTCATGTGGTCCAAGCTTGTTTTTAGAACTGCTTTTGCAATTATAATTGTGATTTCCATATTGTGTAGACTCTGCAGCTGCGTATGTGGATTTTTTTTTTGCTGGTCTTTTCACTTTCCTGCGTTGTTTGTATGCAATCCAGTTTGCTTAACTTATTTTAATGTTGTCCGTTTAAAATTGACACTCATTGTCAGGTAATTTCTTTACAGAAGGCTACAGCAGTATCTGTATAATATATAAATTAAGCTAATGGTGTCTAAATACATGGAAATATGGCATTTTTAGTTGTACAATACTAGCAATGTCAAGTCTGTTTCTGTCGCACACAATTACTATAATTTCCTATAATTGATGTTAGAAATAATCTTACAGTGCTACCTTTCATGTGCGATTGTATTGTCCTATTAGTCTGGTTCCTGTTGATGCAAATTCCAGGGTAATAGCACCAGCATACACTTTTTGTTCAGCCATAACATTCTTATCTTAAAGGACTTAAAGGGAAAAGTAAAGGCACATTACTTTGTTTTGTAGACATCCTCCTAGACTCAAAGTGTAGTATTTAGCATATGACTAGCAGGTAACCTGAGTAACAAAGAGACAATTTACACCTGTGTATCATGGTGTCTATAGTAAAGACTCTGCAAAGCCTGGAATAGAATGGTTTTACAAAGGGCTAAAACATGGCGTGTCGTGTTTGTTGCCATTAAGGCTGGGTTCACACTTTTACGATCAGACATCGCTATGCTGTGCGCATCACATGCAATGCGATTTTTATCCATACAAACTATGGCTGAAATCGCATCGCATTCTCATCAGTATGGTGCAGGACCTTTTTTGGTCTGCACTGGAATCAGATTGCATTGGGTGTTCACACCTATGCGATCCGATTCCTGTACCATTTGACGGTTCACACTGTGTTCTGCGAACCAATCTGGGGATGTCATTAACTTTAAATTGATACCCCCAGCGGTTCGCAGATCTCAGTGTGAACCAATGTGCAATTCAGTGCGTTGCCGGAACCGGCATGAATTGCAGGGTTACCCGCATCACACCAGTGTGAACGAGGACTAAATGTACCTACATACATACATACATACATACATACATACATTAGAAAAAGAAAAATTGGGGTTGGTGAAGACTGGTCGTTTTTTTTTTTTTTTTTTTTTTGGCCCAACCGAGATTAAAGCTGGCCATACACTTGGCTTTTTCTCTTTGTTCAGCCAAAATAATGTCAACAATCCACATCAAGATAATCTAGCACCACATCCCAAAATGTAGCAAAAAAGGGCAACTTTTTACTGTCTGGACTGACTACCAAAAAGGGTTAGGCTCCTTTCACACTTGTGCGACTTGGGATCCGACTTGAGACCCAAAGTTGCAGGACATGTGAAATGCAATGTATCTCTGAGAGCCGTTCCAATTGACACTACTGAAGTCACTGCAAAAGTTTCCTGCGCTACTTTGATCCGACTGACACCACTTCAATTCCAGAGAGTGAAAAAGTCTTATTAAAGTCACTTCAAAGTCGTATCAAAGTCAGACTCCAAAGTTGCACTGAAAATTACACCACTTTGGAGTTGGCTAGTGTGAAAAGAGCCCAAAGGGACTTTACAAAGTTTTATTTGTATCAAATCAACCCAGCATAGAACTGGTTGATTATTTTAAATACAATAAGCTTTAAAAAGGTTGCACATTATAAATTTGAACATAACCCCTTGTGTTGTGCCCTATTTGCAGTAGACCTATGAGTTAATTTACATTTCTCTGGAGCGGCTTACACAAATACCACCCACTGGATGTATACCAACCCATTTTGTCGCATAGCATAAAGAACAGAACATATAGTTGTGGACTGCGAAGGGGCTACTTTGCATTTCACAGATGTGCTTTCTCGGGAAAGAGGTGTTCATAAAGATGCCAACAGAACTTCGATGTAAAATGTCGGTGACAGCCGCTGTCAGGAAACAGTGGGAAGAGGGTTTAGACATAGAAGAAACATTTCATTGCATTGATCTTGGCGGTGTGAGGCTCGGTGGCCAATATGTCCCTTCTACAAGCCCCCTATCTGCACCAGAGAACCCTGGCTGAGGATTGTCGAAATGTCTTTCTCCTCAAGTGTACAAATTAGATGGGATGAGTTAGTATGTCCATCATTATTAAATAAGCATAAAATCAGAACTATTAAAAGTCCTAAATAACCCAGGCCATATAAATTTCTTTACAAAAGTTCTCAATCTTTCCCAAGTCCAATGTAGACCAAAGACTTCAACACTGTCCTCTCTGGTTATGCCATATGTCCTAACCAGAGAGGACGGTGTTGAAGTGTTAGGTCTACACTGGACTTGGAAAGATTGAGAACTTTTGGAAAGATGTTTATATGGATTGGGGTATTTAGGACTTTGAATAGTCAGTGCCTATTTTGTTTATTGTATTTTCCTACTGGGGTTGTGGGGTCTTTTCAGCTGCTGCTAAAATGAACACATTTGGGTTATAAGCATTATTAAATGTTTGGGGGATTTGAGGTCTCTTGTTTCTTCCGTGTCTGAATGAGTATTAGCTGCCAAACATTTGTTGAAAACCAGTATCTCTCAAACCCCTGTATAAAGAGAAGCCCCTGCACTATTATGCTGTGTTCTTAGAGGTGCTTTCCAGAATAAAGGTTCTCAAGTCTTGGCCTTCTCCAGCAGTGTTGGAGACAATGTTATGTACACATACTGTTGGTGAGATCTGAGAAACAGTTGGAGAAGGAAGTACGATGTTAATAGGAAGGAAACTGGAGAAAAAGGAGAATGGAAAATAATGTTCATAAGTCAAGTCCAGCTGTCTTTTTATTCTTCTTTTTTATTTCTTTGTCTTTTTATTGACCTCCTTTTATCTACACCTTTTTATTATTTGTGCCAATTCTCTAAACTTTCATAATCGTTGTTTGACTTTCATTGTCAGTACTTTTTTTGTATAAAGATAAGGTTTTTTGACATGCTGCTGAATCATTGGATTCCTGTTTTTATATTTGGAAGAAAAGATCCAGATTTAATCAATTTTTTTGTCTTTTTTTTCTAGTGTCATCAGCAAAGTGGTATCCACTCCAGAGGTAAAGGCAACTACAACACCATCCTTGCCTAAATCACCTCCACCTGCCCCGTCTCCAGCACCAATTCCAGTTCTTGTTGTGCCTCCTCCTGTCCAAGCCCCTCCTGCCCCTGCAGCTGCATCACCTGCTCCAAATCCACCTCCTGCTACCCCTGCACCAAACAAAGAAAACTCAAAGGCTCCTTACAGGAGTGTAGTCACCGAGACAGTCAGCACCTATGTGGTAAGTGTGGTCAGGATTAACCCTTTTTCTTTACAACATTTTATTCCTTTTCCACATAGATGTAGAGTTCTGAACATTAAATCATTTTTACTGCTCAGTAGTCGAGAATTCTCTAATTTTCCTTTTACTTTAAAATTGTAAACTTTAAAGTAGAAGAAAAGCCAAGCATGAATTGTTTTTTAAAACGTTCCCTACCCCCTCCTTCTATATATCCTTTATACCCTTTGTAGGAAAAAAAAAAAATCTGTATATTTACCACTTTTTGATCTGCTTTTGTCTGGTCATGTGATCAGCAGCTCTGGCTACCCTGTGTCAGTGCACGGCTGCTTCAGGGGAGAGCGCCAACAATGGCTGGGCCACGGGAACCTATGTATAGTGGTAAATACACAGATTATACAGGATATAGGGTTTAGAGGGTTTAGTAACACTTTTAAACTGTCATGAATGGCTTTCCAAATCCATATACTGCATCTGACAACAGCCTGGTTTTGCAGTATTAAAGTCCAGGTGCTTAACTGGCCTGACTGCAGTCCAGATCTTTCACCAACTGAACATATATTTGGTGCATCTTGAAACTACAAATACTATGAGGACAACCCAGGATTGTTGAGTAGCTAGAATTCTATATCCGGAAAGAATGGGACAGCATTGCTCTCCCAAAGCTTCAGCAACTGCTCTCCTCAGTTTACAAATGTTTTCAGAGTGTTAAAAGGAGAGGGGATGCTGTACTATGGTAAACATGGCCTTGTCCCAACTTTTTTGAAGCGTGTTGCTGCCATTAATTTCAATTTTTTTTTTCTTAAAATTGTATATTTTTTTTAGTTTAAACATTGGATGTTTTGTGTTATCCAACTTTTTTTTTTTTGAATTGGGGTTGTATCTGCCTTCACTGGGTACAAGTATGTGACCCTCCTGGTTGGTGGTTCTTTGAAAAAAATAAAAACTACATGGTTGATGTTCTGATTGTTCACATTGCCTAAAAACATTGGGTGGTATTAGGTCAGCACTACTGTTACATGGGGACAAAATGGAATGTATTGCAGGTAAGGCAATTTTCTAACAGAATTAAAGTGGTGAACATTACCTCATCAGTAGGGCTACATTTCCAGTTTAATTTTACTTGTCCTTTATTTCAAAGTGACAACGATGTCATAAAGTAAATGGAAAGTTACTCAGTAACAACGTTTTATACCCTTGATGTTATCAGCAAGTTGAATAGGAGTGTTTGGCTAATAAGTAAAAAATACAAAGCTTGGAACATAGCAAGTCTAATAAAGTGTATTTTTAAAGAGAACGTTCCTCCTGATTTACATAAATATGTTGGCCTACATAAAAATTGCAAGTATTCAAATACTTATAAAATGTTCTATTGGATTTCCTCCTGCAACTGGATCTGTATGCAAATATTCCAACCACATTTATATTTCTAAGGTGGGGGATGTGCTTCACGGTCACATAAGATAATTGAGAAGTATATATGAAAAATATAGTAAGGCCACTTGTACATGGAAGTAAAAAAAACTAAAAAATAAAACTTTTTTATTCATCTGAACACAGGTGCTTTGTTGCTTATGGAACAGTACACACAGCTGCATAAAGATCAGTAATACAGCAAAGGGGTACAGAGCCATAAAAAAAAAAAATAGAATGCTTTACTTTTGAGTGCAACAATTTACGCACATACAAGTGTATACGCGCATATATTGCAACACTGGCAGCTAGGACGTAGGCATAGTTACAGAAGACTCTGTTATATGTTGCTACCTTAGTGATTGGACACTGGTAAACAAAACTGTCCGATCCTTATATAACCCCTCACACTCACAGCAATCCTAAGTTTTTTTGCAAGCAAGAACTGGAACATAAGTAGAAGGGAGGGTCCTGTCTCTTGTACTGTACTGCAAGAAACCGATTTTACTGTCAATCATTTTTTATTGTACAGGAAATTGCTATAGTGGAGATGGCTGAGATGTCCAAAAGCAATACATAAAAATGAGGGGTGGGAAAAGGAGCAAACAAATGCCAACAGTACCATAAAGAAAAATCGATCAGTGATTTATAGCGGGACTATCGGACACCTAACTGACACCTGACAGTTTTTTGGGGAACCAGTGACACCAGTACAGTGATCATTGCTAAAAATGAGCAGTGTCGCTGTACTATTGACACTGGCAGGGAAGGGGTTGACATGTAGGGCGATCAAGGGGTTAAATGTGTGGCCAACATGTACTGTGTGAGGTGTTTCTACTAAGCAATGTGCTGTTTTTTACTTCCTGCTTTGCAGGAAGCAGAAAACCGCACATTACTGCTGTCAGAAGAAGAGTCCTGTGTTCGTTTACCTACAGAGTAATTCAGTAATCTCTGGAGCTGATCGTTTTGTGTCAGCGACCAGTACCGGCTGATTGGTTCGTGCTGCAGCCAATCGCAGCATAGCCAGGGCGGCAGGGGCATGCTCCCTATCCTGGCGCGCGGATCATATACTAGGTATGTGATCCTGTGCAGGAGAACCGCCTTGCCCTCATATGTACTGTATCATCAAGCGGTTAAAAAATGTAATAAAATAAGTAACAAACATGTCAAATTTACCTGCTCTGTGCAGTGGTTTTGCACAGAGCAGCCCCGATCATTCTCTTTCAGGTTCCCCGCTGGCGCTCCTGGCTCCTCCTCTTCAGCCAGTGCCCTCAATAGAAGCCGCTTGCTCTGGGGGGACTGGTGTGTGCTCGCTCCTGAGCCCTGCTCCGTGTTTTCATAAGACACACAGAGCTGTGGCTTGGTCCTACCCCCTGCTCTCTTCTCATTGGCTCACTGGCTGTGATTGACAATGAGGAATGAGAGACTCGGGAGAAGCTCAGCTCTCGTGCACATCACTGAATCGAGAGGGAGATCAGGTGAGTATTGGAGGGGTGGTGCTGCACACAGATGTTTAACCTTCATGCATAGAATGCATGAAGTTAAAAAACCTTGAGCCTTTAAAGAACACTTTTACAGTTCCTAATATCAAGAAATCAGATGCATTCTGTATTTGAATGTGATTGACTATGCAGGAAGTACACTTTAAGTTGACCCCTCTGTTAAACTGGGTGCACATATTCTGCAAGGTCTTATGGGAAACCTACATAAGATATTCAAATTTATTGTTAAAGTAAATTGAGCTTTCTGTCTTTGGCACAGGGGTTTACTGCATAGAAATGATGGCTAATGGAATACAATTGCTCTACTTTCGGTAGACTTTTTGGGAATGCCAGGTGCATTGTAGGATAATGTGAGGAATTTAACAATCCTGTAAAGGAGCCATGTTTTGTAAAAGTTTAATTGTCCACATAGGCAAATTACAAACAAAGATGCTTAGAGAGCTATATTGATCAGCCCTAACTTCATGACTGCTAAAGTGAATAACATTGATTATCTCCTTACAATGGCATCTGAAAGTCAGTGGGATATCTTGGGCAGCAAGTAAACTTATTGTCCCTGAAGTTGATGTGTTGAAAGCGAGAAAAAAAGTGGGCATCGCAGTTTGTGGTGTATGGGGTTAAGTAGCCGCAGAGCACTCAGGGTGACCAATGTCCACAATATGCCTACAATGGATATGTAAGCACCAGAGCTGGACCACAGAGCAGTAGGAAGGTGACCTGGCCTGATGAATCATGTTTTCTTTCAAATCATGTAAATGGCCGGGTGCGTACATATCGCTTTCTTGGTGAAGAGATGGCCCCAAGATACACTATGGGAAGAAGGCAAGCCTGTGGAGGCAATGTGATGGAGGCAATGTTTTGCTAGTAAGCCTTGGGTCCTGCCATTCATGTGGATGTTACTTGACAATTCCCTTTATGGGAATAGTATTCCCTGATGGCAGTGGCCTCTTTCAGTGGCCTCTTTCAGGAGGATAATGCGCCCTGCCACACTGCAGAAATGGTTTAATGAACATAACAAGTTTTAGGTTTTGACCTGGCCTCCAAATTCCCCAGATCTCAATGCAATTGAACATCTGTGGAATGTGCTGGAAAAACAAGTCCAAACCATGCAGGCCCTGCCTCACAGATTGCAGGACTTAAAGGATCTGCTACAGATGGCTTGGTGCCAGAAACCACAGCATACCCTTTCGAGGTCTAGTGGTATCCATGCTACAACAGGTCAGGGCTGTTTGGCAGCAAAAGGGGATCCTATTTGATATTAGGTGGGTGGTCATAAAGTTATGGTGTATAGTTTCATTGTTTTAGAACTTAAGAGTTGAATGCTTAGAATTCAACATGATCTAGCCTTGCTTTGGGCCTCCCTACTCTGCAAGGCTTAAATGTTTTTTTTAGGATTGAGGTGCAAGAATATAGTTTACTTGCCCTATTCCTTGGCCCTGCAGACTGCAGCACTGTTCACTTCTACCCGAAGTTGCGGGTGGTCCCTTGGCGCCATTGCGTTCTCCTGGTTTGGGGGGGGGGGCAGTGATTATTGCCAAGGCTATAGTGGCTGGTAATAATCACATGCTAGAAAGCAGATATGCTGGTTGTACCCAAGTCAACCGATGGATCAACTTTGGTATAATCAGCCTGCCCATTGATGGTTCAAATCATGGCGACTCCCTTCTGAATCGGTCGAGATTTGAACCATCTATGGCCAGCTTTAGGACAGATCCTGGCTGAGAAACCATGCTCAAGATACTGGTGTTTTTTGATTGTATACAATTTTTGAACAGGGGCAGCACAGTTAAGATTTAAACCTATGACTCTAGCGCTGTAAAGCAGAAATCTTAACCGCAAGGCTGCCTGCATGGAGTTTGCTTATTCTTCCTATGCTGATGTGGGTGTCCTCCGGGTACTTTGGTTTCTTCCCACAGGGCAGGGACTGATGTGAATGTACAATGTATGTAAAGCACTGCGTACATTGTCAGCTCTATATACCTCAAATAAATGAAAACAGATGTTTACACTCTTCATTTTTATAGTTTGCTTTAGCTGTAAGAGACTGATGTTTTTACTAGTGCTTTTCACGGACAGTTGCAGTAAATGGTATGGGTTCCTTTTTGATCCTCCTTCCTTTTTTTTTTTTTTTTTTTTTTTTTTTTTTTTTTTTGTGCATGTGTATTTTTAGATTTGGGCAAAAGTTTAAATGCTGCATTCTGTAGTAAGTAAATGCAGATAATAGTTTATTGCACGTGTCAGGGCCTTTCCCTTCCAAAAGTTAATGTAATCTGCCTTCAAACCCTGGTCTGATGACATACATAATTTTTTTATGTAAAAAAAAAAAAAAGTCCACAATTTGTGTTATTATTTTCCAGTGTGTTTTATGTCGGGTTGTTCCATGTAGGCCTTTACAGCATATTTTTCTATTTGTAGATCCGAGATGAATGGGGCAATCAGATCTGGATCTGTCCAGGATGCAATAAAGCAGATGATGGTAGTCCAATGATTGGCTGTGATGGATGTGACGATTGGTACCACTGGTAAGATATTGACAGCTGATATGGTTACTGAAGTAAAATCGCATTAAATATGGCATGCCTTGGTCTTACAAGCCACACATTTCCTGACCTTAAAAACATTTAGAAAGTTTAGTTGTGCAAAATTACTGCCATTTGGCTGACCTTGGGCTTGCTATGTTTAATATTTTACATAAAAAATTACTATGTACATTCTTTAAATTCAGGTATTAGCTATTGTTTGTATAGAACAATACATAGACAGGGTTATGTATGTAGAAATTGTCTTCCAAGTTAAGGGTTGTTAAATTGTGCAATGCTTGAATGGCTTTTGGTCATAACATTCCATTTAAAAAAAAAGAGCATGTTTTGCACCTTTTATATTTACTGATAATGGCAAGAAAGCTAAGAGGCTTTGTTTATCTGTACGGTGCATAAACGAGGTAATACTGATTGACGGGAAACTTCACACTTGCTGAGATTGACCAGAGATCAGCACTATTGCTTTTAAATTTAGTATTGTGTTTAGTACAGAGGTGCTTTGCTTTGTGTGCGATTTTTAATAGGCTGTTACTCCTGCATTTAAATCAGAATTATTTATTAAAAAAAAAAATAGTTTTTGTTAAGCTACTCATAGGCTTTAGACAGCTTTATAAAAAAAGTACTTTTTTTTTTTAAACCTCTTTTTGATCATAACAAAGATCTTGCGTAGACCAACATCATTGAAAAATAAACATCTGTAGGGCTGAAAATTGTCGCTTTTTCGATCTCAACATAGTCGAAAGATCATACGCATTACTGATGCACGGCTTTGTCTGGAAGCATTGTTTTGAAATGATCTGATGCTAACACATGTTTTTTTATGGAGCAGTCTTTTTTTTTTTTTTGTATAAAGACTCATTCGCACCATGTGCAGTGTGTGTGTCTGCTCCGTATTAAGTCGCTGCAAGGGCATAAAGAAAGCAATGGTTTTCTATGTGACTCGTTCTTACCATATTGTTATGTACATTTGCATTACCTTAATACGTGACCAGTCTGCATTTAACCTGTTACTGCCAGGATAACACACATGTGGTGGCAAAAGCATGAGCTTCAATTCCCACACGCTGCACATATGCGTCACTGTGCTGCCGATGTTTCTGTGCTGAGAGTGCGCTCACTGCATGCTCCCAGCACAGAGACTGAACTGTCAGAAACAGCTGCTGCTCCCCACTACTGATCAGAAGCAGGTGGGTCCAGCTACAGCCAGTCACAGTAGGTACATGACCGCCGAACCTTCCCACCCACCGGGCATACAGACTCTATTAACGGAATACCGGGCAGGACGGGGTTAAAGCAAAGCAGCGCACATGAGCGCATGTACACGCAACACAACTGAAAGTAAAGATATGAAACCTATAAATTGTATTTTGACCCTTCCAAGGAGCTGTCAATAAATGGCAGATGACCTGAAAACATTTGTCAACCTGCAAAAAAATGCAATATGATGAAACGGTGTACTTGAAAATGCATGTTAAATGCCTGTCAATGCACATGCATTTTCAGTGTCGCTGTGATTTTTTTTTTTTTTTTGTGCAGTATGGTGTGAAAGGATCCTAAAAAAAGATTGTTTATATGTCTGAGTACAGTGTTATGTCTGAGGCTAGCCTAAAAGTGGTATTAAAGGCTCAAGGTCTTTTACCCTTATCCAGGGCACGAAGGTAAAAAACCTTCTCTGTAAAGCTACCCCCCCCCTCCCTAATTCTATGCATGAAAGGGTAAAAAAAAACTACCTATCTGCAGCAGCCCCCTCTAATACTTACCTAAGCCCCATCACGTTCCAGCGATGTGCACGAGAGCCTTGGCCCACTGTGGACTCTCCGTCCTTGTTATCTGCTGTCAATGCCAGCCAGTGAGCCAATGAGGAGAGAGAGGGGGTGAGGCTGAGCCAGGGCTGTGTGTGTGTGTGTGTGTGTGTGTGTGTGTGTGTGTGTGTGTGTGTGTGAATGGACACGCAGAACAGTGGTTCAAGAGCAAGCCTGCTTGGGTGCCCTGAGAAGAGGAGGATCAGGGCTGCTCTGTGTAAAACCAATGCACAGAGCGAGTAAGTATAAAATGTTAAAAAAAAAAGTTGCATTTAATATAACTTTTTAAAGATCATTAAAATGATCCTGGCAGCACAAGGTCTGAGCTGGCAGGAGGACCCACAGTAAGTGGTAGGGGGAGCAGGTATTCACATAACCAGAGGTACCTGAACACTTGCAGCACCCAGGGAAGCCCTGAAGCGGCTGCGGCAGAAGCGGGCTGCTGGAAAGGTATATGGGATTGTTTTACATTTTAATGACCCTGTGCAAGGAACACATTAAATGCTTTCATTCCATCTAGCACAGTGCCTGATCTTTGGCATGTGAAAGCATCTCTATCATAGATCATCTTTAGCATGTGATAGGTGTGTACATTACCAAGAAGAAGAGATCTTTAATATCTGTTTTTTAATTTTAATTTCCTTTGAAAACTTTCTTGTATGAGTTGATCCTAATGTCCCAATGTATTTTACATTCACTGATGGTGCATACTTCTGCCATTGGGACACTTTCACAGCGTGTCTTGTCACTGAAACGCTCTTTTATATTTATTAAGACGAAAAACAGTCACTACAGCTTCATTTTAGTAATCTGTATAAATGTCTTTAGTACTTTGGGTTGCCCTGGGCTTCTGCATTTTGCATATCATTACTGTTATACCGTTATTTGCACTCTTTAATTGGATAGGGCCTAATGACATTAAGGGCATGATGTGCAAGCTCAATAAGGCTTCTGTTTTATAACCAGCAACATTTCTACAAGAGATTTCTCCCTTATCTTTCTCATGATTCATTAAAGCCTAACACTGGGCAATGAATATATAATTAGAAATGTCTCTCCCCCCCCCCCCCCTCCAGCTAATTAAAGGAGAAGTCCAGCCTGAGCTTTTTAGGCTGGGCTTCTTCTCTGGGTCACAGGAGTGCAATTCGTTTTGCACTCTTGCGATACGTTTTCAGCGGAGCGTGGTGTGAAGTCCGCTCCCCGATGACATCACCAAGTTCAGTCGAGGCAGAGCGTTATCCCGACTTCCGAAGTCTGGATCCACCCGCTGCCTTGACTGATGGCAGTCTCAGGCCGCTGAGACGGTCTCTCCCCGCCCCTCCATAGCTCAGCGCTCCAATGAGCATGGAGGAGCAGAGACGCTGACTGACTAGCAGCATCTCTTTGCTCGGAGAGGGGAGAGAACCGAGCCATCGGCCTTTGTTGGAGCAGTCCGTGTTCAAATCTAGTTCATAGCTGATAATGAGATCTGCCAGCACAGTACAGGCAGGAGCAACTCCTAGGCACTGACGGTATGCAAATATCGGGCCTCTCGGCGAGTGGGCCTTGGCGCAGAGAGGCCGCACATTTGCATACAAATTTACAGACACAGCAGTTACCAGCGGCTAAAGGAAAGCCTTTAAGGGAATTCAGATGCTGGGAAGTGGATTTATGATCATGTGACTGCTGTGATTGGCTGTTACAGCGGTCACATAATCGGAAAGCACCAAATAGCTTCTTGTGATCAGGAGCTTTCTGATCATGTGACCGGCAATCACCGCGGTCACATTATCATAAACCCCACCTCGCTTCCCCGCATCTGAAATCCCAGGAGGGAGCGGCCCAAGGGAGTTAAAGGATAAGTTCTCCTTTACAAAAAATAAATAAATTATTAATATTTTTTTTTTTTGCAGGTAAAAAAAGTAAATGTACTATTATTTTTTGAAGGAGCCTGGAAAGCATTGCACCCGTGATCAGCAGATCGTAAGTGCAATGCAGGGCTCCTGCAGATTGCCAGTGTAAGCTGTCTGCTCATACCTCGTATGGGCAGACAGTTACTGAATGACAGGAAGAATCAATTAACTATCTAGAGCGCATAACAGCACCCTTTTGTAGTTCATTGAGAGGTACAAGCAGTCAGCCACAAAGGCTGTCAGTACTTGTAGTTCATTCACAGAACTCTGTGAATGAATGATGTGGCCGTATGGGAGGAGCCCCACGCGGCCACACTCTTTTTAAATGGATACAGCGGGTATGGGGAGAAGATCCTCGGCCCACTGTCATAGGGAGTGGCTACAGGAGCAGGAACATGTTACCTGTTCCACCTCAAAAAGCAGTAAACTTCTCAATTATGGTGAACATAACTCCCCAGCCCCTCTTTAACATTACATAGAATGGGTAAATGAACTAAGATCTTTCAGCAAGTAAAAATGTAATCAGCAGTTTTGAATGATTTTTAATGTTATGCTCCGTGAATGAGAACCTGTAACAAATGTAGAGTAGCTGTTATCTCAATTTGGCTGCAAAGGTGGAAATACACTGTATTAGCACACTGCTTCATCCTGGCTATATATGGATGCCTTATGATATAACTTTGCAAGCATGCAGCAGATCCCAAGTTATATCTACAAACATCTTAACTGAAGAACATTTGTTAACCACTTCCCGTCTGCCAAACGTTTATCAATGTCTTTGGACGGGAAGGGTGATATCTCGGTCATCCCTGCATTAATGATCAAGATATTGTCTTTTAGGGCTGGCGATTCTGCACAAAATAAACGTAATCCGAGTGGCTAATGAGCCGCTGGATTACTTTTACAGGCGGCGGATGAGACCCCCTTTACTTTACTGTGCAATCAGAGAGTCCGGTAAGGATGCGACCAGTGGCATCAAGGTCTGGACACACAGTGAAAGAAACGGTTGTTGGTCCTCCCACTGTGTGACGTCAGAAACAGGAAGCGACGTGGTTTTCGTTGCTTCCTGTTTCGGTTGTTTGTTTACCTGGTCGTTGCCAGTTAGGGAAGCAGCTGATCAGATTGATCTGTGTCTGATTGGCTGCATTGGAGGCCAGAGGAGAGGTTTTGGGTCTAATAGGCCCCAGATCTCTCTCCATAAAGAGGACCTCTCACGGCCCATGCTATTACAAGGGCGGGTCCGTTGTACGGCGCACGGTGGGCGGAGTCATGACATCACCAGACTCCCCACCCACCTCTACACTCGCGCCTGGCCGGAGTGAAAAGTGCGCGCACAGGAGAAGAAGAGCGCGCTCATGGCTCCTGTCACGTCAAGTGTCACTGTCCAGTGACAGTTGGGGATGATCGGTGTGGTGGGGACAGCTGTGAGCACGGATCCCCCTGAATGGCTTTTCCGCTGAAGGCCATGGGAGGCAGAGAAGGAAAAGCGGCTGATCAAATGCAATGCAGGGAGATCGGTGCTCACGGCTGTCCCTCCGCTGCACCGATCACCCCCGACTGTCCCTTGCGTCCTCCTCCTCCAGCGCCTGACGTGTTCTCCTCAACCACCACCACTTCCCCTTCTTCTCTGGCCCCCCTCCTGTTCTCATCTGCCCGCTGTGTCTTCAGCCAGGGCTGAGATTATGTGGAACATCCAATCCTGGCAGAGCAGCAGAAGAAAGGAGTGGGAGGGAATTAAAAAATACTGCATGTCTCTTAGGCTAGTGCACGAGATATGTAAATCACCTTTCACTCACAACAAGGGGAAGTATTTGACAAAGTTTTTCTAAGTTTGTCAAGAATTATCTCACTGAACAATAAAAGAGAATTGCTCAGAGATGGATTAACTCTGTGTGGCAAGACTGGGCTCAAATGATAGGAAATCTTATACTCTACAGTATGATATGAAAAAAAAATTTAAAAAAAATCGGGTTTACATCCATCCATTAAGTCCAGGTTTAAAAGGCCCTCCAAGGACAACTAGGAGAGCATAAAAAAATGTGAGGGGCATGTGTAAATGGCAATCGCACCACACATGTGAGGCATCACCCCGAACGTTGAAGAAATAGCAATAATTTTAGCACCAAACCTCCTGTGTATCTCTAAACTGATAACTGTAAAGGCTTTCACAGTGTTGCCTATGGAGATTCCTAGACTTTGTAATTTGGTGTTGTCCCATGGGCGAACACAATTTTGAAGCATGATATGTTTGGTATTTATTGGCCACAACATAATCTTTTATATTTTACCAAACAATTGGGTTTTTTGATTTTGTGCAGTAAAATTCATTATAGTGTATTTCTTACAAAAAAATTTGCAGTTGAAAAACCGCTGCACAAATATCGTGTGACATAAAAATATGTAACGCCCACTATTTTATTCTCTAGGGTCTCTGCTAAAAAATATAAATATATATATTATGTTTGGGGTTTCTAAGTTGTTTTCTAGCAAAAAAAAAAGTTTTTTACATGTAGGAGAGGAATGCCAGAATTGGCCCAGACTGGAAGTGGTTAATTCTAGTAATAAGGTTAGAAAGGGGAGAGGAAATGGTAAAAAGCTATATTTGCCAACTTCCTTGATTTTATTAGGAGCCAATGAGTTTTAAAAGGACAGTTGATAAATACAATCTATATGCTGTGTGTGTCTGCTGCTCATTGAATGCATTAAATATTGCTTTATACGCTTATCTTTTTATGTCCTGTATTTTTCTCTTTTTAGGCCTTGCGTTGGATTAACTGCAGAACCAGAAGTTGATCAGTGGTTTTGTACCAAATGTGACAGCAAGAAAAAGGACAAAAAGCACAAAAAACGGAAGCACAAAGCTCACTAATAAGACCTAACCCTTCTCTTCATATCCATCCCTGTGCTTCTCTTAGGAGAGACTTGTGGCTTAGCTATGTATTCCGTTCTGTGGACTGCTTTGGATAGACAAGACTTTAGGCCCCAGGCTGACTTCTGTCTGGGAGATAAAGAACCAAGGCGTAGCGTATCTGAGGAAAACCCCGTCACAAGGAACTGGCCCAAATAAAGCCGCCTCCTATATAGATCTGGCAGTGCTCTTTTCTTGTATAATAGACGTATTTTTGTCTTCACAAATTAAACTTATAATCCATTTGATAAATCCGTACAAGCTGTAAAATGTAGTGAATGATTTTAAAAAGACTGGACTGCAACCATTTTGCTTTTGACACTTCTGCTGCTCCGTAATCAGACGCGGTTCTATAGCCATGTATATGTCAAGTACGTCATTTCTTTATTTACACCATTTTCCCCCATTTTTTTTTTTTGCTAAGATAAATAAATGACCTCCGGCTTTGTGAAATATATATATATATATATATATTTTTAAAGAAATGTTTCTATTCTCCATTTTTTCTAGCTGTTCCATGATTGTAATATATTTTAGAGTTGTTTTGGTCTTATTTTATTTATTTTTTTTAACCATCTTTCCAAGCATCTCGTGTTGTACTTGACATATGTTGTTTCGGTGCCCTTGACTTTGCGCTGGATCGGCCCTCCGCAAGAGAAGTGTAAATTCTGTGTACAGTCCTTTTTGTGCTGTTGTGACAGCCATTTTACAAAGCAGCTTAAAGCAGCAACACATTTGTTCTCTTTCTTCAGAAAGTATGTTTTGTATATATTAAAGTGTGTTTAAAATGTAATCTGTGCAGTAATCTTGACTGTGTAAACTGTTCCAGAAATGGTTGAATAACTTTACATTAGAATGATTCAATCTAAGGAAAGGGTGGAACGGCAGAATAAGAACATTTATGCAGTCTCTTTGCGTTGTCTTAATTACGGCATAGCATTGCATTAATATAAAACAGCAGAAGACCTAAACTGGCATTAGATGGATGGAATTTTTTGATCAGTTTACAGCTTGTCCCTGTTCTACAGAAACTGATCGACTTCTGTTGGAAAACTTTTTTCTTATCGTACATCACGGGACACAGCGCCATAGTAGTTACTATGTGGGTTATAAGCCACCTTCAGGTGATGGACACTGGCACGCCCTAAATTAGAAAGTGCACTCCCTATATAACCCCTCCCACTGGTGGGAGTACCTAAGTTTTTTCACCAGTGTCTAAGGTGTTGGTCACGGAGTAAAGATGTGCTGTGCTGAGCTCCTCTGGAGCAATCCTTGCTGGGGCTAGCCATGCTGATTGGATCTATTCAGAGTGTCTCTTTTGCCCAAATTGAATGGTACCCGGGCCTCGTATTCGAAGAAACGAGGTTTTGCCTGTAAATGCTTCTCTTTTTGGAGAGCTGGACCCCGGGATCCAGTACTTTTTGGTAGTAAGGCCATAAAGTTTTACTGGCGGAGGTGCTGTTACAGGTCCAGGATTGTGGGTTTCCTGAGGATCCCCAGCTCCTGAAGGTTTAACGGAACCCACCGTGAAGGGTGAAGATTGGGTCTGTTGGTTTACCACAGAAAACCCTGCGGCGGGAAAGGTAAGTGGAGTTTTCTAAGAATTTTTTTTTTTTCTTATGAATGTCTCCTTTAAGATCAGTAAATGTTGTCTTGCCTATGTGTCACCACTGGGGGCTATATTGAGCACTCACCGCCTCACGCTGAGAGAACACGCTGTGTCGGGGAGCTGAGATGCTTCTTCCTCCAGGCAGACAGCAGGACCCTCCAGTAAGCTTGAGGGGGGGTTCTTCTCCCCACCTATCGCCCCCCTGTGCTGACAGTCTCCCCTTCTTCATGAGGGCCGAAGCGATCTAAGTTTTTTTCTTTTAAAAAAAAAAAAGAGAGAAGAAAAGTAGCGCCATGCTGCTCCTTCCCATAGGTCCTAGAGGACCTGTAGTCCGCCGCTCGCACTGGAAAAAGTTTTCTTTTAAAAAGAAAAAGAGGAAAAGCTGTAAGCAACGCAGGGGGCGGAGCTTAGCGGTGTTGGCGTCCTCAGACGCCCAACATGAGGAGGCAAGGTTTTAAAAGCACCTTTTGTGTTGCTGCAGGCTGTGGAGGGACACAATAGCAAAAGGTGGTGTTAAGAGATTTGGTGACACAGGCATTTCCTTTGACACATTTTTACTGCTGCATCAGGCTGGGCATTAATAGCAGCAACTGTGCTGGACTATAGCTCAAGCAGTATATGCATTCTTCTGGTAGTACCTCTGCTTTGTGCATCGAGCTATGGCAGAAGGGGGGTTAAAAACACCTCAATAAAGAGCTCTAGAAAGACTTGGTCACACGGAAGCCTAGATCCATCCCAGTAAGATGGCATCCTCCCCTGAGAGTAATATGGCTGGTCATGGTGAGGAGTCAGGAAGGGCAAGTGTTGCAGCTGCTCTTAAACGCTGTAGGCTCTGTGTATATTACTAAGGAGGTTTTTTCTTCAACCGTTTTAAGCTTGAAGTAAAAGTTTGATGCTTTAATCACATCCCAGAGTGGGACTAAGCGTAACAGGTCCCCGTCCATTGCTCAGGACCCTCATACTGAGAAACAAGGACCGAGAGATGGCGAATTTGTCTCTAGGACCAGGAAAAGGCTGATGTCTCCTTTTCCGAAGAACCTGATGCGAAGTATCAAGCTCGCAGGAAAGGTTGTTTACAGTCGCTCACTAAATTGGTCCGCTCCACATGTTTACTGCCAGTAACACAGTCAGTCGATGAACCCACTTCTGCTTTGGGTTCACTAAAAGACCCTCTCAATCTGTTCATGCTTTTTCTATCCACTCATGGCTAAGAAAGCTTATGTATTCTGAGTGAGAGCACTCAGATAAACCATTTTTTTTCTCTGAAAAAGTTCTCAATACTTTATTCTATGGGGGAAAGGTTTTATGGGGAGTTCCAGCAATTAACGCTGCTATATCCTCTGTAAACAAAAACCTGACTTGTCCAGTAGACAATGCTCATATGCTAAAGGGTCCAACAGATAAGATGTTGGAGTTCCTTTTTTAAAAAAAAAACAACTATATTTCGCTCGCAGGTTCAGTCATTCAAACCTGCGCTGGCGTTCAGAGTATCTCAGTCCTTAAAGGACCAGTTTATAAAGGTACTCTGTTATTCCTGATCAGCAGGCCCAGGGTTTGGCCGGCATATCAGAAGCGTTCTGTTTTACAGCTGACGCTATGAAAGGTTCTATTCTCCAGGCCTCACGGCTCATGCTAAGGCTGGTACATGTGCATAGAATCCTATGGTAGAAAGATGGTCAGCCGAAGCGCCATGCAAAAAGCTCTTGGCCAGTTTCCCTTTTTATGGTGAACGGTTATTTGGAGACAATCTGGATAAGTATATCCAAAGAATTTCTAATGGGAAAAGTTTACTTTTTTCAGTTAAGAAGTTTTAAGTATTTTTCTTTTAAATGTGCTTTTTCTCTAGTGCCAAGGGCATCTGCCTCCAGGCAGTCACGACGGCCTCCACTGTCAGGATTCAAGAGGTAAAACTCAGTCAGTCCCAGGGTCAAAAGAGGACATGGGGGAAGTAACCCACAAAACAAAATGCTAAAGCCTTATGAAAGGGCGCCCCCGCACGCTCGAGTGGGGGTAAGGCTTCTACAGTTTTCAAGGGTCTGACAGGAACATTGTCAGAGTTCCTGTCTCCTCGTTATCTCAGATCAAGACGATCCCAGAGATCCAGTGAAAAGAAGTCTCTTTCTAGCTTTGGATCATCTCTTGTCTCAAAGAGTGATATCGGTGGTCCCCCTTGGTAGAGCAAGGATTAGGGTTTTTCAAACCATTTTTATGGTTCCAAAACCGTACGGGGATCTCAGACCCATTTTTAGATCTCAAAGATCTAAACCGGGTTTGAATATCCGTTCTTTTCGCATGGAGTCAATCCAATCTATAATCTTCGTCCTACAAGGGGGAGAACTTCTGGCGTCAATCGACATCAAGGATGTTTTTTTCCATGTGCCGTTTTTTCCCCGCTCACCAGAAATTTACGCTTCAAGGTAGAAAATCTTCATTTTCAGTTTGTAGCTCTGCCTTTCGGTCTAGCTACTCCACCTCGAGTGTTTACAAAGGTCCTGGCTCCTCCTTTAGCCAGGGTAATGGCTCAAGGTATAACAATACTCGCCTATTTAGATCTTCTCTTCATAGATCAATTCGGTAGCCCGCTTAATCAAAACTTTGGTCACCGCAGTTAGCTACCTGGAATACCTAGGTTGGATTCTCAACCTAGAGAAATCCTCCTTAAATCCAGCAAGGAGATTGCAGTACTTGGGGCTGATCATTGATACAGTTCAAAAGTGTTTTTTTTCCCCCAGGAATGGATCAGTGCCATAAGGGAACTGATTAAGTTACTCAAGTCAAAGAAGAATCCTATTCGGCTTTGCATGAATTTGTTGGGAAAGATGGTGGCTTCTTTAGAGGCCGTTCCTTATGCGCGGTTTTATTTAAGACTGCTGCAAAACAGTATCCTGTCAACTTGGAACAAGAAGGCCCAAGCTCGGGGTTTCCTAATGCGTTTATCCCCTAATGTGCGTCAGAGCCCCAAATGGTGGTTGATATCCAAGAATCTTCAAAAAGAGGAATCCTTTCTACCAGTTACATGGAAGGTGGTAACAGACGCCAGCCTTCTGGGCTGAGGAGCAGTCCTGGAAGAATCTTCGGAATTGTCCTATCAGGATCCAATCCGACAGTGCCACCGTTGTGGCTTTTATCATTCACCAAGGGGGCACAAGAAGTCATGCGGCCCAGAAAGAGGTGAATCCTGTTATATGTTGGCAGAAAACAACATTCTTTGCCTATTGGCAATTTTCATTCCAGGAATGGGAATTGACAGGCGGACTACTTGAGTCGCCAACAATTATTCCTGGGAGAATGGTCCTTTCACCCCGACATGTTTCTGTTGATATACCAGAAGATGGGGAGTTCTGGATGTGGAATTTTGTGTCAAGGACAAGGGATCCAATGGCATACGAAACAGATACCTTGATTTTTTCCGTGGGATCAGTTTTTTACTGATCTATGCGTTCCCTCCTGTTCTGCTGCTTCCGCGCCTTTTTCGCAGGATCAAGCAAGAAGGGAAGGAGGTGATTCTTGTGGCCCAGGAGATCTTGGTTTGCCGAGATTGTAAAGATGGCGGTGGGGGACCCTTGGACCCTACCACTATGGCCAGACCTTCTCTCGCAAGGTCCAGTATTCCATCCTACCTTACAAACGCTAAATTTAACGGTTTGGCTATTGAGACCCACATTGTGAAAGATCGTGGGCGGTTAGCCTCAGTAGTTCTGCTTGGGTAAATGCTAGGAAGCCGGCCTCCAGAGTCCAGAATCTGGAAGGCATATGTCTTCTGGTGTAAATCCAGGGACTGCAAAATCGCATGACAAGTCGTACCCCATGATTTCCAATGAGTACCATTCATATCTGTGCGACTTCAAAGTGAGTTGCACAGGAATTCCCTGAAATCGCGGCAATATCGCACGACTTTGAAGTCGCACTAGTGTGAAAGAGGCCTTAGAAGTTTTCCACGCATAGGAAAAAATCATTACAACACTGTATCCATGTTTAAATGAATGTTAAATCCGTATTAAACCCAAAAGCAAACATTTATTATATTGCTGTTTACCAATTCATAGGTGTGATAGCTGCATTCATTTTCTTTCTTTTTTTTTTTTCTTTGGCTTTTTCTTTCGTCTATTTTCATCTGCTGATCCAGCCAGTAAGTCTCCTTTTTTTTTTTTTTTTCTCAAAAGAACAAGTTCTCTTGCAGATGTATTAACCAATTAAGCCCCAGACCATTTGGCTGCCCAAAGACCAGAGCACTTTTTGCGATTCGGCACTGCGTCACTTTAATTGTGCGGTCGTGCGACGTGGCCCCCAAACAAAATTGACGCCCCCCCCCCCCCACAAATAGAGCTTTCTTTTGGTGGTATTTGATCACCTCTGCGGTTTTTATTTTTTGCGCTATAAACCAAAAAATATCGACAATTTTGAAAAAAATGCATTATTTTTTACTTTTTGCTATAATAAATATCCCTCAAAAATATATAAAAAAAATGTCATTTCTCAGTTTAAGCCGATACATATTCTTCTACATATTTTTGGTAAAAAAAATCGCAATAAGCGTTTATTGATTGGTTTGCACAAAAGTTATAGCGTCTACAAAATAGGGGATAGTCTTATGGCATTTTTATTTATTTATTTTTTTTACTAGTAATGACGGCGATCAGCGATTTTTATCGTGACTGCGACATGGCAGACAGATCGGACACTTTTGGCGCAATTTTGGGACCAATCACATTTATACAGCGATCAGTGCAATTAAAAATGCATTGATTACTGTGTAAATGTGACTGGCAGTGAAGGGGTGAACCACTAGGGGGAGTTGCAGGGGTTAAGTGTGTCCTAGGGAGTGATTCTAACTGTGGGGGGGGTGGCTATGTGTGACACAACACTGATCACCGCTCCCAATTACAAGACATCGGGTCTGTGGGACCCGTGATCACACTCACGGAGGTCGCGGCGGGTGCGCGCCTGCAAACTGCTTCTCAAAGGGCAACGTACAGGTACGTTAATCTGCCTGTACGTCTCCTTCTGCCGACGTATATCGGCGTGAGATGATCAGCAAGCGGTTAAAGCGATTGTAAGCGATCACCTTGTAAAACAACCTATTCAGTTCAAAATAAAAATGAAAGTCAAAACATTTGCGTCTAGATAGAAAAAAAAATTATAAATACCTTTTTTTTACCCCTTTTTTTTGTAAGTGATCACATCGCCTCTGTTCTCAGCTGCATAAGAGCTGGGGGAGAGGTGAATGGCTGTGCACAGAGGGGGGTCTGGACAAGTCATTGGAGGAGAGCACACTGAGTTTCCAGCATAGCTAGAGAACAGACTTCTCCTGCTTAGTGTGGCCAGTTTTTAATAGGAAAGCAGAGGGACTGGCAGGAACAGTACGGAAAACTTTCTCATACAAGTACATGGTAAACAAAAGCCACATATCAGGAATTTGAAGGGTTGGGGTAACAAACTCTTTAGGTTACAGGAATGAGGCTAACCATTTAACACTGACAGGTGCTTACAAAGACCAGCTTTTTTAAAAAAAATGTATGTAAAACCATTATCCCAAAAGGAAAAAAATGGTTCTTGTAACTTCTTATAAAATATTCGCTGTAGTTCGGCTTCAATTTGGTAGCTGACTGACAATGCTGCGGTCCAAAGGTGCCCCCTGTGCTCCTTCATCAGAGTGGGGACACTCTAATACAGGAGATGTTACTGGCCAGATCCCCAGGTGAAAACAGAGGGGGGGGAAAAGCCTAAAATCAGAAAACGAATGCAGCCACCACATCGAATGACTGGTAAGCTGAAATATATAACATATTTGGGTTCGTTACCGCTTTAACATGCCTTGCCTGATCTTTTATATTTACCAATTAGAAATACCTGCATTATAATGTTGAGTGCTGGAACATTTTGTATTGTTACCTGGAATGACTGTAACTCACTTTGTCTTCTGCAATACAGTTCCCCTGAACATGCTTGTAAATTAGTGAAGCATCAGACCCTCTGTAAGATTTTTATTGCTATCTTTGGCCCCATTTGGAAGATTCACCCCTCTGTGGACCATCCTTTCTAGGACAGACGGTGAAGGGAAACCAAACATTTCTGAGTTGTCACCAGAAAAAGAGGTGAAGAGGCATCTTTTGATTGGGGCTTTTGTTCCAGTGACATGTTAGAAGGGAATTCACTTTGCAGTGATTTTCTCTTGTTTGCCCGGAAAGCTCCCCATCACGGTAAAAAAAATAACCTGACCGTGAATCGTGATTTCAACCCTGCCCTTTTCTATGCAAAACAATGTATACATGTTCTTGAATACATATAGACTGTTTCTCAGCCAGACCTACTGTCTGTTTTGAAATGGCACAATAAAGGAACACTAAATCCTTGAATGATTGGGCTTCCCCCACCCCTGTTCCGTGCCATCAATGTGCAAACTCCAGTGCATGCGCATATGCGCTGCCAGTGTCTTCCAGGTGTCTTGGACCTGGGAGAGACTGGTGGCACATCTGTGCATGCGTGGTCAAATGCTGCCAGCTTCTGACAGGTTGCCCCTATCTCACCTGGCAGCATTTATGCGCACGTGTAGATCCGCTGCGCTGCACAGTTGCAGCCTAGTAACACACTGCCTCTTAAAAAGGCTGTGACGCAGCAATCTCAGGAGGCAGCAGTCCCTGGCCTAGGCCAGAAACCAGGAAGTGCTGCCTAAGGCAACACAAAAAAGATTTGAAATGTAAACATTTTGATTTTTTTTTTTTTTTTTATTCCCAACTTGTGAGAACGAGGAGAGAGGGACAAAATAGAGGTTGCTGCAGTGAATTAAGTTCCACTGTAAGCAAGCCATACAGGTTTTATTTTGTTCCCTGTGGGCTGAACGAGAGGAAAACAATCCATTCCCCCCATTCGTTCTTTTTTTTTTTAGCAGTGTGGACAAGAGGAATCTCCACTTCCAGCTATTGTATTCAGGCGCTCGTGGTTGTTTAACTACCCTAACAATGAATGCATCTGGTGTGATGCAGTAACTGTTCAGCCTTTCAGATTTCTAAATCAACTGTGTGGTGTCAACAGGGCAACCCACAGCTTGAATTTCACCTGACTGGAATCGCCCTGAATTTCAGCCATGTATGGACAGCTTTACTGGGCTCGGCAATGAAGGTAAACAATGTTACTGCTCAGAAACAGAGGCCTGCATTGCTAAACTGCCCATATCAAAATATTTGGCTGCCTTGCTGATCCTCTTAAAAATCAATAATTATGGCTTTTTCACTAACTTTTCTCCTCTGCATACTTGGCCAAACTGTCAATGTTTCAAAATATGCTGACCAGTAGGCTTTTTATGACCGAAAAGCCGGGTATGAGCAGCTCCATATAGTATCAGTACAATTTAGTACCTGGCCATGGATTGACAAGGGGGGATGTGACCATCACATCACTGGAGTAGGCAATTTGCAAGGCAAGTCTGTCATAATGAAAAGAAGGAAAAAATGCTCAGAAAAAAGGAAAAAAAAAATCAACTGATTTATGGTGAAGCAAAAATAACCAATGTATGTACATACTGTATATATTGGTCATTCTCGGAGGTATAGCTCAATATCTAATTTAGCCCTTCTCAACTTAGCGGAACCCTTGAAATAACTTTCTGGCCTCAGGGAGCCCCTACTAAAAATTACTACAACTCATGATACATTAGCATAAGGGTTAGTGGAAAGAATGCTCCTTACACTTTTGGACATTGGTTAGAATTAACCCCTTACAGATAGCTAAAAAGATCAGTGGGAACTTATCTGAGAGGCAGAAATTGGTCATTGCTCAAGGAACCCCTGGCAACCTCTGGAGGAACCTTGGTTAAGAAACCCTAATCTACAGTAATTAATGAATGATGCGCGAAGCCAGGTTCGGTTGCTGCTGATTTGATATTAGAGCAGAGGGACTCGTGCACATGTGAAAAAACATGAAGAAAGCAGTACAGAAAATAATCACACTCACAAATGCAGTCGAAAGGTTTGCACAAAGTGGGCTCACGATGAAACAGTCCTGTGTATTCCAGCCCCACCTGGGGAATGAATCTGCATCTCATTGTCAACTGCAGAAATGATGCTTGGCTGAGGAAGGGGATATTCTCCCCAAAACACATTCCATTTGCTATTGCAGAATGGGTAAGTGCAGACAGCTTTCCATCTGATTCTTGCCTGGACCAGAGGCTGGTGGCCCCCATCACAGGCACGGTCTCTGCAGCCAACACTGTGGGATGCTGATTCATTCCCCGACCAAGGCTGAAGTACACAAGACTGCTTGTTTCATTGTGAGCCCACATTCTGACACCTTCTGAACCCTGTTTATGAGTGTGATTCTTATAGATAGTGCTGGGTTTTTTTTTTTCGTTTTTGTATCTGTTTCAATATGCTACACTATCGGGATCATTTTGCACTACTTTCTCAGTTTTTTTTTCACAAGTCTGTTATAATGAGCATACTTGCACATTATGGCAAAAGGTCCTAGGGCCCTCAAAATGTCTAAGTTGTTTAGTTTTATTTTAAAAATTAGCCAAGCTTAGTGGGTCAGCATAAGTCATGCCATCAAGAGGGAGGTTTGCAGTGGCAGCCCCCAAGCTTCTAAATAAGGCCCCTGATCAGGTCCACCTGTCAGTTTTTTTTCAAGTGGACCCAATTGGACCCTTAAGTCTCTTCTTTGGAGAGTCCGCTGGCACCCGCTGCCACCTGATCCCATCCTGTCCGCCAAAAACTGAGATGGATGGTGGTCCTATACCCCATCTGTCTGGTGTAACGGATTGGATGGAAACAAACAGGCAGCATCTCCATAAAATTAGAATATCATCAAAAAATGTATTTATTTCAATAATTCAATTTAAAAAGTGAAACTCACATATTTTTTATTGATGTGTTACACACAGAGTGATATATTTCAAGCATTTTATTTCTTTTAATTTAGAGGATTATGGCTTACAGCTAATGAAAACCCAGAATTCAGTATCTGAATCTATAAAGGATTTTTAATAAAGAAAGGTTGGCTTACTGAAAGGTGTGTCCTAGTACAATATAGTATGCACTCAATACTTGGTCGGGGCTCCTTTTGCATTAATTACTGCATCAATGGTATAGAGGCGATAAGCCTCTGGCATTGCTGAGGTGTTATGAAAGCCCAGGTTGCTTTGATGGCGGCCTTCAGCTTGTCTGCATTGTTGGGTCTGGTGTCTCTCATCTTCCTCTTGACAATACCCCACAAATTCTCTAAGGGCTTTAGGTCACGCAAGTCGGCTGGCTTATCAAGCACAGTGATACCATGAGCATATACTCAGGTATCGATACTTTTGGCAATGTGGACAGGTGCCAAGTCCTGCTGGAAAATGAAATCGGCATCTCCATAAAGCTGGTCAGCAGAGAGAAACATAAAGTGCTCTAGAATTTTCTGGTGGAGGGCTGTGCTGACTTTGGACTTTATAAAAACACAGTGGACCAACACCAGCAGATGACATGGCTCCCCAAATCATCACTGACTGTGGAAACTTCATGCTGAACCTCATGCAACTTGGATTCTGTGCCTCTCCACTCTTCCTCCAGACTCTGGGACCTTGATTTCCAAATGAACTGCAAAATTTTCCACAGTCCGTGATGATTGGCCATAGAGTATCTGTGGGGTGTTGTCAAGAGGAAGATTAGAGACACCAGACCCAAAATGCAGATAAACTGAAGGCTATTATCTAAGCAACCTGGGCTTCCATAACACCTCAGCAGTGCCACAGGGTGATCGCCTCCATGCCACGCCGCATTGATGCAGTAATTCATGCAAAAAGAGCCCCGATTGAGTGCATACTATACTGTACGTGGACATACTTTTCAGTAAGCCAACATTTCTGTATTAAAAATCCTTTTTTTTAATGGTCTTATGTAATGTTCTAATTTTCTGAGATACTGAATGTTGGGTTTTCACTAGCTGTAAGCCATAATCATCAAAATTAAAAGAAAAAAATGCTTGAAATATTATCACTCTATGTGTTACCCATCTATATAAAATATATGAGCTTCACTTTTTGAACTGAATTACTGAAATAAATTAACTTTTTGATGATATTATAAATTTATGAGATGCACCTGTACTTGCTCTGTGCAATGCTTTTGCACAGGCTGTTTGATCCTGTCTCTGCACATGCTCAGTTTAGTGTGTGTTGCTAGAGTTTTTTTTTTTTGCGTAAGTCGCAACACTGCATTTGTAAGTGTAACGTCAGCCTTTGCATGGATGTGGGATTTTCCGGGCGCTTGTTATGTTATCTGGGGCTCTTCTGGCCATGCAGTACATGTAGTACTGCAGTATGGGAAGTGTCCGGAGGTAACCAGGACCAGCATGGAGCACAAGTGGCCGGCATTTGAGGCCGTTCGTAAGTAGGAGTCGTTCGTAACTCGGGTGTTCGTAACTCGGGGACTGTATTGAATGCAGATTTCTATTGGGCCATCACTAGTTAGCTCTTTGTACTGTTAATATAAACTTTTAGGTTAACTTAGTTCATTGCACTTATTTAAGCCATATTTTACTTAAGTTACTTAAATGGTAAGATTACTTTACAATTATGTGCCCCATGGGTAGCAGTTTTGTGTATTTCTGTGGGAAAGTCAAGCAATAGTGACCTCCGCAATGGTTTTCATTTTTATTTTATTTTTGGGAAAGGCTGCACATTTACTTTGGTGTTGCCAAAGTGCACCATAAATTTCAACGACCTAAAACTAAATGTGAGCTTATACTGTATTTAAATGAAGAGAATCGAGATGTTTGCTTTTATTGGCATAGTTTCATACTAAGTTTGGGTTATAAATAATGGCTCAAAACTAATGCAAGTTACTTTAAATTTGTAGTATCAATGCCTAATTGGGCCATTCTAATGTTTAAAAGCCACTCGTTTTAACTAGATATTGTAATTAAGGCCCAATATGGCTAGGATTACTTCACCAAAACATTAAGGCTCCTTTCACACTGAGGCGCTTTGCAGGCGCTAAAGTGCTAAAAATAGCGCCTGCAAAGCGCCCTGAAAGAGCCGCTCAATGCAATCCAATGGGCGAGGGCTTTCACACTGGAGCGGTGCGCTTGCAGGGCGGTCTAAAGTCCTGCAAGCCGCATCTTTGGGGCGCTGTAGGAGCGGTGTATTTACCGCTCCTAAAGTGGCCCTTCCCATTAAAAACAATGGGCGAGCGCTCCAAACCCGCCTGCGGGTTTTAACCCTTTTTCGGCCGCTAGCGGGGGGGGTTAAAAACCCCCCGCTAGCGCCGCTAAAACTACGGTAAAGCGACGCTATATTTAGCGCCGCTGTAGCGCCAGCGCCCGCACGCCTCAGTGTGAAAGTAGCCTAAGGATGGCAAAGTGGCTGTAATTACCATGTACAGTATTATGCATACAGCTGATTTATTTTTAATTTTTTTCTATCACCTAGTTATAAATGGGCCTGAAGACAGAGTAAAACCATCCAAAAGTAAGCAAATGGTCAGTGTTATTATAAATAATATAGTAGACAATCTTACTTCAATGTCCATAGGAACCTATTGTCAACTCTTGCTACCAGCTGTTAATAAATTCAGATTTCTCTGCCTGATGACCAGTCAAAATTAGGCCAAAGGAACCGCATATATGCCCTGTGAGAAGGTGTAGTTGTTTAAAATGTGTTTCACAAGCATTTTATCCTGTATGAAACCGTATGATACACATTTCATATGTACATATGTTCTTAAAGTGTATCTAAAGCCAAATTTTTTTTTTTTGCATTTTGGATGGAGTCCGAAGGGGTTGGAATCCCTATCAGCTATCTATAATGGTTTGTGTCCCCGCTAAGAAGATTAACCCTTTTTATTTGTCAATAGAGGGGAAACCTTCCAGTGGGGACAATTGTTTCAATGACGACTAAGAGAAGATTTCCAATCTCCTAGAGATTTTCTCCCATTTCCTGTTGTGTCTGTAGGACAGGAAGTGAAGGAACCTTGACTGGAACCTGACTTTTTTTTTTTTTTTTTAAAGTGTTGGCTTTATATTTGCTTTAAAATTCAGTTTATGCAAATCAGTGGGGTACATGGGAGATTGCCAGATAACCCTTTCTTTTTCTTTAAAAAAAAAAAGGTTTTCAATAAATGAGACATCGCCCTGAGTTCTATCTTGGCCTAGGCCGTCCGTCTCTGGTTATTGGGTGCATTGTGAGTGCTTCTTCACTTTTATCAGTGTGATAAGAGGATCAGTAGGAAGTAGAGCCTGCTTATGTAACATAAATAAGACCGTGCCATGCCCTCCCACCGCATGTGCATTTACCTGTATATTAAAAAAAAAACATGGTTAATAAAATATTACTTTAAACCCTTGATCAGATGTATCGTTAGCCCATCTTTTTTTAACATATACCCCTAAAAAAAAAAAGCTGTAAATAGTACAGGTTATGGGAAAGCAAAGGATCTAGAGCTGAGCTATCGGATTTGCTTTTATGTTATCCCTGCTCCTTAAATTCAATTGTCTAGATTCAGTGAAGGCAGGCAACTTGTCATAATGGAAAAGTGGATGGATGTAATGATAATGGTCACTCTAGTATGGAGTATTCGATGGGAGATGGTAATTCTGTTTAAAGTACCAGTTGCCCCTTAAAGTATATCTAAACTGAACCCCCTTCCTATCTACCCCCCCTCCCCCGGTCCTGCTGTATCAGATTGCCACGATCCCCCGCTGTCAGATGCTGAAAATCAGCTTCACCGATCCATGTGGTTTTCTCTCCTCTCATGACCGTACGGGCTAGATGGCTCCTGAATGGTCAGCACCATCCATTTGAAGGTTCTGACCCACAAGAATCTCTGTAGTCCGTCTTGTCAGCACTAGAAGGTTATGGCTCAAACCGCTGGAGGCTGGGGGGAACAAAGACATGGGAGAGGCAGGAGGAGCTGCAGATGTCCACAGTCAGATGAGAGCCAGAGCAGATGGAACCAGCCATGAAGGGAGGTTTGCCACACCGCTCCTGTATGAACTTCACCATGGGTTCACACGGTAGCAGTGTGGGCAACTGCATGCGATTTGGACAGGAATCACACTACATTCCTGTTCAAAATTGTATGCAATTTTTTGCAGTGTGCTTTGCGCCCATTCATTTTATGTGGACGCAAAACACACTGCAAAGTATCGGCAGCATTTTCACGAGTACTCGTGAAAATACTCTGTATCGGTACGTCCATAATTTTTATTCTCAATGCTGGCAACCCAGATCTGTGACTGCTGCCCCTTTCTGCCAACCCCTTCACTGGTTTTCACTAGCCCAATGGGTTCAGTTCAGAATACTAACCATACAAAGCCATCCACAACACTACCCGAGATATCGCCCAAATCGCCTTCTCTGCTCTTCCCAAGACATCTTGCTTTCTAGCTTCCTTGTTACAACCTCCTATACTTACCTGTAGGACTTCTCCAGAACCTCTCCAATCCTCTGGAACTCCCTACCCCAGTATGTCTGTCTGGCTAGCTCCAACCCTGTCCACCTTTATGCAATCCTTTGAAAACTCATTTATTCAGGGAAGCCTACCCCACCTCCACTTAAATTTATACTTGGGCCACCTCCATCACCTCATCCCTCACACCTATTACCCTTTTGTACCACCTCCTCCTCCCTTTTTATAGTGTAAGCTCCATGGGCAGGCCTCTCCTATTCCTTCTGTATTGAAATGTATTGTAATTGTACTGTCTCCCTTTATATGGTTCTATATAAACACTGTATAATAATAATAATCCACTTTGCATAGTTCTTGAGGGACACTAGGGACTACCGCCAATGTGAACCAAGCCTTAGGGTTTACTAACATTTTTTTTACTAAAGCGTTTTTGGCTGTAGAAATTGAACAATACATACAGTAGCTGGATTACACACAGCAATTTTCCAGGAAATGTATGATGGTCATACTGATTTCGTAAAAACACTACAGCAGACAAAAAAAAGCTTAAAGTGAACTAGACCATATAATGGAGCTTTGCTTGCTTTTGTGCCGGTTCTAAAGTGGTCAATGTAAATATCCCATCAAAATTATTTCCAGGTAATTATTATAATATTGGCATAATAGTTTTGCATAAAGCTTTCTTAAAGCGATATTAAACTCAGAACCAAAATGTAATATATATTGCAGCTTCCCAATTATTCTGCCATTTTTTTAAGGCTTTTTCACCTGGTGATCTGGCCAGTAACTCGCCATCCACTCTGGATGAAGAAACACAGGGGGCACCTTTGGACAGCAGCATTGTCAGGCTGGGGGGAGGAGAGTGTTATGTCCTGTACACACGGTCGGATTTTCTGACGGAAAATGTGTGATAGGACCTTGTTGTCGGAAATTCCGACCGTGTGTAGGCTCCATCACACATTTTCCATCGGATTTTCCGACACACAAAGTTTGAGAGCAGGATATAAAATTTTCCGACAACAAAATCCGTTGTCGGAAATTCCGATAGTGTGTACACAAATCTGACGCACAAAGTGCCACGCATGCTCAGAATAAATAAAGAGATGAAAGCTATTGGCCATTGGCCCGTTTATAGTCCCGACGTATGTGTTTTACGTCACCGCGTTCAGAACTATCGGATTTTCCGACAACTTTGTGTGACCGTGTGTATGCAAGACAAGTTTGAGCCAACATCCGTCGGAAAAAATCCTAGGATTTTGTTGTTGGAATGTCCGAACAAAGTCCGACCGTGTGTACGGGGCATTAGATGTACTAGCAAATATAGATACACCAAACTGAAGCTGAGCTCCCAACAGATTTTTTCCTTTTTGGGATAAAGGTTTTACATAAAAGCTAATCATTGTAAGCACCCCATCATTGGTATATGGCTTGTCTGGACTCCTTAACTGCTACATCCGCAAGGCATCTTGTTCTTTTGAAAAACATTGCTGACCAGGTCACTAAGTGAAAATAAAAAATGCCCGTGACGATGTCAAACGTATGATGAAACGTGTAGGGCGGGGCCTAACATGACGTCATAACTTGCAGCGGCCGCCAGCCAGAAGGATCGCGTCATGGATGGGATAGGGCTGCAGCTTATTGTTATGCTTCAATTTAATGTGAGTGCACTATTTTAAACCTAATAAATACTACTTTAAAGGATATACTGCACCGAGCTTTAATTTTTTTACATGTTTCTGTGCCATGTGAGTGGAGCCGAAGCGAATAGTTGGATTACACCATCTAACGTGGGCATGTTTGGGATTTATCCCTTAAGCATTTACGTCTACTCGGTAGTATGAGAGCCATTGGACTCTGGTAAGCATCCAACTTTATTCTACTGGATATTCTGGAGATTAGAATCACTTCCTGTACTTCATATGTGCTTTTGTTTTTAGCACAAATCGGATTTGTCTTATTTGTTTTGATTCTTCACTTATATGTGGTAAACTACCCCTTATGTTGTATCGCATGAAATACTTATTCACAGTTTGTTTAATATACATTGATACCGCTGCACATTTTATATAGTTGAAAATAAAGGAAAGAAAGCTTTAAAAAAGAAAACAAACGCAGCCACCACTATTGGTAAGCTGCAATATAAAAAATATTTGCTTTTAAATTTAATACTGATTTAAACTTGTGTGCAGTAATGAAGTGTATTTACAAATAATTAGTTCTACAGTATGGTTTGGTTTTAAGCAAGCCTTTTTGGTGTACTTGCTACTACTGTGTTTGTTTTTTTGGGGTTTTTTTTTGTTTTTTGTTTTCTTTCCAGTCCTGCCCAAATCACTGTTCAGAAGTCCTGGTCTGTAAACTTTTAGGTTTTGTGTGCATGCCCATGCAGAATCACCTCTGGTCCCAAGGAGGCTGGTCAGTAGTAGATTGATGGCTCAAGCATATTGCAATGGGAGCAGAAAGATTTGGGTGACAACACTTATCCATCATTCATTATTGAACAGGAGATGACTTGGACACAATTCTGAGGAAATGCTTTTTTTTTTTTCCAAGAAAGCAAGCAAAAAGATAAGCAGTTGAAGTAGAAAATGTATTACAGGGCATTGTATAGTATATATTTTTTTACTGTTTGCGTTTGGATACATTTTAAGAGTCATGTGAAAAGACTGAGTATTCCGAGGCAGTAATGCCATATTTTACTGACCTAGTGGGACCGAGCCTCTTTCTGAGATTTGGTGTTTACAAGTTAAAATTTGTTTTTTTTTTTGCTAGAAAATTACTTAGAACCCCCAAATATTATATATATTTTTTTCTAACACCATAGAGAATAAAATAGCGGTCATTGCAATACTTTGTCACACCGTATTTGCGCAGCGGTCTTACAAGCGCACTTTTTTAAATTAAAAAATAGACAACAGTAAAGTTAGCCCAATTTTTTTCTTAATATTGTGAAAGATAATTTCACGTTTCAAAATTGTGCCCGCTCGTGGAATAGCGACAAACTTTTACCCTTAAAAATCTCCATAGGCGACGTTTAAAAAATTCTACAGGTTGCATGTTTTGAGTTACAGAGGAGGTCTAGGGCTAGAATTATTGCTCTCGCTCTACTGATTGCAGCGATGGCTCACATGTGTGGTTTGAACACAGCTTTCATATTATTATTATATTATTATTATTATACAGGATTTTTATAGCGCCAACAGTTTGCACAGCGCTTAACAAAATGAAAGCAGACATTACAGTTACATTACAATTTGGTACAAGAGAAATCAGAGGGCCCTGCTCATTAGGGCTTACAATCTAGGAGATATGCGGGTGCTGCTCACGTATGTGTTCACTCCTGCACGCGAGCTCGACAGGATGTGTCTAAAAAATCTTTTTTTTTTTCTTATTTATTTTACCTTTTATTTTTACACTGTTCTTTTAAAAAAAAATTGTGTCACAGGACCTCTTTAAATACGAGATCTGGGGTCAAAAACACCTCAGATCTTATATTTACACTAAAATGCAATAAAAAAAATAAAATAAAATTGAAATGTCATTAAAAAAAAAAATGTTGCTTTAAGAGCTATGGGCGGAAGGGACATTTTGACGTCCCTTCCGCCCTGCCATGGTATGGAGACAGGTGGGGGCCATATTCCCCTCACTCGTCTCCATACCAAGCCAGGGAGAGGACATGATTGCCTCCGCCACTACAGACGGCTCCTGTAAGCTGCGGAGGGCACTGGAGAGCAGTGGGGTAGGGGGGCCCTCTCCCGCCGCCGATAAAAGTGATTTTGCGGTGAATCTGCCGCAGAGACCACTTTTATCTGAAACCGGACTCCTCACTGAAGAAGAAGATACCAGGTTTATTGTAGCTAGCTGCTGCCATAACGATATTCCTTTTCAAAGTGCCGACGTATATCGGCATGAGCCGGTCCGGAAGTGGTTAATATCATATATAAAAGTTTTATTATAAAACCTTAGCATACACACCAACTTCAGGAGCCAACGATGAGAAAGGAAACCTGATTGGTAGCTGTATGCAGCTGCTTCACTTTCTTCTAGTATTCTTTGTGCCAGTTTTTTTTTTTAGATCAGGTTTTATAGAACTGCAAGATCAGCATATAATATTTCCCAATGGTATCCATTTCCATTCTCTGGACAGGTTTTTAAAATGTTTTTATTTGCTTTTAGTAATTTGACCAGTAAAGGAACCACATCTACAGTGCTATGAAAAAGTATTCATACCCCTTGAAATATTCCACATTTTGCCATGTTACACCCAAAAACATAAATGGATTTTATGTGATAGACCAACATAAAGTGGCACATAATTGTGAGGTGGAAGGAAAATGATTTTCAACATTCTTTACAAATAAATATCTGAAAAGTGTGGCGTGCATTTGTATTCAGCCCCCTGAGTCAATACAGCAATTTTCAAGTCTTGCCACAGATTCTTAATTGGATTTAGGTCTGGACTTTGACTGGGCTATTCCATAGGCGTGCGCACATGGTGAGCTGGGTGTGCCTAGGCACGCCCTAATCACCCAAAGCTGTCGCCCGAGATCTGCTCTGAAATGTTACATCCAGGCATTGTGTAGCCCGTGCTGCCTGAAACATTGAGCAGATCGTGAGGCGAGAGTCGCTCAGTGTGTGAAACTGTAAGCTAATGTAACTGCAGAGAGAGAGAGACCAGCTGTCACAACTGAGCGGTGATGTTGGGGGTGGGCGGGACCGAAAGGACAACCCACACAGGCCAATGGGATGGGATCTGGGCGGGCCACTACACTGGTCTATATGTCTCCGCCCCCTTTTTTAAGCAGCCCATTCATTGGCTGGTGTTTGATAGCTGCTCGGTCCCGCCCACCCCCAACATCACCGCGGAGTTGTGACAGCTGATCTTCTCCCTGCTTGCAGTTACATTAGCTGACAGCTTCACACACTGAGCGGATCTCGCCTCACGATCTCCTCTGTCAGTGCCGCTATCAGTGCCAACCAGTGCTGCCCATCAGTCCAATCATTGCCCATCAGTGCCGCTATCAGTGCCAACCAGTGCTACCCATCAGTGCCGCTATCAGTGCGCTAACCAGTGCTCCCTATCAGTTCCAATCAATATTTGCCCATTAGTGCCAATCAGTGTTGCCTATTAGTGCCACCTATCAGTGCCAATTATTAGTGCCACCTATCAGTGCTGGCAGTCAGTGCCACTTATCAGTGGCGCCTATAGTGCCACCTATCAGTGCTGCCAATCAGTGCCACCTATCAGCACTGCCCCGTCAGTGCACTGTGAGCAAGGATGGGGAGATTAACTCTGTAGTGAGGCACATTGTTCATGGGGGAGGGGGGCTGTTTATTAATGCCACATGCCAATCTTTAGTATAATGGGTAATCACCACACTACTATGTACAATAAACTACTGGAGGTAAATTTTTTTAAAAATGTCGATGAAAGGCCTGCTGCTAAGCACTGTTATGTGTTCTCACATCACAAAAAGAAAGTGCCGTGCTAAATTACTAATCAATAATTTAACAAATAATGGTGGGTTCCTCTAATGTATGGAAATCTCAATAAACTTCAATATTACCACAATACCGGTCTCTGTGATACACAACTTCACATATGATTTGTTTTCAGTTTGATACGTATTATAACAAATTAAATTTAGCAAGGATGGTGGAAACCCCTCTACAGATAATTGCAATACAAATTAACTGTGCAAGTGTGCAATTAAGTGCAACAACTTTTTAGTTGGGAGGTTCACACCATTATCGCACTTTGGAAGTTTTGTTTTTTGGATTGTTACACTTAATTGTTTATGTTTTAGTTACTATTATAATGTGAATTATTGCACTGAAATTAATTTTCCTCCACCCCAAACTCGCTCATCCATGTCTTTATGGACCTTGCTTTGTGCAGTGGTGCGCAGTCATGTTGGAACAGGACAGGGCCATCCCCAAACTGTTCCCACAAAGTTGGGAGCATGAAATTGTCCAAAACGTCTTTGTATGCTGACTAGGGTTGCCACATCATCCCTTTAATCCAGGACACACATTAATTACACAGGTTCTGTGGCTGATTAAGGTGGTAATTAAACTCACTTGATGCCTTTTCTACATTAAATCAGCCTCAGAACCTGTGGAATTCATATGTGTCCTGGATTAAAGGGATGATGTGGTAACCCTAATGCTGACGCCTTAAGAGTTCCCTTCACTGGAACTAAGGTGCCAAGCCCAACTTCTGAAAGACAACCCCACACCATAATCCCCCCCTCCACAAAATGATTGCGAGCCAGACCTTCTCGTCCAACATCAGTGTCTGACCTTACAAATGCACTTCTGGAAGAATGGTATCCTTGTGGACAGCCTTCCCAGAAGAGTTGAATCTGTTATGGCTGCGAAGGGTGGACCCTACAGACTAAGACGCCATTCATGTGTGTCCCAATACTTTTGACAATATAGTGTGTGTGTGTGTGTGTATGTGTGTGTATATATATGCAATGGGCTGTGCACGCCGATAGTTTTCCGTCACACATAGTGCTTTTGCGTTTAGGCCAAGAATTAAAATTTTGGTCTCATATGACCAGAGTACCTTCTTCCACATGTTTGCTGTGTCCCCCACATGGCTTCTCGCAAACAGGACTAACAATGGCTTTCTTCTTGGCACATCTCCATAATGGGCAGATTTGTGGAGTGCACAACTAATAGTTGTCCTGTGGACAGATTCTCCCATCTGAGCTGTGTATCTTTGCAGCTCCTCCAGAGTTACCATGGGCCTCTTGGCTGCTTCTCTGATGAAAGCTCTCATTGCCCGGCCTGTCAGTTTAGGTGGACGGCCATGTCTTGGTAGGTTTGCAGTTGTGCCATACTCTTTCCATTTTTGGATGATGGATTAAACGGTGCTCTGTGAGCATTTCAAAGCTTGGGATATTTTTTTTATAACATAACCCTGCTTTAAACTTCACATCTTTATCCACGACTTGTCTGGTGTGTTCCTTGGCCTTCATGATGCTGTTTATTCACTAAGGTACTCTAACAAACCTCTAAGGGCTTTGCAGAACAGCTGTATTTATACTGAGATTAAATTACACACAGGTGGATTCTAATTGCTAATTAGGTGACGTCTAAAGGCAATTGGTTCCACTAGATTTTAGTTAGGGGTATCAGAGTAAAGGGGGCTGAATACAAATGCACACCACGCTTTTCAGATATTTATTTGTAAACAATTTTAAAAAACATTTATAATTTTTCCTTCCACTTCACCACAATTATGTGCCACTTTGTGTTGGTCTATCACATAAAATCCCAATAAAATACATTTCTGTTTTTGGTTGTAATATGACAAAATGGGGAAAATTTCAAGGGGTATGAATAATTTTTCAAGGCACTGTGATCGCATGAGGGGTCTTCAGAAAGTTTCTGTGAGAAACTTGCCATTCACTTTCATTCAGATCTTTTTTTTTTTTTTTCTCATGTCTGGAGAATAATTGGTCACCCCAAGTCTGATGCAGAAGTCTATCATGAAGGTAGAACAACTGGTACTGCAGACTAACTTGCTTAAGGTCTGGCTGTCTGGTCTGTGTTCTGGCCCAGCTGGCTTGGTTAAGTTCTGGCCCGCGTAAGTGGTAGGTAGGGCATGATACAGAAGTCAGTAGTTTGTAGGGCAAAGTACGGGGGTCAACAGTTGTAGGACATTGTATAAGGTTCAGTGGTCTTAGAGCAGAAATGGGTACCTCTGCATCAGAGTAAACAAGGGAAGTGGAGGTGACACATTACTGTCTGTTTTGGTGTGGCCCCCCTCATCCATCCCGATGCAATGCCACATACAAGCACCTGGGATGGATGGTGGAGGACCAGGGATCAACACAGGACACGTGCATCCCGGTATCACTCGGGGTATGGGGGAGGAGGATATCAGATGGAGGGTTGGCTAGTTAGGGATACAAACTACCTGTCCTCTGCCTGCGATCAATAGGTTGTCAACCACCACTCAAGAGTGAGAGTAGGTAGATGACACTAGCAGTGTTCTGGCTGTTGGCCGTTAGGACTATGTTAAAACAAATTCCAGGACTGTTGAGAGTTATGGTTTTACATGCCAAAGGATTTGTATTTCTCTCAAGCCATTCCTAAGATTTACACAGTCCTGCAAGATAAGAGGTATTCTGGTGACCCAGCTTTTTCTCTACTGCAGTTCAGAAATACATCTAACCCCCAAAAAGCCCCTAAAGCTCCAACTCCATGAACAGAGAAAATGTTACTCCACTTTTCCTGGATCCTATTCAAAGTGGCCACACCAGATTTATTTTTTACATTTTCAAAATTTTATCTAAATAGAGTGTTTCAAATCCTTTTACTTTATCAACTAAGACAACTGCTTTATTTTCAGTGGATATTTCCTTGATGACCAAATGAAAATAATGTCCAAGGTCTTAGACACCAGGGAGTGTGTGTTTCTGTGTTGTCCTGGTGACTACCACAAGGACTGAAATTAGAAGAAAATCCCAAATTTTGACTTGGCATTGGAACAGGAATAAATGGTAAATCATATAATAGTGACACTTTTTCAATTTAAAACTGTCTAAGGCTGGCCATATATTATACAATTTTCCTTTTAGACTTATCAAAACCATATAATATGAGGTCAAACCTAAACCCTTTTAATTTGTATGCAATTAGACAGGCTCTTGCACTACATAATTGAAGGTGAATCTAAGGGAAATGGAATAAGAAAATTGTATCGTGTATGACCAGCGTAAGAGTATTTTCTTTCCTTTCAAGCATTTTTGGCTTCGAATATAGTTCACAGGTTTTCAGTTATTGCTATCCTACCTATATCGCAGTGTTTGTCCAAACTGTACTCTGCATTTTATGGCTCATTTACAAAAATTTAAGTCACAATATGGATCCTTTGGTGTCCTTCAGACATAATGAAATGGAGACAACGCTGTAATTGGAGGAGTGCCAGTGACACAACTTTGATAGGTCAAGTGAGTGGGCTCTTTAATTTTATTAGCACTTCACTAATTTGGAGTCTTGCAACCAGCTTAGCACATTTGTAAAGAGCATTACTATGTCTTATAGATTTGCACTTTTTTCCCTTTTAAAACAGCATCATGGCTAGGGTAAGGCCATACTGCCTCTTTATGAACTTCCTCCACAGTGTATGCTTGACACCACAGTGGAATAAAGAAAAAGTAATACTAAATGGTATTGTATCCCTTCTTGTATGAAATGGTTTTAATTCTTCTAAAGTCATGGAATAGCATGTATGAAAATCCTTCATAAATATATGATGATTTTCTCTAAATTAAGTTTTTTACTCCAGACCAAAACGGACCTCTCCCTTTCCTTAACAAAATTGATTACCACGTTATTGCAATTTATTTCGTAAGAGGAATGCAGTTAAAAAAAATACCAACCTGCCTCCTCCTTAAATAGTTTCCCCCCTGTTTTTGTTCTTTTTCTCTGCCGGCCCACCCATGACATTTGCCCCTCATCAATTGGTTTCCCAAATCTTCCAAGATCTCAGGAAATAAAGGCTTTTTTTATATCCAATAAACATGAGTAATGTCGTACACTGCATGCACTATTTAAGGAGCAAACGTCATACACCTAATCTTGTACATATGCTGTATGACATTACACACATCTGTTGAAAAAACGTATTTGTTGTATAACTTACCCAAGACCTCACAAGATCTCCCTGGAAGTCACTGTTGATGGGGCACCTGTGAGGCCAGGTCTTTGTCTCCAAAAGGCCAGGAAGTAGATACAACTAAAATTTCTGAGTAAATGTTTTTCTTCAACTTTGAATGGAAGATGTGCATTGAAGGGTGTGTCCCCTTGTTTTTTTTATCTTTTATAGGAGAAAGGTCCACTTTAAAACATAATTAATTTGTAATCCATTGATATCTTTGTGAAATGCTGTAGAAACACTGACAATTGTTTAAGCAAGCGCCAGACGAGCCAATTATACAATAAGCATCAGCTAACAGGCGTTTGATATTATTATACTGATGCAAAGTAAGAGTAGACTGGATATAGTATGTTGCCCCCGCCCTTGTTCCATTGGCTGGTTGTCTTGTCTGGCTCCTCCAGAGATAACACATAGTGCTGTACTGTATAACTTAAACCACCTTTGTGCTATGCTGAATAGGACAATAAAACAAAAGACCCACTCACCAAACAGAAGGATAAGATGAACATAGCGACATAGAAACCTCTGAAGTTGGAATGATGAGGGCAGCCGTTAGATGAAACTTACAATAAAATACAGAGGCTGTTAATTCTTTCTCACTTGTGAAAAAAAAAAGTTGTATGGCTGTCTGGCTTTAAAACTTTTTTTTAAAACACTAGGGCTGATTTACTAAAGGCAAATAAGCTGTTTACTTTGCAATGGAATTGTATCTTAGCTTAGTAGTAGCGGTAAAAAATCACTTTGCAAAGAATATTCAGTCACATAAAAGATAAGAAAAATTGTATTTTTGTTTGCACATTATTGGAATATGGAAGTCAGCAGAGCGTCACCAAGGGAACATTTCCTTGCAAAGTTACATAGTTACATCTTGTTGAAAAAAGACACAAGTCCATCCAGTTAAACAGAGGAAAAAAAGCACACACATGCAAATAGAAACTTCCATATAACACTATACAATACCCATAGTTGATAACAGAGGAAGGACAAAAAAAACCCAAAGAAGCATGAGCAAATTTGCTCCAGCAGGGGGGAAAAAATCTTTCCGAATCCCCCATGAGGCAATTGGATATTCCCTGGATCAATACATATTCAGTTATATTATGTGCATTTAGGAACAAATCCAGGTCTTTCTTAAAACAATGCACTGAGCTGGTCAGAACCAGCTTTTGAAGGGAGACTATTCCACATTTTCACTGTTCTTACTCTGAAAAAGTCTTATTTGGAGTCCATATTTGGAGATTAAATCTTGTTTCCTTCAGAAGCAAAGAGTGCCCCCTTGACCTCTGTGATGACCTAAAAGTGAATAACTCTACACCAAATTCTCTATATGGACCACTTATGTATTTAAACATGTTGATCATAATTTCCCCCCTTAATCTTCTCTTCCCCAGAGAGAAAAAAAATGTTGTTCCTCTAATCTTTCCTCATAGCTGAGCTCCTCCATGCCTCTTATCAGTTTGGTTTCCCTTCTCTGCAATTTCTGCAGTTCTCTGATATCCTTTTTGTGAACTGGTACCCAAAACTGAACTGCATATTCCAGATGATCTTGCTAATGATTTGTACAGGGGTAAAATTATCTCTCTCTCGGGAGGCTATACCTCCTAATACATGAGAGGTTTTTGTTCACTTTGGAAACTGCTGTTTGGCATTGCATGCTTTTAAGTTTATAATCTACCTTCTCCACCGTGGATTCCCTCAGTTGTACTCCCCGTATTATGTATGATGCATGCATATTCTTAGCCCCCAAGTGAATAACTTTACATTTATCAACATTAAACCTCAATTTCCACACATTTGCCCAATTAAACAGTGCACTGAGGTTGGCTTCCAAGTTAGAGACATCCTGTAAGGATGTTATTTCACTGCATAGCTTGGTGTCATCCCAGACCATATATCATTTATAAAAATATTAAAAAGCAAGGGTCCCAACACTAAACCTTGGGGTACACTACTAATAACCTTAGACCATTCAGAGTATGAACCATCAACAACTGCTCTCTGAATACAATCTTTTAGCTAGTTTTCTAGCCATTTACAAACTGATTTTTCCAAACCTGTAGACTTTACCTTACACATTATCCATGTGTGGGGAACTGTGTCAAATGCTTTTTCAGAATCTAAGCATACATGTACTACGTCCACAGCCACTCCTTTGTGTGTGGTTTTGCTCACCTCCTCATAAAAAGAAATCAGATTTGTTTGACAATTTCTGTCTTACATGAATCCATGATGTCTATTAACCCCTTCCCAACCAGCCGCCACAGTTATACTGTGGCAGGATGGCTCCCGTGCGCGAGCTGTTGTAGCTGTACATCGGCTCTTTAAGACGCTGTAGCAGGGGCACATGCCCGCAGCGTGTCCCCGGAGCCAATGCGCGTGCCCGGTGGGCGTGAAGACCGCTGGGCACCTGCGATCGCTTGTGACAGAGCGAGAACCGGGATCTGTGTGTGTAAACACACAAATTCCAGTTCTGTCAGGAGAGAGGAGACAGATCGTGTGTTCCTAAGTAGGAACAACGATCTCTCTCCTCCTCTAGTCAGCCACATTCCCCCCCACAGTTAGAACACATTTAACCCCCTGATCACCCCCTAGTGTTAACCCCATCCCTGCCAGTGACATTTATACAGTAATCAGTGGCTATTTTTAGCTCTGATCGCTGTATAAATGTCACTGGTCCCAAAAAAGTGTCTGATATGTCCGTCGCAATGTTGCAGTCCCGATAAAAATCGCAGATCACCTCCATTTACTAGTAAACAAAATATAAATAATAAAAATGCCATAAATCTATCCCCTATTTTGTAGACGCTATAACTTTTGCGCAAACCAATCAGTATACGCTTATTACGATTTTTTTTTTACCGAAAATATGTAGAATACATATCAGCCTAAACTGATGAAGAAATTATTTTTTTTGGATATTTATTATAGCAAAAAGTACAAAATATTGTTTTTTTTTTCAAAATTGTCAATTTTTTTTTGTTTATAGCACAAAAAATAAACACCGCAGAGGTGATAAAATGCCACCCAAAGAAAGCTCTATTTGTGGGGAAAAAAGGACATCAATTTTGTTTGGGTACAACGTCGCACGACCGCGCAATTGTCAGTTAAAGCGACACAGTGCCATATCGCAAAAAATGGCCTGGACAGAAAGGGGGTAAGTTCTTCCAGGGCTGAAGTCCTTAAAATGTTTTTAGCTAGCAAAATCACATCTATGTGGTCTTTTATTCAACTCTCCAGTAGCTTCCCAACTATAGAGTTAAAGTAACAGTTCTATAGTTACTGGGTAAATATTTTGACCCCTTTTTTTTAATAGAGGCACCATATTGGCCTTAGGCCAATCCAGTGGTACTATGTACAGTCATTAAAGAGTCCTTAAAAATTAGAAACAAGGCCTTGAAATGACAGAGCTCAATTCTTTTAGGACCCGTGGGTGATGTGATCTGGTCCAGGTGCATTGTTCACCTTTATTCTGTCTAAATATTACTAGACCATATCATATGGGGCTGTGTCAATATCATCCCCATTATGGACATGAGCTCCCCCATGCTTCTTTATAGACACAGAGCTGAAGAAAGTATTTAATACATTTGTGTTCTCTTTGTCCCCAGTCTCTAGATTATTTTGTAAAGGGCCTACATGCTCAGACCTGATCTTTTTACTATTCATATATTTGAAAATTTTTTGGGGGTTTGTCCTTCTGTCTTTTGCAATCTCTAGTTCCTTTTGAGTTTTTGTGGCCTTGATTTCCTTTTTACATATTCTGATATATTCTTTATATGATAGTGTTCCTTCAATTTTATGTTTTTAAAAGCTCTTTTCTTCTTATTTATAGCTTTTTTTAAACTTTGTCCATGAGCCACATAGATTTTATTTTTTTAACCTTTTAAACGTATTGCCCATGGGAATATATTTTACAGTGTGTTCGCATACAGTCCTTTTGAAGAAGTCCCATTTCTGTTCATCGATGCCAATATTCCCTCCCAGTCTAAGGTCGTGTACACACGGGCGGACTTTTCGACCAGACTGGTCTGACGGGACGAATCCATTGGACAATCCGACCATGTGTGGGCTTCATCGGACCTGCAGCTGACTTTTTCGGTCGAAAATCAGACGGATGTTAGATTTGGAACATGTTTCAAATCTTTCTGACAGACTCGTGTCCGGTCGAAAAATCCGCTCGTCTGTATGCTAGTCCGATGGACGAAAACTGACGCTAGGGCAGCTATTGGCTACTGGCTATCAACTTTCTTATTTTTGTCCGGTTGTACGCCATCACGTACGAATCCGTCAGACTTTGGTGTGATCGTGAGTAGGTGTGATCCGTTCGTTCGAAAGTCCACCGGAAGTCCGTCAAAAGTCCGTCGGAAAGACCGTCGGACCTTTGGAGGCCAAAAAGTCCGCCCCTGTGTACACGGCATAAGTCTTGGAGAGCAGCCCTCATCCTTAGAAAATTTGTTTTTCTAAAGTTAGGTGTTTTTATCTTTCCAGTATGCGCTGCTTGTTTACAGCTATAAATTATGTTATGGTCATTGCTACTCAGATATTTCTTTATTTGAATATTAGTAATAAGCTCTGCATGGTTAGAGATTACCAGGTCCAGTAGAGCATCATTTCTAGTTGGGGGCTCTATGAACTGTACCAAAAAATTGTCATAGTAATAGGTTTATACATTTTTGCCCTTTAACTGTTCCAATAGTGCCATTACTCCAGTCAATTTCAGAGTAGTTAAAAGCCACCATTATCAACACCATGCCAGCCCTTGCAGCCCTTTCTATCTGAGCAAGGAGCAGAGTCTCCACCTCCTCATTAACACTTAGTGGCCTATAACAAACTCCAATGATTAACTTTATAGTACGCACACCCATATGCAGTTCCATCTATAATGCTTCAGCGTCATCATACTCGCTTTGTGATCACTTCACACAGAGACACATTACCAGCTTTCTTTTTCCATTTTACCCTGTCTCCCCAAATGAGAGCATTGCCAGGAATATTAGTAGCACAGTCATGTGAAGAATGAAGCCAAGAATTAGCAATGCCAATTAAATCATAGCACTCTTCGTGCACCAAAGCCTCCAGCTTCCCTATTTTTCTTGGCAGACATCTGGCATTGGTGAAAAAATACGTTGTCACATTTTGCACATGTATTTTGCACATTTTTTGTAGTACAAATAGTACCATTTACAATGGTTGCTTCCATTTCCAGGTAAATGAACCTTTTAGTTATTCAACCTCCCGGATTCAAGGTTACTGTAACATCAACCCAATAAGATCAGGAAAGTCAGAGCTCCAGATGTGCATATTTGTTTCAGGTTAATTACTGTATAGGACAGAAGCCATTGGATCAGCATGGCAGTGAAGACAAGGAGTGGTGAGCCATGACAGTCTCCAGACTTCATCAGTACAAGTTTGTAGATGTAAACCCCACTGCTAAAGCACTGTTAATCAAACAAGTACCAAATACTGATTTTACTCTTATTTATATCCTTTGTTGCATCTGAAGCAGGCCATAGATGAAACATCTGCGGTTGCAGGAAAGAAAGTTACTCGATTAACCCATCAACACAATCTGTGCTGAAAGGGAAATCCCTCCCGTGGAATCATTGTGTTCTTCCAGCTGGGGGGGGGGGCAGAGGAAGCTACCCCGCCAGGAGCACACACTGATTAAAACGGGTAAAATAGCCACTAGCAATAATCACATATAAAACCCGATGGACTGTTTATACCCAAGTTGATTGATCAATCAACTGGGATACATTCAGCCTGCCCATACATGGTTTGAATCTCAGCTGGTTCCTACTGAAACGGCTGAGATTTGAACCGCCTGTGGCCAGCTTTAGTGCTGTTGATCTGTTGCAACCTTTTCAGCCACTTCCTGTCTAAATACCCTTGCTCCAGCTCAGGCTGAATATGATTGCTCTGTACTAGCTTCCTAATAGTGATGTTTGTGGACCATGCCTAAGCAATGTGTGTTGGTACAGTCACTCATAATGACCACCAGGGTGCATGTGAAATGGTGACAGCTTAGCATCATAATTGGGAGACTGGTATAATGGTATAATAGAAAATGCCTGAACAAGAACCTTCATAGCAGGATAGATAAGCTTTAAGACACCCTTACAGTATTAGGAATAAAAAGCTGAAGGGGGAGATGGGCGGAGTCTAGCGGAGCAGACATGCATTGTTAGAGCTCCGCACCGCTGAGGAGAGAAGAGAAGGACAAAGCGGAGCCTGCAGGCTCAAAAGGTATCCATTTGAACCTTTTTGCCCCAGGGATCAAACTGTGAAAGTTTGGGCAGGAAATATGGTACTGGGAGGAAACCGTGGCAGAAATAAAAATCACCTCACAGAGAGCTCACAGGCACTCACTGCAACTAAAGCAGCTCCAGTCACCTCACAATATACAGCATCAGGGCGCTCTCACAGACAGAAAATGTCACAGCAAGACTCTCCATTTGAGTCAGATACAGAACAAATCCTCTCACAAACTTCTCCACAAGCCTCCTCAGCATCCCCAGTAATATTATTACAATTTGAAAAGATGCTTCATAAGGCTTTAAAACAAACCTCAGACCAAATAACAAAAAGCCTAACCAAAAGAAATAAGAGAGCTGGGAAACTGCACCGCAGCCTTAGAAATATAAATGGATGAAATTGAAATTACAACCCAAGAAAATATAACAGAATTGGAACAATTAAAATAAGAGAATTTAATACTCCAAACTAAGCTCGAAGATTACGAAAATAGAGCCAGACGTTCAAACTTGCGCATAAGGGGAATACCTGAAACTGTGACAGGCCTGCAATCTACTATTACTGCTCTATTACAAGAACTAAAGCCAGATATCCCTATTGAACGTTTAGAACTGGACAGAGTACACAGAGCCCTCACAGCCAAAAAGAAAGATGGACCCCCACGTGATATAATCACAAAATTTCATTATTACAGAACGAAAGAACAAATACTAATTGCTGCAAGAGAAAAAAAGGAACTTCATTTTCAAGGACACAATTATCAAATTTTTGCTGACCTATCCCAACTTACTATTACTATTAGAAAGTGGTTGGGACTATATATCCCGTGGGACTTTAAATGAAACCATGGCCTGATGTGGTCATGCGTTTCCATCCCTGTACTAGTCTAAGAGAAAGGAGGGTGGGACTTTAAATGAATTGCGTGAATGCTCAGAAACAAAAATCGATGAACAACTAGGAAAATTTTATTCAATTCATAAAAATGACATGCACAAAATATATATATCAATCATAAATGGAAAGAAATATTGGCAATAATAGCAACAATTATACATGATTATATGAATATAAAAATTCTCCATGGTACACCAATTAGATATTGTTATACAACCATATATTAAAGAGTAAAACATCCAAAGCCTCCAAAGGTTCCAAATAAAAATGAAAAATGCATGACGCTGGTAAAAAACGCGACAATGGTAGCTCTACGCGTTTCGTGGCTGTTGTGCCACTCGTCAGGAGCAAGCGCGTATCTTATCTAGGATAGAAAATATAAATTATAAAAAATTGGTATGGTAAGTATATACATGAGACAAAGGTGGGGTGATAGAAAGCCCCACACAGAGTACATGCTTACGCATTCTGGTTTGTAGGGTGGTGGCAGGGAGCCATATACCGCCCGACCATTGGAGACGCCGCCCCCCGGGAGCTGAGGTGGATGGATCGACGGGGGCAGCCCACAGGGCGCCATCCAGGGCAGGCATGGTCCCCCGAGGCAAAACCTGAAGTGAAAGGTAAGGGTTAGAAGAGAAACTGCAAAACTGCTAGAAAATAAAGAGCGGTGGGAAAGTGAGAATGCCAGGGTGATATAGCCCCAAAGGAAGAAAGTTGAACCCGTGAGGGGATGAAGGGATCTAAGTTGAAACACCTGGGAAATGCTAAGGATGGAAGAGGGAAAAGACCAAATAACCAGAGGTGAAGATATGAAGAAAAAGAATGGACAAAGCATGAGAGGACATGATAGAAATACCTGGCGTGCTGTATGAAACAGTGTGAGGGGAAGAAAGCAGTGACCCCCAAACGAACGTGACATCCAGGGAAGTGAAAGCCTCGAGAGCCAGCACCGCCGAGGCTACGCCCATATAGGCGCTACCACGGGGACCGCCCACCAACGTCACGCCGCAAAACCAAGAGAGGGGCGGGCGGCAACGTCGATCGGGTACTGAGCGTCCGACCCGCCGACGTCACCGCCAGATCCCCGTGATATGCGGGATGAACACCATCCAATCAGACGTATGAGCGTCCTTGAGGACGCGCATGTCCGATGGGGAGTGCGTGACGCTGACGTGCAGTGGCGGCAGATCCACCCCCCCCAGAAGGGGGAGGGGGGAGGAGCCGACAGGCACGTCACAGCTCCCGGAAGGGGGAAATCCAAAACAGCCGGCGGTGCATTGGGCCAAAGGAGCCACCACCAAACAGACAAACCATAGACGTAACGAGAATCTTAATTAAGTGGCAAATAAATACAATCCAAAATAAAGATGTCTAATCAAATAATAAGATCGAACAATTAACTGAGAGGAGGCTTAAGTGGAAAAGTATGTATGTACAACATCACAGATTTGCAAAACAAGTGTGATGAGGTTAAATTACAGAGCATTGGTTACACGCATATTCCATCCCTATACATTAATATTAGAAAGTGGTTGGGACTATATATCCCGTGGGACTTTAAATGAAACCATGGCCTGATGTGGTCATGCGTTTCCATCCCTGTACTAGTCTAAGAGAAAGGAGGGTGGGACTTTAAATGAATTGCGTGAATGCTCAGAAACAAAAATCGATGAACAACTAGGAAAATTTTATTCAATTCATAAAAATGACATGCACAAAATATATATATCAATCATAAATGGAAAGAAATATTGGCAATAATAGCAACAATTATACATGATTATATGAATATAAAAATTCTCCATGGTACACCAATTAGATATTGTTATACAACCATATATTAAAGAGTAAAACATCCAAAGCCTCCAAAGGTTCCAAATAAAAATGAAAAATGCATGACGCTGGTAAAAAACGCGACAATGGTAGCTCTACGCGTTTCGTGGCTGTTGTGCCACTCGTCAGGAGCAAGCGCGTATCTTATCTAGGATAGAAAATATAAATTATAAAAAATTGGTATGGTAAGTATATACATGAGACAAAGGTGGGGTGATAGAAAGCCCCACACAGAGTACATGCTTACGCATTCTGGTTTGTAGGGTGGTGGCAGGGAGCCATATACCGCCCGACCATTGGAGACGCCGCCCCCCGGGAGCTGAGGTGGATGGATCGACGGGGGCAGCCCACAGGGCGCCATCCAGGGCAGGCATGGTCCCCCGAGGCAAAACCTGAAGTGAAAGGTAAGGGTTAGAAGAGAAACTGCAAAACTGCTAGAAAATAAAGAGCGGTGGGAAAGTGAGAATGCCAGGGTGATATAGCCCCAAAGGAAGAAAGTTGAACCCGTGAGGGGATGAAGGGATCTAAGTTGAAACACCTGGGAAATGCTAAGGATGGAAGAGGGAAAAGACCTTTCTATCACCCCACCTTTGTCTCATGTATATACTTACCATACCAATTTTTTATAATTTATATTTTCTATCCTAGATAAGATACGCGCTTGCTCCTGACGAGTGGCACAACAGCCACGAAACGCGTAGAGCTACCATTGTCGCGTTTTTTACCAGCGTCATGCATTTTTCATTTTTATTTGGAACCTTTGGAGGCTTTGGATGTTTTACTCTTTAATATATGGTTGTATAACAATATCTAATTGGTGTACCATGGAGAATTTTTATATTCATATAATCATGTATAATTGTTGCTATTATTGCCAATATTTCTTTCCATTTATGATTGATATATATATTTTGTGCATGTCATTTTTATGAATTGAATAAAATTTTCCTAGTTGTTCATCGATTTTTGTTTCTGAGCATTCACGCAATTCATTTAAAGTCCCACCCTCCTTTCTCTTTAACTTACTATTACTAAAAGACGATCCATGAAACCCCAATTAATGGAACTGCAACGCCACAACATTATGTATCAATGAGGCTTCCCCTTTTCAGTCAGATTTAACTACCAAGGTACAATTTACAGAAGCAGATCAGCAGATGAACTACAACAAACCCTTTTAAAATTAAATCTGACAGAACCCACAAGCAGCAACTCTCCCACACGCAGAAGAATGGCATCATCTTCACCTTCAGGCAGCACCCAGAAAATTTCAGAACAAAATGGGAATCATCATTCTCACAAAAGAGGCCGTTATGCCACATCATCCATGGACCAAGAAGATTCAATGGACTGACATCCTAATTCCTTCATTTATTATACTAAGAGATGGTTCTCTATAAAAAACCTGTATTTATAACTGAATGTAACTGCATTCTGATAGTCACACACTGTGTGGGATCATGTTACATTCCAGTTATATTTCTTATTACTTCTGATTCATATAGCCTTAGAATATATAAGTGAAATAAGGAAATTCTTGTTCAGTTATATATTTTCAGGTAATAACAATAGATTTATTACTTTTTAGGACAAATATGTTCAATAATCCAGAAGTAATGGAAGCTTTTTCTTTCTTTTCTTAAATCAAATATATTATTACCTAACTAGTTCCTAGAACTATGTTTTTGTTTATTCTAATCTGAAGCAATACAACCTCAATTTTATGAGTTAACATATCTAAACAGTTACATATGAATAAAATATGTAATTGTTTACTCTAAAAGGGTTAAAATCCCAAAATAATTCAAACTATCTTCATCAATACCAAAGTTATTAACAGTACCTTTCTAACTGAATTATTTAGCCTAGGGCAAGACTAACCATATACAACCATCCTGGAATAAATAATTTCAACAAAAACTATATTCTGCACTCCAATTAATGAATCATCATTTTGATGTCTTTTGACATAGCACTTCTCTCCTGTAAGCGGAAGATCCGTGTACCCCCATTAGCCCTCCTCATTCTCCCAACCATATTATGTGGGAGTGTGACGAAGGCACTTATTCCCCTGAGAGAGATATTTATTCTCTTTCACGGGTAAATTGTGATTACTTGCAAAAAATAATTTATACAATGTATCATCTAATCTCATATGTTTTTTGTTTACTCTTTACTCCAGATTTCACTGGTTTCTTTTCATCTCTTCAGTCCACACAGGTTGATCTGCGCAGTCAGCTCTGCATAACAAAAAGTAAGTCAAAACTATTTGATCTGTTGCCATGGCACCACTGAATATACTTTCCCTGAATGTTCAGGGAATAAATATCCCTCAAAAAAGGACCAAAGCCTTCCGTACTTTCCATAACAAGAATGCTCACATAGTATGCCTCCAAGAAACACACTTCACCAAAGATTCTACTCCAAAATATATTTCTCCTTTTTATCAACAAATTTACACGGCTTCTGCCTGTACCAAACAAAGGGGAACTCTAATTGCATTTCACCGATCCACACCATTCACCTTATCATCAGAAATTAAAGACCCAGAAGGTAGATACCTGATACTCATGGGTTATATAATGGATACAGCAATCACGGTGATTTCCTACTACACTCCTAACAAACAACCTACACCATTCCTCTCACATATATTACAAGTGATTAATGCACACAAAATAGGAACAGTGATAATGTGCGGGGATTCGAACCAGGTCCTCCTCCCATTTCTAGATAAATCACCTTTTACACCATCCAAAATAACCTCTAGATTACCTTTTTCTCAACTTCTTTCCAAATACAATCTGGTAGATTCGTGGAGAGAAAGTAACCCAATGAAAAAGAAATTCACTTATTTCTCGCACGCTCATCAAACCTTCACCAGAATAGATCATATTTTTCTAACAATAGGAATGATACCAGAAATTATTGCATCAGATATAATTCCGATTCCGTGGTCTGACCATAATGCAGTATACACTACTATAGCCTCAGCCATACCAAAAGCGCATGACCCAACGTGGTACTTACCGGACATAATGCTCAAACACCCACTAGATCAGATGGCCATTGAACAAGCTTTAAAGGAATACATATCAATTAATAATACAACAGACATCTCCCCAATAACACTGTGGGAAGCTCATAAGCCTGTCTTGCATGGTACAATACAAAGACAAATGGCACTATTTAAACGGGAATGCAAAAATCAAGCAAAAAAACTAGAACTCAATTTTAATGCAGCCTACATATCATTCCAAGATAATCCATCTCAGAGTACAAAATCTCATCTGGAAAAATCTAGATTGGAATACGATCTATTTCTCACTGAGTCAGTTGATAAATCCCTCAAACGCTCCAAACACAATTTCTACATGAATACAAACAAACCAGGTACATATTTAAATTCAACTAACAAATCTTTCAACCCAATACGTTTGAAATTATCAAAAAATGTTTATACTTGTAATCCAGTTAAAATAGTCCATAAATTTCACTCACATCTCGCAACTTTATACAAGACAAACAATGAATTTAATCCTACAGAGGCTGAATCCTTCTTCTCAAAAATAACCTTACCTGAGTTGTCTCAGAATCAAAAAAGCAGTTTGGATGAGCCTATAACTATAGATGAAGTTGCTAACGCCATAAAAGACCTAAAACTTAACAAAAGACCAGGCCCAGACGGCTACTCGGCTTTATACTATAAAACATTCTCAGAAATACTCTCTCCCATTCTCACTGAAACTTTTAACAAACTTCTAGAAGGACATTCTTTTCGGCAAGAAACACTAATGGCAATTGTTTGTATGATCCCAAAACCCCTTTCTGATGATACTTCCTTTGTGAATTATCGGCCCATCTCTCTGTTAAACCTTGATATTAAATTATTAGCAAAAATAATAGCAAAACGCCTCAATAGCATTATAGGAAAATTAATATATAGAGATCAAGTAGGCTTCATGCCAAATAGACAGGCAGGCGATAATATTCGCGGGGCAGTGTTATTGGCACATATTGCTAAAAAACGGAAAATCCCTTTTGTTTTCTATGTCTCGATATTAAGAGGGCATTTGACACAGCATCCTGGCAATATATGCAATATTCATTACAAAAATGGGGTTTTGGACCCCACTTTTTAACATGGATCAAAGCATTATATAATAAACCCAAAGCCTATATAAAATATGCTGGATACAAATCTGATGCCTTTAATATCGAAAGAGGTACCCGACAGCTTTGCCCATTATCTCCCTTATTATTTGCCCTTATACCCGAACCCATGGCCCAATACATCAGAACAAACCAAACTATAACTGGCATTGAAGTAGGAGGTATCACACACAAATTATGTATATTTGCAGACGATATATTACTTTTTCTATCATCACCACAGGTCTCTGGTCCTAACTTAATACCAGCTCTTGATGGATTTGCAGCCCTATCCGGCCTTATGATTAATCCTAAGAAATGCCTAGTGCTTAATATTTCGCTCACAAACATGGAATTGATCCGGCTAGGGCTGCACTCCCATTCACATGGGCAGAAAAATCAATCCCATATCTTGGAATTCATTTAACAGCATCTCATTCTGACTTATTCTCAACCAATTATCCTCCTGTATTAAGACAGATCACAAATCTAATAAAACAATGGTCGCAACTTCCTTTATCCTGGATAGGGAAGATTAATGCAATCAAAATGACTATTCTACCCAAATTGCTTTATCTATTCAGAGTCCTCCCTATTCCAATTCCTTCCTATTTTTTGAGAATAGTACAAAAAAGAGCAACTTCGTTTATATGGGGCTCTTCTAAACCACGTATACCTATACACACACTACATCTTCCTAAAAATAAAGGAGGCCTGGGATACCCTAATTTTACTAACTACTACAGAGCAGCACATTTGGCCAGTCTGTCCAAATACCATGCAAAACAGGAAATCCCATTATGGGTATTTATAGAGGCTTCAGAAAATGACCCTCTATTAATATCAAACTTGTTATGGCTTGATCCTAAAGACCGCTTTAAAATTCATAATCCCATAACTAAACACTTCTTATCTCTCTGGGATAAACTAAAAACCAAATATCAGTTACAATCTCCACACAATCCTCTCCTTTCTTTTATCAGAAATCCGGCCTTTTATCCGGCATGGATCTACCCAAATTCTTTTAAAGCTTGGACAACATCAGGCATTCAGACACTAAATGACTTCATAGCATCTAAATCATTCCTTTCATTCCCATCGCTTAGAGAAAAATATGATCTACCAAACTCTGAGATATTTAGATATCTCCAAATCAAAAATTTCTATACACCATTCCTAAAGGGGGATACACCATTATCCCAATTATCCATTTTTGAATCAATCTGTACAAAAGATCCATTTGCTAAAGGTACAATTTCATCACTTTATAATCAATTATATGGAGTAGTAAATCTTAATAGACCCTCTTACGTTCAGAAGTGGGAGGAGGACCTGGGACGAACTTTAGAAGACACGGACTGGTCTAACATATGGCTCACATCTAAGTCATCTTCACCGAACATCTTAGCACTGGAGACAAATTATAAAGTCCTAACTCGCTGGTACCTTGTACCCACTAGAGTGGCAAAATATTCACCTAATACCTCAGCTCTTTGTTTTCGAGGATGCCCAGAAATAGGCACACATTTACACATATGGTGGACGTGCCCAGTAATCCAAACCTTCTGGAAGGAAGTCTTCGTGATTGCATCTAAAATATTTAAAAAAATACAACCAGATCCATATATAACTTAATCTAAAACCGGAATGGTTAACACTCTCTCTCAATTCAAACTTATGATCCAACTAATAACGGCTGCAAAACAAACAGTGGCCAAGGCATGGAAATCTCCTACATTGGTACTAGCAGAAACAATTCACAGAATGAATAATACAATGTCCCATGCTAAGATGGTAGCCATCGATCAAAATCAAATTCCAAAATTTGAAAAACTTTGGCATCCTTGGATAAAACAACAGTTCCTGTCAAATTTCAATGACTCTGTCCTGTTGCCATGGTAACAGATTAAATGACTTACAGAGACACCCATTCTAAGGCTTCAAAGAGAACTAAAAAGAATAATAAACTGACTAGCGGGACAACCTTGTGGACCATACCTCTGCCTTTCTACCCTTTTTCTTCTTTCTCTTTCCTTTTCTCCACCTTACGATTAAAGCTCATTATCAGAATTTATTTGACCTATATACACTCTACCTGTAAACAATATGTATAGTAGGTATAAATCATTTAAATACCTACAAAAGTAACTAAGGAAATGATATATAGCTTTAATTTAGGTTTACGTGAACCCAATGTTTAATATTTGAAATTTCATGATATTTACCTATATAAACCCTACTGTAAAACAATGAGCTTACTTTATAGATCCTTGTAAACTTACTTTATGTATCTTTATAATATTGTACAAGGAGGAATAAAAAGCTATCCATTGCACCTCCTTATATCCGATTAGAGTTTTGTGCACCCATCATTGTATCTAATTGGTCATACAATACCCTCTGAAAGAGAGGACCCAGCTCTTTGTTATTTGTGATGAAAGGGGTATATTATGTGCAGTGGGCATATCATTTAAATGAATAAGATAATGTAATAATATGTGTACTAAGTAAACAACATTGACAGAATATTTTGTAATGTTTAGAAATGTGCTTTCATGTGAAATGTATGTATGGAAAACTTAAAACATGTGCAAAGACTTTCTGTTTTATATCAGATTCCCTAAACAGAACATTTTACCCAACAACTTTTCTTTGGTTAAAATAATGTTCCTAATCTAAAACAAATAATCCACGACTTCCGGCTATTTTGTAATAGATGATGATGCACGGTTAGTAGACAAATGTAGCAAACAGGGCAAAAAGAATCTGATCAGGTTCAGTTTATAAACTGTTTTGCAAGGTATGATCTAAGTTTGCAAATTCTAATGAAGTCTTAGAGCCCATTCACACAGGGACGACTTGTCAGGCGATCTAGTCGCCTGACAAGTCGCCTCCTGTTCTGTACAATGGAACCATTCTAATCGGAGCGACGCAAGTCGCTCCGACTTAGAAAAAGGTTCCTGTACGACTTTGGGGGCGACTTGGGGCGACTTGCATAGACTTCTATACATAAGTCGTTTTGCAAGTTGCCGCTGAAGTCGTTTGCAGGTCGCCTCGCTGAGGCGACCTGCAAGTCGTGTTGCCCCTGTGTGAATGGGCTCTAATGGTGGGTGAATCTTGTTATTGAATTCTGGCCATTTGTAGGACTAATAAGAAAGCGATTGTCAAACAAAAAAGGCATTCGGATCTGGGCACTGCCAATAAGTGACATGTACCAACAGCAAAATAAAAAACTCAATAGGTTCAAAAGAAAGAGAGGAGGGAGGCAGAATGACACTAGGCAAAAAGTGTTATCTTCCTAAATCAATAAATGACTATAGCATGGTAAAAACCAGGGACTTTCAAGAATGGCACCCAAGGGTACAGATATAAGACTTGCATTTAATAAACATAATTTAAAATGTATTAGTCACATCATACAAAAGTTTAAAAGAATCACATGTTGCTCAAAACAATACTTTGTTGTTTGTTGTGCAAAAAAAAAAAAAAAAAAGACCACATTTATATATGCACTATACTGAGTCCCTTTTCAAAAAAAGTAAGTTGTAGTCAACATGTTTGATTAATCCACTTCATCAGGACCAGCAGTGAAAGGAATACAAGACATCCATGTAATTCTATTGATTTCAATATAGTGGTCTCAATTGGTCTATAATGTAACAAATACATAAATGCTATTGCTATCATAATTCAATTGTAAAAATCATTTGTTACATATTTGGTTGTAGAATTTTTTTTTTTTCTTGTAAAATTATACATACATCAGCAGCACACCTTTCTGGTTCATATTCAATAAAAAAGGCTTTTTTGAGTAGTTTTAAAAACAATACTTTTATAAGGAGACACTAAACCTGCTTTGACCAGTGCAAGTATCAACCGCGACAGATCTAAAAACCATGGGAGGGCCTCAGCTTAACAAATTAAAGCCTGGTTGTTCAACCAGGTTGAAAAAAAAACAAAAAAAACCTGACAGCTCTGGTCGGTCGGTGCTGCTGTACTAACAATCTGACATTAGTAATCTCCCCTGCTGAGCCGTTGTGTTCTAACACAAGCCCCCCCCCCCCCCCCGCCAGAACACTCTGATCATTGCTTTTAGCCATTGGTCCCAGCATGCCCGTTTTGCCGGATTCTATCGGACCAGCTGACATACACACAGGCCAAATGTCGGCTGTTTTTTATTGAACCGTTCTCCCGGCATTCGTCCAGTGTGTACTAGGCATTAGGCCCCTTGCACACAAGCAGATTAATTTACTGATGTTTACTGAGGAACTTGTGACGCTCGTATGTAAGGGGATGAAAACTGCGTAAAGAGCTGAGCAATGTTGAATAAAGATGTGTAAGTATATCTACGAGTAAAATTCTTCTTCATTGTCAGCTATTGTAATGTACTCATTTATACTCGCGTAAACATGCTTATAGACAAGTAAACACACGTATACGAGTAAATTACTCCACACAAATGAAAGTTTTTTGTTTTACTGCTCCTAAACGCTGTTTTACTAATCTTTACTCAGCTGTGTGCAATGTCCCATAGACTACAATGCATCTAATTTCAGAATAGTAAAAAACTCAGCATTTTTATTCCCATGTGCAAGAGACCTGAAGCTGCTATAGCTTGGTAAAATTAGCAAGTGGTATAGGATTTGATAGCATCACTTTATTTTTGCAATGCTGCACAGCACTGCCTTAAAAAAAAAAAAAAAGAGAGAGAAGAATGTCTTTAATTTTAGGTCTGGCGTCACTGTAGTATTTTTGGAAGTCAATGGAATGCCTAGCTTTTATTTATACCAGATCAGAAGTATCCCTTTATTCCCTCTTCTAACCCTTTTGGTCATTGTTGACAGGACATGCAGTGCATTATTGTAAAAAATCTAATAATGGAATTGCACATAAATTTATAAATAAAGTAAATTTTTAAATAAATTCATAACTTCAGGATTTGTACTAACAACTATGTTAGCAGCAAACCCAAACCTAATACATAGTGGCAAATAAGGTTGGGACTATTCCTGGAGACAAGGAGGAAAATAGAAGCAAATGTGAATTATTTCCAATAGTGACCAATCAGATTTCACCTCAGGTAATCTCAAGGAATCTGATTCAGCAATATGGGCAACAACTCTGCTTTTGATCTATTTTTCTTTCAATTCTTCAGCCATCTTTATGTATATCATTCTTTATCATCTCAATATAGTGGTACTGTTTTTAAAAGGCTAACTCTGCCCTTTTTCTAAAGTCTTCAGGCCTTGGTGACAACATTTCAGGTGGTGGGTACTCACGGTATCTCCTCAGATGGTAGCATGCATCCTATTAGAGGACATATTGTGGCAATAAAGAAATACTATGGGGGACAGCTCCAGGTTGAAGGTGATTGGCACCCAAGTTTCTCTTTTATTTTTAACAGCTGTTGGGTTCTACTTTGATTAGCACATTAAATAGGTCAGAACTTTCCATGTAATAGCTGCCTGGGGATAGGCCATAAAAACCTAAGATTATGGTTGACCTTAAAAATGGTTTTGCCTGGCTTACCTATAAATCCAATTCTAAATTCACAGTTAACTATCAATCACTCCCTACTGTAACAAAAAATGCGTCTGTTGCAAATCAATAGTTATTAGATGGCAGGTTTTGACAAGTGTCATGCTTTCACCCAGTTTCATTTCGTTTAAATAAAGGCACATTTAACATTATTTGTATGATAAGTATGCTTGAAACGTGTATTTTGTTTAATTTCACAATACGAATGCAAATTGTAAACAAGCAGTATAGAAAATGGTATATTACACCCCGCTTTTTTTCTACATACATAAACTTGTACGTTTGATGGTAGTATTCTGTGCTTTTATTTATCTCTCACTTGTAACCATCATTCATGAAAATGTAACAAAGAAGCTATTCAGTTTATCTATAGGCAGCTAAACAAACGTATCTTGCTTGTCCGTTATCTTCTTGTTAACAAAACACTATCGGGATGTTCTAAACATCAGCATTTACTGCACAAGGACTCTAATCTTTATCTAAGATGATATATGGCGAGTCTCTCAATTAGCGCAAAGCTTTGTGGATCTTTGCTATATATTCAAGGTAGACTATGTATACATGAGTTTATTGTGTATAATGTGTATATTATCATCGAAAAGACTTTACATCTCTATTAAAGATAAAGTTGTTCTACAATTAAATGATCATCTCTCTTCAGAAAGTCTTTTTAGTTGGAAAACTGCTCATAGCAGCATTTAGCATTTACAACACTACACAGCACATTACATAACATAATTGGGGCATTTTTTGTTTTAATAATTTCAAAATGATATTAACACATTGCATGGTGTATTTTATGGGGTTTGCAAACAATACATGCGTAAAGTGTAAAAGTACATCTAGCAAATTGTATGGTAAACACAATCTCCTGTTAGGAGAAACCTTCTCATTCTCCTTCTACTCCTCTAAGCAGGATGAGATGTGTATACTATACAGTGCCTTCTACTGATTTATGAGAGGTACTGAAGGTGGTTGACATTAATGGCTCCTGCCCACTGGCTTGGGCATTTTTATCAGTGTTCAGATCTACTTTACAATTTAGTTTTTTTTTTTAACTTAGAGAATATGTGCAAGTCCTCCCACCACTACCTGTCCTGTCCTCCTATCCCTTAGCTGACAGCCAGCTAACAAAACAGGAAGAAATAGCGTTGTGTTTTATTCCAAAACTGAATTTACTTCTATCAATATGTATTACATGTGACACTTTGCAAATAAGTACAACATTAAACCTTACTATACAGAAAGATTATATTTAAATCCTATATCAAACACATAACAGTGCAGTCCAAGTGTAAAATGAACTTTGGCAAATAATAAACAGACTTACAGGCATTTGTGTATCTAGTGGCAAATTTGAAGACCCTCACTTGTCTGCATCAGAACTAAAATGGCTTCTGTAACTGAGGTATAAACTTTATGATGTTTAATAAGAAACTTTATTAACAAAGGCAAGACTTCCTGTTTCTTTCCTGTGAGGAACCAGGGCCGTCTTACTGAGCGGGCACCCCTGGGCACTGAGCGTCTAGAAGGGCCCGACTGTCTGGCGGGAATGGGAGAAGGCAGGGGCGGGTGCAGAAGAGCTCTGTGCCTGCGCTGGATTTTGTAATGTGTGTGAGACATTGAGCTGACATCGGGCTCTTTGCTGCCCCCATCTGGTAAATTCCGGCATGTGCACCCTTTGTGTGTCCTGCACAAGAGCTGGGACAAGGAACACCACCTAACAAGTAGGGGGGGGGGTGTCTGTGCCTGTGTACATGTGTGTGTGTCTGTGTGTCTGTGTACATGTGGGTGTGCCTGTGTACATGTGGGTATGCCTGTGTGTGTCTGTGTACATGTTTACGCCTGTGTACGTGTGTGTGTCTGTGTACATATGTACGCGTGTGTGTGTGTCTGTGTACATGTGTGTTTCATATATACACATGTGAGGGGGGGCTGAGCATACAGGTGTAAGGTGCGTAAGTTGGGCAGGCTTGTTGGGGCCCCATAGCATTACTATGCCCAGGGACCCATGTTGTTAAGATGGCCCTGTGAGGAAATGAACTGCAATTGCAACAGACAACCACCAGGTATCCTTAAAATGACAATCCTATTGGCCTGGGGTCTCCAAACTTTCTAAACAAAGGGCCAGTTGATTGTCTTTCAGACTTTAGGGGGGGCCGACTGTGGCCAACAGGAATAGAAATTTTCCCGGCATCAGAGGGAGTAAACATCACCACGTTTGGTATTTTTGGGGGGGATACCATCGTATTGTTGATACCCTTGGGAGGAATGGGGCCCCATTGTTGTCAGTTGACACTAGTGTCTCCTATCATAGGGAGGAATATTGCCCCAAGGGCCGAATCTGGCCCCCCAGGCTGCAGTTTGGAGACCACTGCTATAGGCAATCCTATATTAGACCACACACTACCCATTGTCTTTGCCCCTACCCATCTCCCAGCACCACCTCTTTAACCACTTCCGGCCCGCCGGCCATCAAATGATGGCTGGGCGGCACGGCTCTCGTTCTGGGTGGACGTCATATGATGGCCCTCCAGAATGACCGCTCTCTCCCGCCCATGGGGGCGCGTATCGCGGCGATCGGTGGTGCGGTGCGTCAGTCTGACACACATCGCTACACCGATCTCGGTAAAGAGCCTCTGACGTGTCTAATCATGGCTGATCATGATGTAAACAGGAAGAGCCATTGATCGGCTTTTTCCTCACTCGCGTCTGACAGACGCGAGTAGAGGAGAGCCATTCGGCTGCTCTCCTGACGGGGGGTCTGTGCTGATCGTTTATCAGCGCAGCCCCCTCAGATGCCCACCATGGACCACCAGGATGCCGCCAGGACCACCAGGGATCCCACCAAACTGGACCACCGGGTATGCCACCCTAGACCACTAGGGAAATGCCAATTGGTGCCCAGGCAGCTGCCAATCAGTGCCCATCCCCAATGCCTGCCAGTGCCATCAGTGATGCCTATCAATGCCATCTATCAGTGTCACATATCAGTGCCCAGCAGTGCCGCTTATCAGTGCCACCCATAAGTACCCATCAGTGTCTCCCATCAGTGCCCACCAGTGCCACCCATGAGTGCCCATCAGTGCTACATATCAGTGCCACCTCATTGGTGCTGCCTTATCAGTGCCCATCAGTGAAGGAGAATACCTACTTATTTACAAAATTTTATAACAGAAACAAAAGAAAAACATTTTTGTTTTCAAAATTTTAGGTCTTTTTTTATTTGTTTAGCAAAAAATAAAGAACAAATAAAATAAAAAACACAGAGGTGATCAAATACCACCAAAAGAAAGCTCTATTTGTGGGAACAAAATAATAATCAAATGTTGGTTGGGTACAGTGTAGCATGACCGCGTAATTGTCATTTAAACTGTGGCAGCGCTGAAAGTTGAAAATTGGCTTGAGCAGGAAGGGGGGTGTAAGTGCCTTGTATTGAAGTAGTTAAAGAATAAATCCCTCAGCAGCAGCAATGGTTTTCCCCAATCAACAATATAGACCGCCCCCCCCCAGCAGCAACAATAAATACCCCCAGCAGCAGCAAGAAATCTCCCAGTAGCATCAGTAAATTCCTCAGCAGCATCAATAAAGAATGTGGTGGTGTGTAAAAGGGAACAGACAGCATGATATACAGAACTTTTTAGAGCACGGGCTTTGAAAAGAAGTAGTGTGGAATAGGAATGTTCAGAATGGCAGATGAAATGAGGTAGTGTGGAATAGATAACTGAGACAGACACACCCGGGACAGAGGCTATTGGAGGGGACTGAACGAAAGCCTCTTGCCCACCGATTATGGGCCCTGGCATTTGGGGGAATGGTGCTCTCTGTGAGCTGTATGCCTGGGGACCCTGGGGTTGGTGTAACTTTGGATTCAGCTCCAAGTCCCCACAAGACTCTGGGAACCCTTTATATGCCATATTAGAATAGTGATTGTTTCATACCGTTGGGACTCCTACTGTTAAATGCTAATGTCATCAATTCCAGCTCCCTGTCTGTTTGCTATAATGTGTATATTGTAAATAAGTCTAGTGTGGCTCTAAGAGTCTTTTCACCCATTGTTGTTTGTGTTAATTAACTCTGTTACTGTGTGAAGCTCGGTGACCACAAGTCTGGGCAAAAGGTCATGTCTCAGTCACCTAGGCTGTATAAAGGATTAGATAATTAGCTCATGTTAATTAGCTCATGTTAATTAGGTTAGCTTTTAGTCATCCTGCTGTATAAATTTGTGTGAGATCTCAAATAAAGAGTTAGTCCATTTTAGCAGTGAAGCACGTGTCGCCTTGTTTTGTGCTTGGAAGCATTTGGAATATCTGATATCTGTATCCAGACTGGGAGGAAGTGGTATACTGACAGAAACACTCAAGCGGAGTGTGGGTTTTCCGTGACATTGGTGGCAAGCAGCGGGAAGCTTCCTGCAGTCTGGGAAATCTAAACCTCCACCTGGATCCAAGATCAGGATAGCAGACTTCAGTCACCCCAGCGGAGATATGGACCTGGCATCAGAGTTCCCAGGGCTGCTGCGGATCATCCTTTCAACATACACCAGGACTGTGTCTGAGGATGAATACCTGGAGCTTAGGCAGCAAATTCGGGTGGAGCTCTGGATTGGAGCCCTCCAGCTTGCTGGTATAAAATAGGGCAAGTGCTTTCCAACCCAAGAGCAATGAGCCAACGGGCATTGCAGATGGCATTCCTGGGAGAGCGGCCCCAGGAGCAATGGGTGACTGAGTTGGACAGGCTGGTCCAGCAGGAGATAGAGCTGGACAATCATTATCGGGCTCTGCAATGGCACGCAGAGCAGGGATATTTAAGGGAGACAACAGAATGCTCTCCGGAGGGATATGACTTTGGAGGCCCTGGATTGCTGTGGGAGAGCCTTACAGATCATTTTGTGTTTGGCGATGAAGGGGAACCTGACCTTGAGGACCTGCGAGAATATAGAGAGGCTATGCTCGGTCTTGCAGGGGTCTCAGAGCTCAAACCTGATCTGGACCATTTACTAAGGAACAGCATCTGGAAAGGGCATACAGGAAACTGCTAGAACACATTCAGCAGCATGCCAGAGAATCGGCAGGGAAAATCTGAAGATTACCGTCCCCAAACCTGAAGTGCTGACAACAGGGCAGAGCTCTGCTAACCTCTGCCCAGCACTGAAAACATCTTCTGGGTTCCATGGACAGGAGATGGTGAACCTCTATCCCCAGGCACCAGTTATAGAGATAGGGGATTTAATAGACTTTTCTGCTGAGGAAGAACAACCTGATGAGCCTCCAGCAGAAGAGCTGGTATTAGGGCCAAACTTCACTGTGCTCTGCCCAGCACCAACAGCAGTATCTGTGGAGTTAGAACAAACTTCTCCAGCTGAAGATCTGGTAACTGAATAGAGGGCCCAAGACCTCTGCCCCACACTTTTAGCAATTCCAGAGACTGGGGATTTAATAGACGTTTCTGTAGAGGAGGAACCACCTAGCAAACCCCTAGCAGAAGTGCTGGCAACCGGACAGAGGGTCCAAGACCTCTGCCCCACACCTGTGGCAGTATCGGAGGCTCAGGGTGAGAAGGTGGCAATCACTTCCCAGCAGCAGATACAGGGGGAGAAGGTAGAGGAGGTGTGTGTTGTCCCTCCCCAACAGTTGGCCAGGGTGGAGGAAGCGGCCTTTCCTCCCCAGCAAAGATCCGTGCACCTGGGAGACAGTACCACAGACATGTCGTCCCAGCAGCCAGATGAGGGAATGGAACAGGAAGCAGCTGGCTCACCTCCCCAATGGCAGCTACACAGTTTGGGAGTGGAGGAATCCAGCCTCCTGCCCCAACGGTTAGCCGGAGCAGAGGGTGTGAAGTCCCCAGCAGAAATGCTGGCAACAGGGCAGAGTGCTACCAAACTCTGCCCAGCACCGGCAACAACTGTGGAGATCCAGGGAGCCGGGGCAGTTGGCCCCTCTCTCCGACGACAAGCTGATGTAGTGGAGCTGCTACTCCCAGCTGAATCGCTGGCAACGGGGCAGAGCACCGCTGGCCTCTGCCTAGCACCTAGTGTCTCTCTACAGCTTCAGGAAACTGGGGTGATCGGCCCCTCTGCCCAGGAGCAGACCGAGCCCAGGAATGTTAAAAACCACCCAGCTGAAGCGCTGGCAGCCAGACAGAGAGTAAATGACCTCTGCCCCACACCTACTGACGTCAACCATTCCTTGCAGCCAAGAAAGGAGATCATGCGGGAAGATTATATGAGTTCACTCTGCCTGACTAACGCATGTCCAGACCAGGTGGAGGTCTGGGACCTTGTCAGTCAACCTTTGATGGGGAGAAATGTGACAGACACACCCGGGACAGAGGCTATTGGAGGGGACTGAACGCAAGCCTCTTGCCCACCGATTATGGGCCCTGGCATTTGGGGGAATGGTGCTCTGAGAGCTGTATGCCTGGGGACCCTGGGGTTGGTGTTACTTCGGATTCAGCTCCATGTCCCCCCAAGACACAAGACTCTGGGAACCCTGTATATGCCATATTAGAATAGTGACTGATTCATACCGTTGGGACTGCTACTGTTAAATGCTAATGTCATTAATTCCAGCTACCTGTCTGTTGTCTGCTATAATGTGTATATTGTAAATAAGTCTAGTGTGGCTCTAAGAGTCTTTTCACCCATTGTTGTTTGTGTTAATTAACTCTGTTACTGCGTGAAGCTCGGTGACCACAAGTCTGGGCAACAGGTTATGTCTCAGTCACCTAGGCTGTATAAAGGATTAGATAATTGGCTCATGTTATTTGGTTAGCTTTTAGTCATCCTGCTGTATAAATTTGTGTGAGATCTCAAATAAAGAGTTAGTCCATTTTAGCAGTGAAGCAAGTGTCGCCTTGTTTTGTGCTTGGAAGCGTTTGGAATATCTGATATCTGTATCCAGACTGGGAGGAAGTGGTATACTGATGGAAACACTCAAGCGGAGTGTGGGACGTTCCGTGACAATAACGTACAGCAATGCCTATAAAATAGGGAGGTGCAGAATAGGAAAACACATCTGATAAATAGAATGTGTAGATGTGGAATAGCTAGGCGTACAGCATGGCATATTGATTGAGGTATGGTGGAATAGGAGGAATGTACAGCATGGCATATGGATTGAGGTATGGTGGAATAGGAATGTGTACAGCATGCCACATGTATTGAGGTATGGTGGAATAGGAATAAACAGCATGGCATATGGAATGAGGTGGTGTGGAATAGTAATGTACAGCATGGCATGTGGAATGAGGCAGTGTGCAATAGGAATGTACAGCATGGCATATGGAATGAGGCAGTGTGGAATAGGAATGTACAGCATGGCATATGGAGTGAGGCGGTGGGGACTAGAAATGTACAGCATGGCATGTGGAATGAAGCGGAGTGGAATAGGAATGTACAGCATGGCATTAGGAATGAAGCGGTGTGGAATCGGAATTTACAGCATGGCATGTGGAATGAAGCGGTGGGGAATAGGAATGTACAGCATGGCATGGGGAATGAAGCGGAGTGGAATTGTAATTTACAGCATGGCATGTGGAATGAGGGGGTGGGGAATAGAAATGTACAGCATGGCATGGGGAATGAAGCGGAGTGGAATCGTAATTTACAGCATGGCATGTGGAATGATGCGGTGTGGAATAGGAATGTACAGCATGGCATGTGGAATGAGGTGGTGTGGAATAGGAATGTACAGCATGGCGGCCCTGTGTAGTGTGTTCCGGCGTAGAGAGACAGTGTCATTTGATTTAAGTTAGATAGATTAGGCAGGACAGTCAGTCAGTTAGCTGCACTTAGTGTATTGTGTATGTATATGCATCCCAGGTGTTGTGTGTGTGTGTGTGTGTGTGTGTGTGTGTGTGTATATATATATATATATATATATATATATATATATACACACACTGTATTCAGTTTAGCTAGATCCGTTCCTGTTATTATCTTCCTACTGACAGGCAGGCTTGTGTTGTTACAGTATTTACAGCTACCTGAAGAGAATTGCTGGTGTTCTTCTGATCCTATTAGTACCACAGTCAGGCTGCTAGACTATTTACAGTTAGTGTAGTGCGTCGTCCTCACAGTGTTCAGCTAAAGCTACAAGTTAGTTTAGTGTGACCTCTGAACAGTGTTCAGCTAAAGCTACAAGTTAGTGTAGTGCGTCCTCCTCACAGTGTTGAGCTAAAGCTACAAGTTAGTGTAGTGCGACCTCTGAACAGTGTTCAGCTAAAGCTACAAGTTAGTGTAGTGCACAGTGCTCAGCTAAAGCTACAAGTTAGTGTAGTGCGTCCTCCTCACAGTGTTCAGCTAAAGCTACAAGTTAGTGTAGTGCGACCTCTGAACAGTGTTCAGCTAAAGCTACAAGTTAGTGTAGTGCGTCCTCTGAACAGTGTTCAGCTAAAGCTACAAGTTAGTGTAGTGCACAGTGTTCAGCTAAAGCTACAAGTTAGTGTAGTGCGTCCTCCTCACAGTGTTCAGCTAAAGCTACAAGTTAGTGTAGTGCGTCCTCCTCACAGTGTTCAGCTAAAGCTACAAGTTAGTGTAGTGCGACCTCTGCACAGTGTTCAGCTAAAGCTATAAGTTAGTGTAGTGCGTCCTCCTCAGTGTTCAGCTAAAGCTACAAGTTAGTGTAGTGCACAGTGTTCAGCTAAAGTTACAAGTTAGTGTAGTGTGTCCTCCTCACAGTGTTCAGCTAAAGCTACAAGTTAGTGTAGTGCGTCCTCTGAACAGTGTTCAGCTAAAGCTACAAGTTAGTGTAGTGCGTCCTCTGAACAGTGTTCAGCTAAAGCTACAAGTTAGTGTAGTGCGTCCTCTGAACAGTGTTCAGCTAAAGCTACAAGTTAGTGTAGTGCGACCTCTGCAAAGTGTTCAGCTAAAGCTACAAGTTAGTGTAGTGCATCCTCTGAACAGTGTTCAGCTAAAGCTACAAGTTAGTGTAGTGCACAGTGTTCAGCTAAAGCTACAAGTTAGTGTAGTGCATCCTCCTCACAGTGTTCAGCTAAAGCTATAAGTTAGTGTAGTGCGACCTCTGCACAGTGTTAAGCTAGAGCTACAAGTTAGTGTAGTGCGTCCTCCTCACAGTGTTCAGCTAAAGCTATAAGATAGTGCAGTGCGTCCTCTGCACAGTGTTCAGCTAAAGCTACAAGTTAGCGCAGTGCGACCTCTGCACAGTGTTCAGCTAAAGCTATAAGTTAGTGTAGTGCGACCTCTGCACAGTGTTCAGCTAGAGCTACAAGTTAGTGTAGTGCATCCTCCTCACAGTGTTCAGCTAAAGCTATAAGATAGTGTAGTGCGTCCTCTGCACAGTGTTCAGGTAAAGCTACAAGTTAGCGCAGTGCGACCTCTGCACAGAGTTCAGCTAAAGCTACAAGTTAGTGTAGTGCACAGTGTTCAGCTAAAGTTACAAGTTAGTGTAGTGCGTCCTCCTCACAGTGGTCAGCTAAAGCTACAAGTTAGTGTAGTGCACAGTGTTCAGCTAAAGCTACAAGTTAGTGTAGTGCGTCCTCCTCACAGTGTTCAGCTAAAGCTACAAGTTAGTGTAGTGCGTCCTCCTCAGTGTTCAGCTAAAGCTACAAGTTAGTGTAGTGCGACCTCTGCACAGTGTTCAGCTAAAGCTACAAGTTAGTGTAGTGCGTCCTCTGAACAGTGTTCAGCTAAAGCTACAAGTTAGTGTAGTGCACAGTGTTCAGCTAAAGTTACAAGTTAGTGTAGTGCGTTCTCCTCACAGTGGTCAGCTAAAGCTACAAGTTAGTGTAGTGCACAATGTTCAGCTAAAGTTACAGGTTAGTGTAGTGCGTCCTCTGCACAGTGTTCAGCTAAAGCTACAAGTTAGTGTAGTGCGACCTCTGCACAGTGTTCAGCTAAAGCTACAAGTTAGTGTAGTGCGTTCTCTGAACAGTGTTCAGCTAAACCTACAAGTTAGTGTAGTGCGACCTCTGCACAGTGTTTCGCTAAAGCTACCTGTAGAAGGTTGGTGGTGTTTTCCTGATCGTATCACTACCGCAGGCAGCTACATTATTTACACGTTAGTGTAGTGCATCCTCTGCACAGTGTTCAGCTAAAGCTACAAGTTAGTGTAGTGCAACCTCTGCACAGTGTTCATCTAAAGCTACCTGTAGAAGATTGGTGGTGTTCTCATACTACAGGCAGGCAGTTGATTTTGCTAGCTGCAGTATCAGTGTGTATATATATATATATATATATATATATATATCCCAGCTTAGTGCAGCTACATCTCACTGCAGGCCATTAGTATGTCTGGAAGGCCAACAAGGAGAGGCAGACAGTCACAAGCCAATAAAAGAGGGCAAGCAGGCTCTGTGTCTAGAGGCAACAGTGCTGGTTGTGGAGAAGGTGCATCCTCATCAACACGTGGCCATGGGTCACGCTTGGCCTTTTTTCGGCAGCTGGCCGTGTTGAGCCGCAACATGCGGAAGACTTGGTCGAGTGGATGACCAAGCCGTCCTCATCCTCCTCATCCTCTCTCACCCATGCTCAGGGTACTTTGTCTGGAAAAGCATTTGCCAACGCGGCCTCTTCCCTCGGCTCAATGGCATCAGTGACTCCTTCCCTAGCCCCACCATGTCCTCCTGAGGAGTCCCTCAAACTGTTTGACCACAGTGTTGGGTACATGCTCCAGGAGGATGCCCAGCATTTAGAAGGCTCTGATGATGATATTGAGCTAGATGAAGGCAGTAACGTGAGCACGGACAGAGGGGGTGCCCAAGAAGGACAGCAATCTGCCAGTCATGCTCCCCCTGCTGCAGCATACTGCCAGGTTTGCTCCAGTGATGAGGGAGGGGATGATGAGATCACTGACTCAACGTGGGTGCCTGATAGGAGAGAGGAGGAGGAGGAGGAGGAGGAGGCACATCACCAACGAGGTAGGATGCCCTCCAGGGGCCAGCTTAAGGGCAGCACACTGACTGCATCACACCACAAAGCTCCGCATGTGCAGGGCGCTGCTGTCTCTGCGCGTTATTCCAAAAGTTCTTTGGTGTGGGCTTTTTTTGAGACGAGTGCATCAGATCGCACCGCTGCTATTTACAACATATGTCTCAAGCGTATCTCGCGTGGCCAAAACATCTCCCGCTTGGGCACCACATGCTTGACCAGACTTATGCAGTTCGTTGGCAAGCGTATCTAAAAGACCCACACCAAAGAACAAAGAGGACCTCTCCTTGCTCCTCATCAGCTGAGATCTCCAACCCCACTATACCTTCAGTCCTTTCTGAGACCTGCACTGAGAGGAATGAAGGTTTAGAATTAGGTGTGTCACAGCCAAGTACTTGTGGGCAATCTGCTTTCGGTACACCGACGTCAGATTGTACCAGGTAAATTTCCCTGCCCCAGCTGCTGCACCACCGAAAAAAGTTCGCTCCCAGCCATCCCAATGCCCAGCGGTTGAATGCTAGCTTGGCAAAATTGCTAGCACTTCAATTGCTACCTTTTCAGTTGGTAGACTCTGCCCCCTTCCGTGAGTTTGTGGAATGTGCGGTTCCTCAGTGGCAGGTACCCAAACGCCACTTTTTCTCACGGAAGGCGATTCCGGCTCTCTACCGGCATGTGGAAGGCAATGTCCATGCCTCGCTGGACAGGGCGGTCAGCAGTAAGCATATTACCGCTGACTCATGGTCCAGCAGGCATGGACAGGGACGTTACCTAAGTTTCACGGCGCATTGGGTGACTCTGCTGGCAGCTGGGAAGGATGCAGGACAAGGTAAAGTAGTGTTGGAGGTTGTTCCACCACCACGCCTCCAAAATGCCACTACTAATGATTCTGACACACCTCTCTCCTCCACCCCCTCCTCTTCTTCTTCCTCCATGGCCTCTTCCTGTGCTTTGTCCTCGGAACCAGCGGTGCTTCATAATCGTTAAAGAGGCTGCTCAAGTATGCAGGCCAAAAGATGCCATGCGGTGCTTGAGCTGGTGTGCTTGGGGGGCAGGAGCCACACTGGGGCAGAGGTTCTGTCAGCTCTGCAGGGGCAGGTTCACAGGTGGATGACGCCACACCAACTTAAGGCAGGAATGGTGGTTTGCGACAATGGCACCAACCTCCTCTCCGCCCTCCGGCAGGGACAAATGACCCATGTGCCCTGTTTGGCTCACGCCCTTAACTTGGTGGTTCAGCGGTTCTTGGGCAGGTATCCGGGCTTGCAGGATGTCCTGAGGCAGGCCAGGAAAGTCTGTGTGCATTTCCGCCGGTCATATAATGCCAGTGCTCAGCTGGCAGACCTCCAAAAGGAATTTAATCTGCCCAAGAACCGCCTAATCTGTGACATGCCCACCAGGTGGAACTCAACATTCGCCATGCTGCAGCGGCTGCACACGCAGCAGAGGGCCATCAATGAGTACCTGTGCGACTATGGCACCAGGACAGGGTCAGGGGAGCTTGTTTTTTTTTTCCCCACGCCAGTGGGCCATGATCAGGGATGCATGCACTGTCCTGTCACCATTTGAGGAGGCCACGAGGATGGTGAGCAGTGACAGTGCATGCATCAGTGACACTGTCCCCCTTGTCCACCTGTTGGAGCACACGCTGCGTGGAATAATGGACAGGGCACTTGAGGCAGACAAGAGGCAGGAAGAGGAGGACTTCCTTAGCTCTCAAGGCCCCCTTTATCCAGACAGTGTTCCTGCGTGCCCGCCTGTCAGTATGGAGGTGGAGCCTGGCACTCAGCATCAGCAGCAGTCTTTAAGGGATCATTTACAGTCCCAAGAAACACATGGACTTGTACGTGGCTGGGAGGAGGTGGCTGCGGATCATGTCGTCCTTAGTGACACAGAGGACTCCGGACCGAATGCCTCAGCAAACCTATGCTGCATGGCCTCCCTGATCCTGCAAAGCCTGCTGGAAGGATCCTCGTAATCGTGGTATCAAGGAGAAGGAACAATACTGGCTGGCAACCCTCCTTGATCCACGTTAAGGGTAAGGTTGCGCATCTTATCTTGCCGTCGCAGAGGGAGCAGAGGATGAAACATCTTCGGGAGGCCTTGCAGAAAGGTCTGTGCAACGCGTTCCCAGAGACTGTGAGGTTACAAACTCCTGTTTCTGTACAACATGTTGCTGAGGCTTCGGTCAGTCAAAGAAGGAGCAGTGGAGAAGGTGGCCGTCTGACCGATGCGTTCAGACAATTTTTTAGTCCGCAGCCCCAAGGTATGATTGGTTCCAGCAACCATCGCCAGCGTCTGTTTTACATGGTGCAGGAATACCTAGGGGCAAGATCTGACTTGGACACCTTTCCCACCGAAAATCCTCTGGGTTACTGGGTCTTGAGGATGGGATCACTGGCCAGAGCTTGCACAGTATGCAATTGAGCTACTGGCCTGCCCTGCATCCAGTGTTCTTTCGGAACGCACATTCAGTGCTGCTGGAGGCTTTGTAACCGATCACAGGGTGTGTCTGTCCACCGATTCGGTCGATCGACTGACCGATTCATAAAAATGAATCAGTCTTGGATCACCACCAGCTACCAAGCACCTGATGCTGATGTAACCGAATAAATTTTTTTGAAATGTCAGATCCCTTCAAAGACTGCCTATGCTGATGCTGAGTGACTATCCTGTTATACTGAGTAATTATCCTCTTCCTCCTCAATGATCATGATGATAGCTTGTAAGAACATTTTTGGTTCTGGGCGCCGCCAGTCCCGCCACCAGTGCCTAAGGCCCAGTTTTTCAGCCCCTGTTTAACAGGGGCATGTAATTACAATTTTTAATGCAATTCTTTGCAGCAGGGCTAGTTCCTGCGCTCCAACTAGAGTATCTGTGAGGGGTTGCAGTGTTGTGGCACCAGTGCCTGAGGCCCAATTTTTCAGCCCCTGTTTAACAGGGGTGTGTAATTACAATTTTTGATGCAATTCTTTGCAGCAGGGCTAGTTCCTGCGCTCCAACTAGAGTGTCTGTGAGGGGTTCCAGTGTTGTGGCACCAGTGCCTAAGGCCCAATTTTTCTGCCCCTGTTCAACAGGGACATGTAATTAGAATTCTTGATCTAATATTTCAGAGCAGGGCCTGTTTCTGCGCCCACCAAGAGTATCTGTGAGGACTTACAGTGTTGTGGCACCAGCACCACCACCACCACCACTAAAGGCCCAATTTTTCTGCCCCTGTTCAACAGGGGCATGTAATTATAATTCTTGGTCTAATATTTCACAGCAGGGCCCTGTGAGGGCTTACAGTGTTGTGGCCACAACAACACCTAAGGCCCAAATTTCTGCTTAGTATATAGGGCAGGCCCCTACTTTCAAACATCCAACTTACAAACGACTCCTACTTGCAAACGGAAGGAGACAACAGGAAGTAAGATGAAATCTTCCCCTAGGAAGGGAAATTCTCCCCTGTAAGAGTTAATATGGGAAAAATGTGTCTCCTCTCCACTGATGCTTTATCACCAATCCTTGTTTCACTAAAAACCCCAAATTTTCAAAAAACATTTGTCATTGGGACAGAAAGTGAGGTGAACACTTCTGAAGAGGTGCAAAGACAGCAAAACAAATGTTACAGGGGTGATAACCCTTCCCTATGTTTTCCAAAAAGCTTAAAAATAGATTTTTTGGCTGGAGCTACACTTTAAAAATGTACCAGTTCAAAATTACAAACAGATTCTACTTAACAACAAACCTACAGCTCCTGTCTTGTTTGCATCGCCTGTATACTGCTGTCTAGAGTATTTAGGGCCTGGGGGCCCCACACCTTTCCTTTTTTAATTTGGGTGCAGGGTTCCCCTTAATATCCATACAAGACCCAAAGGGCCTGGTAATGAACTAGGGGGTACCCATGCCGTTTGTCTCACTGATTTTCATCCATATTGCCAGGACCCGACATTACATTAAAGCTGCAAGCAGTTTTAAATGACTTTTTTCCTTTAAAAATGACATTTTGTGCAGGGACTGTTCTAAGCACGGGAAACACGCACCACTTTACCGGCATACTATAGACACCCCCCAGGTACGATATTTAAAGGAATATTTCACTTTTTTTTTACTTTAAACATCATTAAAATCACTGCTCCTGAAAAAAAGGCAGTTTTTAAAACTTTTTTTTGCATTGATATTGATGATGGGGCAGGACCCGGGTCCCCAAACCCTTTTTAGGACAATACCATGCAAATTAGCCTTTAAAATGAGCACTTTTGATTTTGAACGTTCGAGTCCCATAGACGTCAATGGGGTTCCAAAGTTCGTGCAAATTTTTGGTCCGTTCGCAGGTTCTGGTGCGAACCGAACCGGGGGTGTTCGGCTCATCCCTACTCAGCACACAGCATGTCTAATTACAACACAGTTCTGCTGAAGGTGGTGTGTTCCTTTCCTTCAATCAGCTGTCACACACTGTAAATGGAGCCTCTCTACCCCCTCCTCTGTGCTCCTGACAGATGAAAAAAGATTGTAAGACCCCTTTCACACTGGGGCGCTTTGCAGGCGATACAGCGCTAAAAATAGCATCTGCAAAGCGCCCTGAAACAGCTGCTGCAGTCTCTCCAATGTGAAAGCCCCGAGGGCTTTCACACTGGAGCGGTGCGCTGGCAGGACGATGAAAAAAGTCCTGCTAGCAGCATCTTTGGAACGGTGAAGGAGCTAAACTGCTCCTGTCCATTGACATCAATGGGGCAGCGCGGCTATACCACCGGCATAGCGCTGCTGCAGCGGCGCTTTGCAGGTGGTTTTAACCTTCATCCGCTAGCGGGGGTTAAAACCACACCCTCACTGTTCATTCCCATGCCCCGCCTGGACGCACATCCGCACGGTAGACATGGGGCCCTGCGTCCATGCTGCGGCGATTATGAATACAGGGGTTTCTCCTTTTGTAGAGGGACACCAGCCTATTCGGGTCTTTTCTGTGTTTCAGATAATCCCCTCTTGGTTCTTTTGCCTTTTGGATTCCTCCGGGATAGTGTTGCCCCTCCTGAGCTCTCTCCTCTGGGGCCACACGGTGGGACCAGTGTGGATAAGGCGGGGCCAGACACACACCCGTTTCCCTTCTGGATTCCTGTGGCGCTCTGTGCGTACTTACCTCCGAGACTTTGACAGTGAGCCTTCTTTCCTGAATATACTTGGGTATGTGTATCATCTCTCTTATATAATTTATTTTATTATTTTATTTTTTTGTTTTTTCTGTTTTTGATGTTAAGTTGTACAGAATGGTTTGAGATGCAGGCAATGTGCACAATACATGTGATCTCTAATTACGTTAATTTATATTTCATTATGTAGTGTAATTCCTCCTACAAGTTGCCCCCGATGAAGGGACTCTATGGGTAGTCCCAAAACGCGTAGGCCCAGGTGGAAGACTACACGAATATACATTCGAATTCTACATCAGTATATTCATCTTTTTATTATTCATTTTTTTTTTTTTTTTTTTTTTTTTTTTTTTTTTTTTAGATTTGAAAGCTTTATTAAAGAGCAGTGCAGTACATTGATGTACATAAGATACATAGGAATGTTGGAAGAATCCCTTGTAAATATGGGATAGATATTATGCATGTATAACGCAAGTAGACAAAAGTTCAAAACCAATTACAGTAGCCATTGGTACAGTAGGTAAAACTAATGTTGATGTCCCCTGTATGGGTTGAGAATCCCAACACCCCTAACGGGAACACACTGTGTCAGGATTCCACCCACCACAGGGAAAGCAATGAGGTTAACCCAGAAAACCTACTGTCCCCACTCCAGGGGACCTGCCACCGCCCTAGAGGTGGGGATAAAAGACCCCTAATGAGGCCATAAGACCCCTCTATCAGATAACCTTCAACAAGCAGTAATCCGTTCTGAGTCTATAGCTAGAACTCGTTAAAGACTATCTGATGGAGACAAGAGAGATTCTGCCATTATGTAAACAGAAGGAAAAACATAACTGTTACACTGCTAACTTGAAATCATTTAGTTGTACATAACTAAAAGATATGGTGAGACAGAAGAGAAGAAGAGAAGGAAAAGAGAAGAAGAAGAAGAAGAAAAAAGGGTTCGCTGTCAAAGGAGATACGATTGTGTCCAGTCCAAGGTGTTTTTTTTTTTTTTTTTATTTATATTATAGTTATTATTATTATATTTTATATTGCCCCTTTTTTTTTTTTTTTTTAAATAAAAGACTCAACTTGGCTGAGACAATTGAATACCTGGGATGAGGGAAATGCCTAGGTGACTAGCCCAGGGCTCCCATATCGCCTCAAATGACTTAGAGGTGTCCGTCATAGAGCTGGCTATTTTTTCAAGGGACATGATCCACGATATCTTTCTTTTGGCAGCCTGGAAAGACACTGTGGGTTGCTTCCAGGCTTTGGCTAAAGTAGTCTTAGCTCCTAGTAGCATAAAGGAAATTAATTTTTGAGAGTGTTTTGTTGTTTTAGGGGATGGTGCATTGAGTAAGGCCACTTGGGATGATTTAGTGATGGGAAGATCCGTTACTTTTCGGATCAAGGTGAATATTTTGTTCCAGAAACCTCTTATTTTCGGACATTCCCACCAGATATGGATCATAGAGCCCTGGGCTTGACACCCTCTAAAGCATAACGGGGAGGCAGAAGAAAACATAGTTGCAAGTCTGGTGGGTACTAAGTACCATCGCATAAGCACTTTTATATTAGCTTCTATCAATGCTATATTTAGAATACCTTTAAAGGCTGTGGATCCTCTCTGATGCCATTCTTCCAGGCTCCAGGACTCCCGCAGATCCTTTTCCCACGAGTCCATGTATGAGAATTTTGCGGTGGGTTCCACAAGGGACGCATAAATGAGAGATATTCCCCCCTTTGTGTCAAGTGCTTGACCGCACCAACGCTCATAAGATGTAAATTCCAGAGGGAGTTCCTGTCCCTTCGTTAGGGAGGCAAGAAAATGGGAAATCTGAGCAAATCTAAACCTCTCTGTACCTGGGAGTTTGAGTTTAGTTAGGCATTGCTTTAGCGTAATTGGGCCAGATGGGGAGAGAAAGTGACCTATACGGTACATCCCCTTGTCTAACCACCATTTGAAGGACTTGATGTCCAGACCCGGGGCAAAGCGGGGGTTGTGGAAGATGTGCTCCAGAGGGCGTGAAGGTGAGGTCAAAGCTGGAGAGCATTTCATTGAGTCCCATAATTTCAAGGATTGAGACAGTGTTGGAGCTAAAATGGTAGGCCTTAATTTCATGGGGCACCAGAGCAAGTAGTCCAGGGTATACGTCAGAGCAGCTTGTCTCTCTAATTCTATCCAATCGGGTTTCTCGACTTTGAAATATACCATAGATAGTTGGGCCAACCTTGCCGCTTGGAAGTAACTGAACAGGTCTGGAAGACCCAGACCCCCTTTGGTTTTGGGGCTACAAAGCACATTACGGGCTATTCTATATCCTTTTTTACCCCAAACAAATTTTATTATCTTCCCTTGTAGGGGTTTAAGATGGTGTTTTCTAATATCTATCGGGAGCGACCTAAACAAGTAAAGGAGCTTGGGCAGTAGTGTCATTTTGATAGAATTAATTCTGCCCAGCCATGAAATATTGAAGTTGGACCATGTTTGGATGTCAGATTCTAGTGTGCGGAACATGGGAGGGAAATTAGCCTGAAAAAGTTGCTCAAACTTGGGGGTGAGGTTTATCCCTAGATATCGGATCGAGGAATCGCTCCATTTAAATTTGAAAGCAGGCTTGAGCCTATTCACATCTGCGTCGGGAAGAGAAATATTTAATGCCTGTGACTTATCCATATTGACCTTCAAGCCCGACAAGGATCCAAATGCCCTCAAGAGATTACAAATATTGGGTAGAGAGGTAGTAGGGGAAGTGACAAATAAAAGGATATCATCCGCAAAAAGGGCGCATTTGTGGGAATGCGCTCCGCACTTAACCCCCTTGATGTTTTGGTTAGACCTGATTGCAATTGCCAGGATCTCTATGGCTAAGGCAAAGATCACTGGAGAAAGGGGACACCCCTGTCTGGTTCCCCTGGTTATTTGAATGGGATCTGAGTAGAAGCCGTGCATTTTTACCTTGGCGCTCGGAGTGGAATACAGTGCTTTCAGGGTGTTTATAAAATTGTCCCCAAATCCCCATCTCCCCAGGACTGAAAATAGGAAGGACCAAGATAGAGAGTCGAAGGCTTTTTGGAGGTCCAAAGACAGTAATAAACCTTCCTGCCTTGGGCCTCCATCCCAACCCGATTGTAATAGAGATACTATATCGACCGCCCTTCTGACCTGGTCCGGGCCTTGTCTTCCCGGCATAAAACCTACTTGATCTTTATGAATATAGAGGGTGATGAAGGAGTTGATTCTATTAGCCAGGATTTTAGTGAGTATTTTCAGGTCGTTGTTAATCAACGAGATCGGTCTGTAATTCTCGACTAGAGATGGATCCTTGTCGGGCTTGGGGATGACCGAGATAAAAGCTAAATTTAGTTGTGACTCAAGGGGTGACCCTTCTCTTTTGGAATTGAAGAATTTTGTAATAAGGGGTGCCAAAGTTTTCCTGAATGTTTTATAGTATTGATTGTAAAAACCATCGGGGCCAGGAGCTGAGCTCCCTTTTAAGTTTTTAATGACCTCTAATGTTTCTTCTATGGTGAAGGGGGCTTCCATGATATCCTTATGTTTTTTACTCAGGGTTGGAATGTTAATGCTATCTAGGAAAGCTTTTAAGGAGGAATCAGACATTGTGTCATTTTGCTGATACAATTTAGAGTAGAAGGAATGAAAGGCTTGCAGGATTTTTGGGGGGTTAAGGGTTGAGGTGCCATCCTGAAGTCTAATATTGGGGATGGTGAAGTTAGTGATTTTGGGAGATAGCTTTCTTGCTAGAAGGGTACTCATCTTATCTCGCTGAATATAGAATTTTGCGCTATTCCATTTCAAGTGTGTTTCTGCCCTTACTGTGTGGGCCATATTTAATGCTGTTCTGGCTGCGTCTAGTTGGGCTATTTTGACCGAGAAAGGGTCCCGTTTATGTTGCTTGCATAGAGCCTTGAATTCCCTCTCTAGTTTCTCTATCTCCGCCTTCTGCTCTTTCTTTTTTCTGGAAGCTATTTGAATGAGCTTTCCCCTTATGGTCGCTTTATGAGCGGCCCATAGAGTCTCGGCCGATATTCCCTCCACATTGTTCCGCAAAAAATAATCTTTTATGTCCTTCTCAAGCTCAATGACTGAAATATGGTCATTAAGAATAGTGTCGTTGATTCTCCAATGGGTATTGGGCGGTTTGTGAGAACCGCCCCTTAGTGTTACGATCACCATGGCGTGATCTGAGAGGGCAGTGTCCTTGATATAGGCCTTAATCGCATAGGGTATATGTACTACCGACAGGAGTATGTGGTCGATCCTGGAGTATGTTTTGTGAGGGTTTGAAAAATGTGTGTAATCCCTCTTAGTGGGATTGAGTTCTCTCCAGATATCGGCTAGGCCTTGTCGATATATTATTTTCGCTATTTTGGAGCTTGTTTTTGTGGGGCGGATTGATTGTGCTTTTAATGGTTTGGATTTGTCTAGACCTGGGTCAAAGGCCACGTTGGAGTCACCTCCGAAAATTACCGTTCCTTCCAATAGTGGGCTTAGAATTTGTATCATTGCTTGGAAGAATTTTGTTTGGCCCTTATTGGGGGAGTAATACGAGATGAAAGAATAGAGGCATTCATCCATTTTACCCTTAACCAACAAGAATCTGCCTTCAGGATCTCTGTGCACTAAATCGGGCTTAAATTTACACTGTTTTGCAAATATTACCGCAACCCCTCTGGTCTTATCCTCTGCATTCGCTAGGAAGAATGTGGGGTATTGAGCATGTAGAAATGTTGGGTTGTAATTGGAGGGGAAATGTGTTTCCTGGATCATGACTACCGCCAATTTTTGTGCGTGGTAAGATTGGAGTAATTTACGCCTCTTTACCGCTGAGTTAAGTCCCTGGGCATTATGGGAGGCTAATTTAAAGGACGGATGAACCAAATTGTCACTAGACATGTCGGCTAATTGGGGGGAACGATTGTGGTGCGGTATTTCTTACCTCCTCTGGAGTGTGGTGGAGCATGGTTATTCGGATCGCGAGATAGGATCTGGAGCCTGGAGGAGAGATGGCCGATCACGAATCCTGTGGACTGGCACAAACAAAAAATAGGGTTAGAGAAAAGGACAGAGAAGAAAGAGAAAAAGGAAGAAAGTAAATGCAAGTGTTCTCGTGAGAATAGTCCCAAGAGGAACCTGCGGCATCGAGGGGGTTTAAAGATCCCCTCCATGTCGCCCAACAATAAACAATAGTAGCCCTCCGGAGGGGCTATCAGTCCATCTCCCGACCATGGAGGTTCCATTGTCGTGAGATGGGTGGAGGCGCATGACTGCTACCCCAGTCAGAGCCTGCCCAATTGGTAATCCTAAAAAATGAAAATAACAAAACCTAGTGAGGACAACCATTTCAACACTGTAGCATATCGAGACGAATGTATCGAAGCCAGCCGGCTTAATAAAAAAAGCAAAAAAAACAAAACAAAAAAAAAAAAAAAAAAAGTCCTGCTGTGAGCCAAAAACGCCCAGGGGGGATGTGTGAAGGGTAAGGGGGGTGGGAGGGTGGATGGAAAAGGAGAGGAGGGGGAACGGGGGGAAGGGATGAGTTCAATCAGGGGGGTAGTTGTAGGGGCTGTAAAAAAAAAAAAACCCTGTTAGGAGCTGTCCTTTCCCAATAGGCCCGTGAGTCATTGTGTCCGTCCCCTGGTCCACCACATCACCAGCCGGTGGTAAGGCGGACCCGCAGGTGGGAAGTCCCAACAACTTGTTCTTCGGTGTACGTTGCAAAGTTGATTGTAGAAGATCTAGGCGCCCTCTGTGGGAAGGGGTGGGAGCCAAGTATTAGCGAGTCGCTTGAGAAGGGACAGATGCCCCACTGGGAGAGGACGCATGACCAAGCGATTCTTTTTCTAGGTTTGGGGTGACCTAACCGGTCAGTTGTGTAGAGAACTGGAGAAGTCTATCTGGAAGTGGGAGTCCAGTGTCCCTGATGGGTTCAGGGATCGTGCATCCTGATCCTTAGTAGTTCAAGATGTTCTTTTAGGGAGGTTGACGCCTTGGAAGGTGTCCTGAGTAATGTGTCCGGGTACTGTCTGGACGTGTGCAGGTTATTCAGGAGGGCATCGGTTCCCTTACTCGTCTACTCTTCGTGGTTTTCCACAAGGGGGAGACTGGGCTGGTAGGAGTCTGTCTCTTATAAGATCCGGATTGCGTGTTTGATGTGTCCATCTCTAAATCCTGGGATATAAGCTTCAGTGACAGGAGAATCCGCTCTCCTTCAGATAGAGTGGTGAAGGAGTGTGTCTTGCCTTTGTGGGTGAATTTTAGAGCAAAGGGGAAAGCCCACCAGTATTTTATTTCCTTTTGTGTTAGGATCAGAAGTAGAGGTTTAAGGGCTCTACGTTTTTGAATCGTCATAGGCGATATGTCAGCAAATATTTGAATATCATGGCCTTGGAATGATATGTGTGGCTGCTGGCGGGAGAGCTTCATGATGCTCTCTTTCACTCCGTAGTGGTGCGGCTTCACCACAATATCCCTGGGAGACCCGTCTTTCCTGGGGGGACCCAGAGATCTGTGGGCTCTGTCTAATTCCAGGTTATGTTTAGAGATATCAGGGATAAGGGATTTAATTAGTTCTTGTACTGCTGAGGGGACATCCGTGCACGCTTCTGGGATGCCTCTGACCCTGAAGTTCTCCCTTCTCGATCTGTTTTCCAAATCGTCAATCCTACTTAAGGCAGCATCTAACTGATCCTGCACGATTTGTATGTGATCAGAGTTTTGATTAGTTCTGAAGACTGTGTAATCCAGTTTTTGTTCAATCGCTTCAATTCTGGTGCCCAGATTCTGGAAGTCAGAACGAATGTCATTAGTTATTTTGTGAGCTGTATTAGCTAAGCCCCTTTCCAGCAAGTCAGATAGTTTGAGGAAAAGATCCCCCGCATTCTGGGGCATGTCTGAGCCTGTGCTTCCCATATAGTCATTACTGTGCTGAGGAAGAGGAGAATGTCCCATAGGAGATAGCAAGGGGGCTGCCAGGGGGCTCTCATTCAGGAAAGCCGAGTTGTGGCCTGAGGGGGATGTGGTGGGATGAGAATAGGAGGTTGCAGAGGTAGGGTATGGGAGAGTAGCAGGAGCGATCACTTGCCTGGGATCTTGTATTCCCCCTGATGCTGCCTGTGTCTGAGGCGCTGCCTGTGTCTGAGGCGCGGCCGCCATCTTGGATTCGGCCTGTAACTTCACAGCCTCAAAACGGGGTCCCAGGTCCTTCTTGGCTGCCGTGGATGGCATGGGTGGGGAACCGCTGTGTTCCCCCAGCCGATTCTGCTGTGCTCGGGCTGGCAGCGGCTTCCGATACGGCGCTAGGGCGGCTGGCTGGCTGGGGTAGTGAGGAGCTCCCGGCTTACGCGGCCATCTTGGAGTCCCTCGCGCATGCGCCCTCATCTTTTTATTATTCTATTGTTTATTTAGTGTCATTGTATCAGACTTTTTTCTATGTATATTTTTGTATATTTGTACCAATAAAATTGTTTTTTTTACTACTTTGTTGCCTTCAAAGTCCCACCTATTTTTGAGGGGTTATCTCTTTTTCTCCTTTTGTGGGGGTGTAGGGAGGAGAAGACAGCAGATAAGCAAGTAAAATGTATGTAGGGAGATTTGTTTCATCTCTGTGTATCATCTGAGGCTGTTCACCTCATATGTGAGGGTTTAGAACCACTTTAAAGCTGGCCAAAAATTATATGATTTTCTTTCCTGCAGCCACAGGTTGCAGGAAACAAAATTGCTTCATTTTCCCATCAACACAGTCAGTGTTGATGAGGTAATCCTTCCTGCTGGGAGAACATAGTGATTACTGCTATCTGCTAGAATCGTCGCTAGCAATAATCACATGTAAAACTCGACAGGCTATCTTATAAAAAAAAGGGGGAATTGGGCCCACGGGGCCATTACACCCTAATTCAGTGCAAACGGAAACACGAGACAACTATACGGAAATGAAGTGTTATGTCAGCAACCTAAGAAAACAACACTACAGGTAGACATAAGCGTGAGCATCATTCGTCATTCATACTACCCTACACCAACCAACACAAGATGAAGATGCTAGTTTGACAATCACACTCATACGCTGTAACCTACACCAATGTACATATGTTTGTATTTATACTGCTGTTACTCTGACTATACTGTTAATGTGGTCTCTGTGGACCTTTTTCCTGTTTATAAATAAAAAAACAAACAAAAACTTGACAGGCTGGTTGTACCCTAGTTAATCGATCAACTTGGGTACATTCATCCTGCCCATACATGATTCGAATCTCAGCCAGTCCCTTCTGAACCATCCAAGATTCGAACTGTCTATGGCCAGCTTTAGTTAAGCTGTATCCCATTCTGACCTCCTGTCAGCACCGGCCTGCAGTGATTAAAGAGACAGACAGCTCAGTTGATCACTGCTGTAACATGTAAAGTAGCAGCCAGGGCAGAGGGACACTGAAATGTCTTACCTCCTCTGGTGCATTAAAATATGTCATCGGTCAGAGCATATAAAAGGAGGTGAGTAGTGTAACTTCCTCTGTCCCTGGTCTTTGTTTACATGTGTGACAGCACCGACTGACTCTACTGCTTGCTTGTCACAGTGAATCCCTGCTGACTGGAGGTCTGATATGGGCATATGCACAGCCACTGTCCCTGAGTGGCATGGCACCTCCCAGTCAGGACCTGTGTCTGCAGGATGTGCCACGTTGCGAACAATCCCTGGCAACTGATAAAAAGATCTGCCAGCACAGTACAGGCATTGTTAATTTTGGTAAACATTAACATACTTGGCAACAGTCCCGATTTTCCCAGGACAATCCCCATTTTGGGATCCTTGTCCCAATCGGAGCTCGTAAGATTAATTTCCTGGAATTTTGCCTTTGTCCCGGGACAGTCGGGAAGGATTTAGGAAAAAAATGGCTGGCGGGCTACAACAAGATGGCCGCCACCGCCGTCACAAGGATTATTTCCCCCTGTGTTCAGTGGAGAGGGGAGGGGCAGCCAATCAGCTTCTCCCCTCTCCACTGAACACACACACGAGAAAGCCGGGAACTGTAGCTGCCGTGCTGCTGGGGGACACAGATCGCTCTGTAAGGAGGGCTCAGCTGCTGCTGCCAGGGACACTGAAGTAACGAGGGCTCTGTTGCTTGGTGACACAGAGGACTCCGCTGTCGGGGACAGCAGATGTAAAGGAGTGCTCCACTGCCAGGGACACCAGATGTAAAGGAGTGCTCCACTGCCAGGGACACCAGATGTAAAGGAGGACTCCGCAGCCAGGGACACCAGATGTAAAGGAGGACTCCGCTGCCAGAGACACCAGATGTAAAGGAGGGCTCCGCTGCCGGGGACACCAGATGTAAAGGAGGGCTCCGCTGCCCTGGACACCAGATGTAAAGGAGGGCTCCGCTGCCAGGGACACCAGATGTAAAGGAGGGCTCCGCTGCCAGGGACACCAGATGTAAAGGAGGGCTCCGCTGCCGGGGACACCAGATGTAAAGGAGGGCTCCGCTGCCGGGGACACCAGATGTAAAGGAGGGCTCTGCTGCTGGGGACACCAGATGTAAAGGAGGGCTCCGCTGCTGGGGACACCAGATGTAAGGAGGGGCTCCGCTGCTAGGGACACAGATCTGTAAGGAGGGCCTCTACTTCTGGGGGCACCTGATGTAAGGACGGACTCTGTTGGGGGCACCTGATGTAAGGACAGAGTCTGTTGGGGGAACCTGATGTAAGGACGGACTCTGCTGGGGGCACCTGATGTAAGGACAGACTCTGCTGTGGGCACCTGATGTAAGGACGGACTCTGCTGGGTGCACCTGATGTAAGGACAGACTCTTCTGGGGGCACCTGATGTAAAGATGGACTCTGCTGGGGGCACCTGATGTAAGGACAGACTCTGCTGGGGGCACCTGATGCAAGGACGGACTCTGCTTGGGGCACCTGATGGCATTTGGTGGCAGGCGACGTGGCAGGTGACACGCTCAGGGGTCCCACTGATTCTGGTGAGTTGAATGATTTAATTTTATATTACAATGTAATAAAAGTAATAATGTGCTTCAATCATCCTGACACCACAACAACCAAGGTGCTGGGATGATTGAAGCGCTAACACCAGGTGTTTGGAGTATCTTTATCTGCTGATTTGTTAAACTCTGGAATACACATTTCTATTGGTGCAGGATCTGGGCCTGCTGTCCCTCCATCCCTCTTTCCTTCCTTCTCTCTCTCCTTCCCTCCTTCTTTCCTTCCTTCTCTCTCTCCTTCCCTCCTTCTTTCCTTCTTTCTCTCTCCCTCCCTCTTTTCTCTTTCCCTCCCTCCCTCTTTTCTCTCTTCTTATCTCTCATTCATCTCAGACACTAACCACACCCCCTTTTGAACCATGTCCATATAAGCCACGCCCACTATTTCACGGAAACCACGCAATTTTCTTTTTTGCTATGTCACGCCCACAAATGCATGCCCCGCCCCCTAATTATATTAAGACTCCGCCTACAGCCAAAAAAGTGTCCCTCTAAATTTTTTTACAATGTTGGCAACTATGCATTAACTATCCAGTTTTGGTGTTTGAGAAAATAGTAAATAAGATGTAAGCAACTTTTCTTTTTTTTTAATTGGGCTACGGGAATATGAACATGTAACAAATATAAAGTAGGTGTTATCCCAATTTAGCTGCAAAGGTGGAAATACAATTTAAAGCATATCTCAATTTAAAGCGGAGGTCCGCCGAAAAAAAAGTATTAAAAGCCAGCAGCTACAAATACTGCAGCTGCTGACTTTTAATATATGGACACTTACCTGTCCAGGAAGTGAAGCCGTTGCGGCTTCACTTCCTGGTTCCCTACTGCGCATGCACGAGTCATGCTGCGTGTCCTCTCTGGTCCCTGCTGTGTTCTGGGACCTGTGTTTCTCCCAGAATACAGCGGGGGAGGACAGGGTAGGCGCCGGAAGTGGCGTAGGTCACCGCAAGCGCCGCGGTGATCTATGCCATGAAGTGGGAGCAAATACCTGTATTAGACAGGTATCTGCTCCCTCCTCCCCCCTGAAAGATGCCAAATGTGACACCGGAGGTGGGGAGGAATCCAAAAAGTGGAAGTTCCATTTTTGGGTGGAACTCCACTTTAAGTGATAAAAAAACTGTGCAAAAGAGGATGATTGGCAACTTGGATAGATTGTGTATGATTTAGATGTGACGCAACTGTCATTCAGCATAAAAGCAACTACTGTAAAGCCGAATTCTTCAGCACATAGTTTTCTACAGCTTTGTATGTGCCCTTAAAAAAGAAACTGAATCCAATTTGTGTTTTAGTTCTGGCCACTGCAATTCAAAAAAAAAAACATGTACTGTTATAACATTAGGAGGAAATTTACTTTTTCTTGGCTTGTTATTTCTAGAGTTTAAGAAGATATCAGATAGTGCTGGTCCCATTAAGAGCCAGGTTATCTGTGTGATCCAATCTAATGTATTGCATCTGAAAAAAAACTCACTGTGCAGAGTCAAATGTTTGTAGATATTTCATAAGAACTTTCAAACTTTACTGTTTATCTGAAACTTACTGCAGACAATGCTATCTCTTTTGTTAAATTCATCTACCTTTTTAAAAGGAAAAATTCCTTTTTGTTCTTCCCTAGGCTAATGATATACATTGCAAAAACTGACACTAAGACCCCATACACACTATGCAACTTTTGTTGTCTGATTTCCTTTAGATTTAGCAAAACCAGGTTTGACCTCCTATTATATGGATTTAGTAAATCTGAAGGAAAAAAACTACAGAAAATTGTATAGTGTGTATCCAGCTTTACCCATTCTTGCTCTGCACATCTTGTAACATGCAATCCAGTTAGTTCCTACTCTGAGTATGAGGGTCCGTTTGCTATAATTATATTGGTCCGAAGTTGTAATAGGAGAGCTGTTAAGAAAACCATTGAACCAATTACATGATCATTAAATTACTTTCCTGGCACCAGCATAGCAGCATACATGTGGTAGTAGCCCTACATATTTCCACCCATGGGAATAAAGTGTTGGTGCCCACACAACAACCTTTGTCCTCACCTGGTGTACGGAGAATCTCTGGCAGAATTGTCCTCGTGGCCAGGCCTCTCACACAAAGGGATCTCGTGACTCAACTGTATCACATACAGTATGTCTCCAGTTCAAAAGGAGATCAGGTCATGTTGTTTTCAATAGCCCTAATTAAGACAAGCTCTTTATGGGATCCATAGATGATTTCCTGTTGAGGGATGTAACAAGCGGTTAAATTCTGTGTTACATTTATTCATAGATTAATTTATATATTTACCCTTTCAGATATGTGGTCAGTGAATGCAATGATTAAAACACACAAAACAAAGAATGTAATAAAAGAGATTTACTTAGCTTCGATTAAAGATGTATTACAGATGATACAATACAGGATAAATTCAGCATTCAATCCAGGGAACCCCTCAACTTCTGAATTTTCAGATAGTTCTGGAAGCCGACAGCCTGTTCAAGATCTAGGCACACTCACGTCTTAGAAGAAGTTCTCTCCTGTTCTCTATTGTCTAAACTTTTAAAGGCTTGATGGAAGGCTGGTTTAATCTGGTACTAACAAAAGACTAGCCATAATGGTCATCCCGAGACAATGTGACCATCTGTGAGCTCAGAAGCATACATTTTTACATATATAGAAATAATCATCTTAAAACTATCATAGTTAATAACTCATAATACCAAGTTCTTTGTAAATCAATTATGAATATAGACCCATACCAATTGGTGCAGACTTAATCGAGCAACATGAACATCCACATATTCCAACAATTTGGATGGGTCCAGAACCTTTAGTGATCATCGCTGGGAACTGACTCGTTGTTCAGAATATCTTAGTGGTCCTGTACACAACTCAGAACACAGTACTTGTTCCTCAATGAAAACTTTACACACTCTAGTCTTAGCTAGCTCCAGTTAGACCAGGGGCCGTCCAATTCACCACTTTTGTTTGAGAATCCTAGGTCTGAGGGTAGTCTCTTTAGGAAATTCCTTTGGTGTAGTTTCACCCCAGATTTTCACAAGATGGCATTATTTCTTCCTGGGACAAGACACCTTGGTCTTTGGACAGATGATTTGACTATAATGAATTACACACCAGGAATAAAATTATGTGAAAAAGGAGGCTGCCTTGTGATGAACGACTTGATGATCAGAAACTTCAATTTGGTACCAGGCTATGCTTCCGGCTATGCAGCCCTCTACTGATTGGGGAAAACTTTAATTCTAAATGACAATAGTCAAGATCATTTAACCCCTTTGTGCCTAAGGGTAAAACAAATGTTAATGTCTAAGCACAATTTTGCAACTTTAATAAAGCTGTACATATCACAGCTACTTTGTGCATGCAGGTGGATTATACCATGTTTTTTTTTTTCAGGACAAATTGAGCTTTCATTTGGTGGTAAATGGAAATGGATATCTCCTGATTTTGTTTTTTTTAAATATTTTTTTTATTTAGCTGTCTTTTTCTTGCTACTATCATAACCTTTCACCAAATACCAACCCAAAATAAATTCTCCTGCTCCTGATGGTCACAACAATACCACATATGTGTATGTTAGTTGTTTGTACCCATAATACAGCCCAGAAACAATAGCTAACACTAACTGACACTGATACTGATTTAAAAAAAAAAATCCTGCTCCCAAAAAAATACTGACCCGACCTTAACCCAAACACTAACTCTGACACTGACCTAGATCAAACCTTGCTATAGGTTTTTTTTTTTTTTATATTTTTTTATCAATATTATGTTATTTTTTATACACACAGTTGTTTTTTCCCTCTGCAAGGAGAGAGAGAGAGAGGTATGATGTATCTCTCGCCTCCATTCAGAGAGAGAAAACAGGGGGCCGGGCTTCACAGTGACTGATCACTATGATAGCCAAACAGAGGCTATCACATTGATCAGGTGACCCGGAATCGGGAGTTCCGGGTTTCGATCATTAGTACGGGGCTCAAGGGCTCTCGATGAGCCCCCAATATGTGTGCAGGGCTCTCCCAGCACAAGGACAGAAATGCAAATGTGCAGCACTACTTAAAAAAAAAAACAATTCAGTGGGGCCGCATATTTGCATACGCTCGGCTTCAAGGGCTTAAAAGATAATCATCATTGCTACCAGAGGTAAAAGAAAAGGATCTGAAGGTGGAGGATCATGATGTGTTTGATTATTGCTCATAACGAGCATGGTACGCTTGAGGAAGAAGCTATACCCCTTGAAACGCGTCAGTCTTGCCTCTGCTGCTGAGTGTGGCCCAGGTCCCTCCATGGAATACCCACATCCCTGACTGATGTTCAGGTTATTCTTAATGCTTATATCCATACAGCTTTTGCATGTTTTCATACATTTGTTCAATAAATGGTTTTTAACCACTTTGGCCCTGAGCCTCTTTTTTTACACTTGTAGTTTACAAGTTAAAATCATTTTTTTTGCTAGAAAATTACTTGGAACCCCCAAACATTATATATTTTCTTTCTAACACCGTAGAGAATAAAATGGCGGTTGTTGCAATACTCTCCGTCACACCGTATTTGCGCAGCGGTCTTACAAGTGCACTTTTTTTCTGGAGAAAATATACTTTTTTAAATTAAGACAACAGAAGAGTTAGCACAAATTTTTTTTTATATTGTGAAAAGTAATGTTACGCCGAGTAAATTGATACCCAACATGTCACGCTTCATAATTGCGTCCGGTCGTGGAGTGACGACAAACTTTTACCCTTAAAAATCCTCATAGGCGATGTTTAAAAATTTCTACAGGTTACCAGTTTTAAGTTACAGAGGAGGTCCAGGTCTAGAATTATTGCTCTCGCTCTAACGATTATGTCAATACCTCACATGTGTGGTTTGAACACTGTTTTCATATGCGGGCGCTACTGACGTATGCGTTCGCTTCTGCGCGCGAGCTTGTCGGGACACTTTTTTTTTCTTATTTTACTTTTAGTTTTTTATTTTGACACAGTTTAAAAAAAAAAAATTGGGTCACTTTTATTTCTATTACAAGTAATGTAAACATCCCTTGTAATAGAAAAAAAGCATGACAGGACCTCTTAAATATGAGATCTGGAGTCAAAGAGACCTCAAAACTCATATTTACACTAAAATGCAATAAAAAATGATCCTTTCAGAGCTATGGGTGGAAGTGACGTTTGACATATCTTCCGCCCTCCCATGCCATGGAGCCGAGCAGGGACCATCTTCCCCTCAGTCGGCACCCAGGCATCCACGGGAGGGGACGCGATTGTCTCCGCCGCTACCGGTGGGTCCGGTAAGCAACAGAGATGACCGGAGCGCGGCGGGAGGGGGGGCAGCACCCCTCCCGCCATCGATAAAAGTGGTTCGCTACGGAGACCACTTTTATCTGAAAGAGAAACGCACGCCGTTCCTGAAGATACCGGGGTTATGCCAGCTAGCTTCTGCCATAACCCCGGTATTTAGTGTCAAAGTACTGACGTACGGGTACAGTGATTTGTGTGAAGTGGTTAAGGTAATACATAAGGCTGTTGTGCCCCTTTTTGCTGTTTTGTCAGATGATTTGCCTATCTTTGAGACTTAGGGACTTTGTTCTGTAGTCGGGGCTGTCCGTCCTTCCCATTGTTTAAAAAATTCCCATAACGCATCCCAGTCAGTCAGTCTGGGGAGGAGACCTGGACAGCTTTGATTAAGGTGGACTTTGATTGTCTTCAGAGTCTCATTTTACAAGTGACATCCAGAAACTCTGGGTGGTTTTTACTATCAATTCATAATGCAAGGCTAAATAATCTGGATTTGAGAAGACAACTCCATGAAGATGGCGCATATCAGTTGCCAGAAGGTTCCAAAAGTTTTCTATAGTAAAGATATTGAATCTCATCCTTGGCAGAAAATACATAAATGGCAGACAGATGGCATCAGCTGGCAGAGCTTTAACCCGGGGGAGTGTTTTTCTTACTCCTGGAGATATTCCAGGATGTGTGTTGCAATTCGGTACCTCCAGAGGTTGACTTCCTGGCCTCCAAGTCAAACTACAGAGGCAGTTTAATCTCAAGTGCAGTGGGCCTTCGGTGGAAGCAGTGGATGCTTTAGTGACTCAGTGGTATCAGTACCTCCTGATCCATGTCTCTTTTTTTCTGTTTCACTGATTTGTGATGGCCATACCGATATTCCTCATTGTTCTAAGCTGGCCCAGACAGTTGTGGTATGCTGGCCTGACAGGATGCCTAACAGGGCTTTAATGGATCAGGATCGTCTGGTTCCAAGGATAAGTTTGCCATCCAGCTTCATGATTGCTGACCTTAACAGAATGGTTTAAAGCTGAAGTTCTGAGAGACAAAAACATTGTGGATTATAAGAAATCTCTTGATGCTAAGTTATGAGGTCTATGATCACTGGACATGCGAGACATGCTTATCTTGGTTTTATGCTTTCAGGCTTCCCTCCCTGGAGTTTATCTGTGGGTCAAATCCACTCCTGCAGCTGGATCAGGGCTTCAGCTGAAGGTACTATTAGGGGTCAGGTACCTACTCTTTCTATTCCGTTTCTCTTAATCTTTTGTTAAAATGCTTTTACAATGGGTCCCCTGTGACTCAGTGGGATCTGACATAGTTCTCTTGCAGCCTTTGCTTTGGTGAGACGAGTGTCCGAGATGATAGGGTAGTTTTTCTCTGTATCCCCAACCTGGACATTCTTATTCCATCCCTTGGTCCACCTCAAGTAAATCCCCTAGGAAGTTTCCTTCTATCGACTGGATTTGATTAAGTTGGTGATTCTGTCTCTCAGCTTCTATTTCATTTAGACAGGCTCTTTCCTTTGTTTTCCAAGATAGACCCTATATAAATGCTCTGGTTTCTCGTTCCCCATCTCAAGGTGACTCAAGCAGACCATCATCCAACTTCATAGTCTAAGTTTCAAGTTCCATCCAATCTTGACGAGACACATTCTACTAAATCTATAAATGCTTTCCAAGCCGTTTGGCGTCAGTTGACTGTTTCTCATATCTGCAAAGCTGCGACCTGGGCTTCTATCCTCACTTTTCTTAAATTTTAAAAGTTGGGCATTCATCCTCATCTGAACCAGCTTCAGGTGTAAGGGCCCTGTGAGCAGGCTCTTTGAGCTGCAGGCAGTTCACAGCAAAGTTCTTGTTGGGTCTTGGGCCTGTTGATTATCTAACCTGCAATTGGATTGCTTTTGGACATGTTTATGTTAAAAACTACCTCAATGCATCTAGATCAAGGGGAGCACACTTTCAAATAACAGAATAATTGACGTAGTCAAAACAGCTAAAGCTAGTTCCTTTAGAAGCCAACAAGGGTAGAAGGCATTAACGCACAATCACTTTGTGGTTCCTAAAGTTATTTAAAGCGCCTACTAAATTGTGGCTAGATCCAGCATGAGTAATTGCTGCACATTTGACCAGAAGCATTTCAACATCTTCGGCACTTTGTACAGGGGTGTTGATGGAGCCAGCTAGTTTTCTTCGGGCACATGTCTTGAACACAATGAGGAAAGCTGTAGTGCCTTACTTTCCTATGAAATAAGATTTTCTTAGGCTTCCCACCCTGGTAGCTAGTTATTGTCCTACCACATGTATGCTGCCATGTTGGTGCCAGGAAAATTGCATCCTATTTACCTTGTAATTTTACTTTCCTGGCACAAATCCATGGCAGTATACTAAACCCACCCAGTTCATTCTTAGCGTCTTACAGAGAATGGGCTGTTGTGTGGGTGTCAATACTTTATAGCTTTGTACTATTCCTGTGTTTGAAAGTAGGTGGGCCAATTCTCACATGTATGCTGCCATGGATTGGTGCTGGAAAATGAAAATTACTAGGTAACATCCTCAGAACATCCTCTAGTTGCCATGGTTTTAGGGAAATGACATTTGAATTTGCTGGCTGTTTAGAAATAATTGGCTGCAAATTGAGTAGCTTTTAATGACATTTATTTTTAAATTGGAGGTGGGAGAATTGTAACTTTTTTTTATTATTTATTTCATTAAATTTTTTTTTTCTTACGCTGTCTCTTTTTTTGATCAACTGTATTGCTATCCTTGTGATTCCTTGTGATAGCATGGGCAGTGACAGGTACTCTTTACTGAGACATCTGGGGTCTATTAAACCCCAGATCTCTCCTCTTCCCTCAAAAGCATCTGATAGAACTGAGATTGGCTTGATCAGATGCGGTTACAAGCCGGTAACGGCTTGTAAACAAACCCAAACCGTAAATGACAAAATCCGTGTTGCTTCCAGTTTCATAGTCCATAGAGATCATCAGGGAACTTCTGTTCCTCCCTCATCTCTATGGTCATAGAGGTGGAACAGTACAGCCCTGGAAGGTGGTGAGGGGAGACCATCTTCCACTATCTTCCCCCACATGTATATGGGATCCAGCTGTATAGCTGAAAAAAAAGATAGCAGGGTCATGACTGCAGTTGCAGCCTTGACCCCGGTATAACCACTGTAATCTGAGGACATACAGGTACATTCTAAGGGCAGCAAGTGGTTAAAATTTGTGTTTCCGAGCTGATCTGTGTCTTAAAGTGATTGTAAAGTCTCATTTTTTTCCTATAAAAATAACAAACCTGTTATACTTACCTGCTCTGTTGCTGGACCTCTTTTCGGGCTCTCTTCTGTGCTCCTGGCCCCTTCCTCCTGTTCAGTGCCCCCACCACAAGCAGCTTGCTATGGGGGCACTGAGCTGAGTCACAGCTCTGTGTCCGTTCAGACAAGGAGGCCCGACCCGGCACCACCCACTCTCTCCCCTGATTGGCTAGCAGACAGCAGCAACATCCAATGGCGCGGCTGTGCCTCAGCCAATCAGGAGGGAGAATCTTGGACGGCTAAGATACTCGTGGACATCGCTGGACAGAGAGAGACCTCAGGTAAGTGTTAGGAGGGCTGAGGGGGGCTGCTGCACACAGAAGGCTTTTTATCTTAATGCATAGAATGCATTAAGATAAAAAACCTTCTGCCTTTACAACTCCTTTAACGTGCAATGGAATTCCTGTGGCTATGTAGTCAGTCACTACATTATGTTCCACAGACACACAGCAAAGAATACGTGCTTCTGTAAATCCAGTCAGGGACATCTAATCAAGGATATATGTCACCTAGTAACATAAGAGGCAACCACATTATTGTAGCCAGGTGGGAAACAAGGCCATTTTCATGACTGTAGCAGCCCATAGATGATTCTTTTTTTTTTTTTTTTTTTTTCAACCAGTGGGATGAAAGAAAAAAATAAAAATGAATCAATTTCTCCATCCACACATTCAATATGGATGAGGGACTCCTCCCCCATCGGTGCTGCATGAAAGCAGGTTGAGTTTGATGCTGCCTCAGCTGGAAGAGTTATGCCGCGGACCGGAGTCCATCGGACAATTCGATCATGTGTGGGCTCAAGCGGACTTTTTTTCCCCAAAAGTTTGACGGACCTAGAAATGAAACATGCTTCAAATCTTTTCGACGGACTCGAGTCCGGTCGAAAAGTCCGCTCGTCTGTATGCTAGTCCGACAGACAAAAACCGACGCTAGGGCAGCTATTGGCTACTGGCTATGAACTTCCTTGTTTTAGTCCGGTCGTACGTCATCACGTACGAATCCGTCGGACTTTGGTTGATCGTGTGTAGGCAAGTCCGTTCATTCGGAAAGTCCGTCGTAAAGTCCGTTGAAAAGTCCGCTGGACAAAGTCTGCTGTAAAGTCCGCTTGTGTGTACTCGGCATTAAAGTTAACATGCTTTCCAGATCTTTTTTTGGCAGGACTTTCTTGGGTTCAAACTCCTGGTCCTGTGCTATACAAAAGGGATGGGGGTCCTATCCACAGGGACATGCATAAAGTAAGCCAGGGTCCATCTGTTCAGTTAACTGCTGAGTCTGGACCGCCTAAGGATAAAGAGCCACCTACAGTGTGTTGGACCTCTGGAGATCTACAGTTTGCCAAAAGTTACCAGCTTTGGAGATTTGCCATTATGCACTCTTTCCGGTGCAGGTATGGTGAGCCAGCTGCAAAGCCTGTGTTAGGGATTAGTGTAGGGAAAGACTGTTACCCGTTTCTGTTTGCCATGCTGAGTTATTTAAGTAAAGCTTTTGAAATGTTGTCTTTGCCTGCTCTGAAGAGACCTAAAGAGGTGTAATGCAAGTCACCAGCACACATAGTTTTCATGTCGGGTCAGTTAAACACATTGGGATATGAAGACAGCAGTACAAGAGTTAATGCGGTACAGAAAATAGCAAGTGGTTGCCAAGGGTTATGAAGGTTTCTCGAGCAGCTTGTCGTAAGTGTGTACATGTGGCAGGCGGTATAACCTCTTGCAGGAAAAGTTGTTGTCAGCACTCTCTCTGTGAGCAGATCAGCACCTCAGAGGTCCTCAGCCTGCGCACAGGTATGGAAGAGGAAGAGTGCACGCATGCAGTCCGTACTAGGTGCACGATGGCACCCCATTCCACTACTGGGAGTGAGGTAGCTGAGATAGACTGGACAGGTGGAGAAGGCATAGGCTCTGTTTGTCCCTCCTAAAGGCAACAGTTATTGTGGTGGTGTATATTAACATCAAGAGAGTTAACTAGTGCTCAGTTGTCTGTTCAAGTACAGGTACCCCATGTGTAAGGCAGTGAACCTGTTTAAGGTGCCCAGCATAGCCCAGAAGAACCCACACCCGCACTCAACGAGGAAGGGAACATGGAGGAAGTTTCACCTACCCCACCCCTTACATGCAGGCTATAACTGGCAGCGTTGACCGAGTGGGGAAAGTCCGACTGGCTGGTTGCACAGAAGTCAATCAGTAGATCGACTTCTGTACAATCGACCTGCCTATACATGGATCGAAATTTGGCCGGTCCCTGCTGAACTGACTGAATTTCAATCCATGCACGGCCAGCTTTACATAATAATAGGTTATACTCACCGAACTACTCCAAAAGGACAGGTGTGCAGCATGTATGTCCAGGCACATCGTTTTCATCACCAACTAGGCAGGTTACCTTGTTAACTGGAAACGACTATGCACAAGCATAACATCTAAGCTATGAAAAGAAAGGGGGGGAAAGGACACCTTAAAGTCATCCAATAGTAGGTTCTAGGGTGACAAACGGGGGGAGGGGAATTCCCTCCCACTGTGGTAATTAATCAGATTAATATGTCTCTCATGTCACCCATATCATTAATCATATAACTCAGTGGTATGTAGCTGACTAGCTGTCAAACGGTTGTTCAATGGACCATAAAGCATATGTAAGAAAGGGAAGGAAGGGGTCAAGAGGAGATCCCCCCAAAAAAAGATGGTCCGCTCAAGAACAAACAGTTGAACCTACAAAAACTTTATTGTGTCACAATATGTAGAAACATAATCCAACAACCATGTGTATTTAAAAAATAGGGCAAATAAAAGTCCTATTGTGTGCTGGTGGCCACCACAGACATTACACATATATCTCATGCATTCGTGCACTCACACTCATCAATTAAAGTCACTAGAGACCCGGGTCTATACTATTTCACTGGAATTCCAGAGCTGGATTAGCTACATGAGTGGGTAGACTAGGTCCTTGTAGGTAAAGTGCAAGTGCTAATACACGACAAAAGTCCCCTCGGATGTGAACCGATGGCTGGTTAGACATATGTATGTGTCATTCAACCAGAGCCAAGGAAGGAAACGGTGTCCTGATTGTGTGGTGAACAATTGCAGCTCAAGCAACCTCACATAGAGGGCTTTTAAGGATGGACGGAAAATGGCCATAAACAAAATGCCTCATGAATGTGAGGGTACATTTTAGCTCACCGTCTGACGTCTTCAATGAAGAAGGAGTAGAGCCCAAAGGAGTTGCTGATGGCCGCGTTCGTGTGGGTTTGAAAACACGTTCATGCGGTATTAGCTTGTTGTGGGCATGAGCGGGTTACTTCCGGGTATCCTCCGGCAGAAGGTAAGGTGAGTCACAAGGGTCAAGCTTGTTAGTGTCTCATATCCAATAGTATAAACAATCCGGAGAGACGCTCGGCATCCGTGTTCACCACAAAGGTTTCACCTGATATCCCAAATCTTGATTGATCCGATCAGGATCGTTAGGGATGTTCACATCCAATTTAGAAGAATATTGTAGTTAAAGTGTGAGAGTCTGTGTGCCACCTGCACATGGGTCAAATGCTGAGCGCTTTCGCTTGTTGCCAAGCTTCTTCAGAGCTAATGTGGTATCAGTAGCTGGATGTTTAAATAGCCAGAAGGCTAGTGTTCAATTTCCTGTCTTCTTAATTAACACCTGAATACCATAGCTTGACCATAATTGCAATCACCAAAAATGTGCCAATCACACCCATACATACATCTATTTAGACAAAACCATTGAGGGTAGTGGATACATAAAGATTCAATCTGATTGACTTGTGTATGTGGTCAGATTTGAATATTGCGTCTCTTACCATCATGAAATAACGAAAAAAGGCTTGTCAAGCAACTGCTATCAATACATAAAAGCCAATTGAGGAATGCTGCATTTCCAAAAACAAACCGTGCATATATAACCATATACTAAATAATAAGTCAAAATAGTGATATATGGAAGCAAGAGGGAACAGTCTATTGTTCCGAATTAAATTGCAACACATATCAACATCCTGACAATAAACAGAAATATCCCAATAATTGATCAAAAATTGCATGGCATACACACACAGAATGAAAATAATGAGTATGAATATATGCAGCCAACCATCGCTTTGGCCAGATTAAATGGCAGCTCACGTCCCATGTATTGTCCTCCACATACGGGATAAAAACATTGTTACCAGTGAGATTGCCTATGAAGTCGCATGAGACAACTTAGTACAAAGTGATTCCGGATAGTCCGGATATGTAGTTACATATAGGCATTACACTGGTATTACCCGCACATGGAACAACAGAATAATCTGTTGTACAGATTATAATTTAAAATAACATCTAAGCTAGCAGACTAGCTAGTTACTTTACATCTAAAGTTATCTTTGTCTTTGATGTCAAGTACTGTAGCTCCGTGGATGGAAAAATCTCTTAAGAAATCCCATGTAAAATATCTTTCTAAAACTGATATTTTATTAATGGCCGCCCTTCCTGTCTCATGGCTCCAAGGTCCATGTTTTACTGTGGTCCTGTTGGTTGTTGCAACCTAAGAGAAACATCATTCATGCTGTATTGCTAATGTCTCTGCTCAAGAAAAAAAATCTGAAATCTTGCTCTGGTTTCTGTAGACATATGCATATAACTTACAAAATTCTATGGAATTACCACAAGGTGGATAGAGCATTTGTTAGATTGCAGAACACATTTAAAACTTTGTTGGGGTATTTTTTGCATGATTTTTTTTCATTGTCAGCCTCTCTTCTGTATCTTCAGTGTTGGTGGTACATTTCTACAGTTAAAGATCCATGATGTCTGGCTTTTTTGTGACCCGTTATATATATTTTTAAATACACTTTCCCCTGTTTGATTTTAAGACAGGAATTCTATGATTTTATATTGTCATGTTCAAAATATTGATTTTAAAATTACTTATTAGTCCAAGGAAAAAACTACATACAGGATTAAGATAGAAGGCATTTTTCTAATCTTTTGCAAGCCTGGAAAAGTCTGTAGTGGACAATTTAGCAAACCTGATCCAGAGAAAGGAGGAAGTTTTGCAGCACACAGATTGTCCTCAACCAAGTTGCAAAGATATGTAAGCCTTACACCTGAAAAATTTTGCTTGAATGTTTGAACAGACATGATAAAAATCGATTGTCCAACCAGTAGACGGTGCCTTCATGGATTGAACTGATTTTTGAATGACTTTGTGTTCAAGTACAATCTCAAAGTTATGATTTCCGTAGCACAAACTCCCTACTTCTGGAGAGCAAATGCAGCAAATGTAAATTTGCATGTACCCATTGGACTTGGTACAAATTTTCCATCCAAGCGCTTTGATTTTTTTTTTCTTACTCTGGTTGAATCTGATGATCAAATCATCCCCTTTAACTCTTAGACGGTTAAAGAATGTTCTCAAAACAGCAATTTTCTCATGAAATTTTATATGTGTAAGGTCAGTTATACTGTATGGTGGGTACATCTGAAAGTGGGAAGATCTCCCTGATCTTCATTAGGGAGACACCGGTCCATCTATGAACACCCTTGTCTGGGTTTTGACGTGTACTAATTGCTCTACCCAATACTTGCACATGTAATATCACACTTTCAGAGCTAAATATAAGAGGGAGATTTATTTTGTGTTCGCTGTCTTTGCTCGCCTCTTTTCCCCAAATTTTCTTTTTTTTTTTTAAACATTTGGTTTTATTGAAGGGAGAAAAAAGAAAAGTGCACAATACGCAAGTCGCAGATGCAACTGCACAATGTATACAGAACATCATTACAACGATCATGTAAGGTTAGGTAATATCTTAAGAATTTATAAAAAATTAATCAACTGAATATAAGGTTATAACCAAGCAAAGATAGTTGAATTATCTAAGAATAAGTTACAAAATTGTGGTTTCGCCTTTGCCACCGGTCAGAGAGCAAATAGAAAAGTAATGGATTGAATAAACCCTAGATTTGACCAAAAGTCAGCTTAATTCTTCGTCATATGTTGCAATTGACATTGTTAAACAGAAAAAGGATAAAAGGTGATAAGTAGGATATAAAGGGAGAAAAGAGAAGAAATTACAGAATTTTATGAGGGTGTCAATACATTATCCTTTATCAGAAACATATGGATTTAGCCTCTTCGTAGTCCTTGGAATAGCGAAATGTAAACCAAGGCTGCCAGGTCTTCTGAAAGCTTTCTGTCCTGCCATTGTCTTGTGATAGGGTGTCCTCCATCTCACACACGTCTCTGACTTTATTTAACCAGTCCGAGATGGAGGGCACCCGAGCGGATCTCCAGTGCAGTGGTATCAATATTTTGGCCGCATTTAGGAGGTGTTTAGACAATGAGTTTTTGTACTTTTTGAGAGTAAAGTGATTAATATGTAACAGGCAACAAGCTGCATTTAGGTTTAAACTGGTCTCAGTGATTCTTTTTTTAGTTTTTTGACATTGTTCCAGTAGGGGATAATCAAGGGGCAGTGCCACCAGATGTGGAGCAATGTACCTTTATCTGTTTGGCATCTTCAGCATAGCGCTGATTTTTGAGCGTCCCATTTATGGAGCTTATCAGGTGTGTTATACCAATGTGTTAGTAGCTTGTAGCCCACTTCCTGCATTTTCGAGCTTATAGTACTTTTATGTGCTAGGATGCAAGAATACCTCCATTGTCTATCCGTGATCTCCTCCTGTAGCTCCTCCGACCACCTCCTCCTGTGCCCTTCCATGCCCGAGTTTCTAGCGAGCTGCAGCCATGAATACGCTATCGAAGTAGATTTAGCTAGTGGGGAGCCTTCATGACATACCGACTCCAGGTCAGTTAAGGATCTATGGAAGTCTTGTGTGTGTTTCCGTTTAGTTAGATAGCTTCTAAGTTGAAAGTATGACCACCAGTGCAATTGAGGTAGGTTGCCCTCAAGTTTCAACGTAGACATGTCTTTAAATTTGCTCTCAGTGTAGCAGTCACCCGCTAATAGTGGTGTGTCGCTTTTCCCCAAATTTCTGTAGACATTGCAGGCATTCCCACAATGATCCTAATTACATAAGTATTTCTAATTACCTGTATCTTATATATAATAAAATGATAAGTTCATTTTGGACACCTGTACATTTTTATGGACATTTTATAATTTTCCAGAGTTCTCTCCTACAAAAAAATCTCTGATTTGATCATTTAAAAAAAAAAAAGAATAGTAATAGGGTGTACTGCGATCTTGTGCACAGGTTGTAGACTTCTTGCTATCTACCTGGTCATGGAACTTCAAAGTAATTACTTTCATGAGAGTACTTTATTCCTTATAATGCTCCTTGTTTCCATGTGAACAGAAACCTAATTTACAGTCTTGAACATTTATATGGATTCACACTTATTTGGCAATTACAGAAGTGCAGCCTAAAGGCATTCAGGAATTTCATCATGTACTAACAAGCCAGTTGGAGAAGCATCTAAAGGTTGTGAATGCAATAACAAACATCAGATGAAACCCATTACACTGCCTCCTTGCAACTGAACCACAATAAGGCTGGGTGGTAAATGTTTGAACTGTTGAGCTCCATGCAAAAAAAAATTCTGCACCATTTCACCTCCATTTGTACAGCATGGCAACCTTCAATGGATTCCTCAAGGTCTTTTGCTTTTCCCATAAATGTCCCTTCTGTATCCAAACTTTATTGCAGCTAATCAGTAGGTGGAGATCATCATTATCAACTGATAAAATTGTAACTATGCTCACATCTGAAACACTTTTTCTTTTGTATGTGTCCTCATTGGAGAGATTTGGAGAGATCACCTCCTCTCCTGACAGGAAGTGTTGGGCAAAATGTCCAATATTGTTGGTTAAGACGGCTATACACAGATTGAAATTCAGCTGGTTTAGCAGGGACCAGCTGAATTTTGACCCATGTGTGGACAGGGAGGTTGCACAGAAGTCGATCTACCGATTTACTTTTCAAATGCCCTGTTGGACTTTCCCAGCTCAGTCAGTGCTGCAGTCTGTAGCCTGCAAAGCTAATCATAGTATGCTGATGGCGAGGAAGTCTCCCCACTGTCAGAATACAATCCCTCAGAGGGTTGGATTCCCCCATCCACATCGAGTGTATGGATATGGGAATCAAGCCTTTTTTTTTTTTGTTCAACCAATTGGTTGAATGAAAACAAAACTGACTCATATATGGACTGCCTTACTTTTGTTGAATTTAAATGTGGAATTGTCACCTTTTAGATAAGTAAAGAACGCTTTGAAAACAACAATTTACTAAAAAAATTCTACGGGCTTAAGGACAAGTATACTGCATGGTGGTTACATCTGAGGGTGGGAAGACAGCAATAAAAAGACTAATGCCCTGTACACACGGTCGGATTTTCCGATGGAAAATGTGTGATAGGACCTTGTTGTCGGAAAATCCGACCGTGTGTGGGCTCCATCACACATTTTCCATCGGAATTTCCAACACACAAAGTTTGAGAGTAGGCTATAAAATTTTCCGACAACAAAATCCGTGTGTACACTAATCTGACGCACAAAGTGCCACGCATGCTCAGAATAAATTAAGAGCCGAAAGCTATTGGCTACTGCCCCGTTTATAGACCCGACGTACGTGTTTTACGTCACCACGTTCAGAACGATCAGATTTTCCGACAACTTTGTGTGACCGTGTGTATGCAAGACAAGTTTGAGCCAACATCCGTCGGAAAAAATCTATGGATTTTGTTGTCTGAATGTCCGATCAATGTCCGACCGTGTGTACGGGGCATAACAGAGACTCTAAACTTTCCCTGCTCTATCCAAAACATAATAAACATTTGTCTGGAGGTGGGCTTCAAGAGGAGTGAAAAATCCTTCTACGTGTGCATGACTTTCACGGTCCTAAGGATCCCATAATCGGCAAGAAACATTTGCAAATAGAGTACTTAATTAGATAACATTTTGTAATTCATTTAAAAGGCTAAAGTCACTACTACCCAGCCTATTAGAAAATCTACACAAGGTGTTACAAACTAATTTTGTGCAACTATGTGACACCTTCAGCTTCTTGACAAGACACATGGAAAATGTTAATGAGCGGAAGGTGTGAAGTAAGAAGTAGTGGCATCAGTTGCATTTCAAATAAAATGAACGGGTTCCTGTGAAGTTAGCGAGTTCACGCACAGGCCACTTGGAGTGAGGTTACCAGTACCATATTACCATTAATATGTAAGCAATCTACTAGATGTCTGAAATCTTCAGTAGGAATCCTGGTAAAACCCCATATCTGATGCATTGTTTAGTTAGATATCTGGGTTTCTGTTATCTGCCTATCAAGGTCAGTTATCTGCCTATCAAGGTCAGCTGAAGTGTCAAACATTCTGAATGCGAACCACCACCATATATACACTGAGCTACTTTGGTACCAAAATCCATGAAACCATAGTGTTTTAAGTGAAAAGTGATTAAAGGAAAATACAGATATTTCCTATTACTGTTTTTCTTAGCACTACTATTACTGGCCATTCAGAGGGAAAGGGTATTTTCAAAGATTTGTGAAATTTTGTTTATTTATATCAATATCAACCGCTCAAATACCTACATTTTTTAAACAGGCTTCCTTCTCTGATCAAGACTTTTCTTTTCTATTAGATTTCTGTAGATTTTTGTAGAATTTCTTACATGTACTGCCTACTTGTACATTCAAAGATTTTTATTGGAGACGTCTAACAATTGTATTAACACATTAAAACTTTTTTACGTGTATGGACAAAATTGTGTTTTCCTTTTTTTTAAACTGCACACAATAGTAAATAGTGTACTCAGACCTTAGGTAAAACTTTAAAGTTTATCTAATTCCACGTTGGTATTTTTGGCTTGGATAGAGTAGAGAAGACTTAAAACCACTGTCATGTTTTAATTGCTGTCTGTTTCCCCACTTAAGAAATCTATTTACCCTCGTTATTTACCCAATGGCCATTGTCACCGCAACTGAAAGTAAAGGACATTTTGCAAAATACCATAAAAGTGATCCCTCGTCATTAAAAGTGTGCGGCATAGAAAAATATAAACCACATTGGAGGGGAAATAACAAAATTATTAAGATTAGTCAAGCCGAGTCGAGGTGGATCTATGAACTACGTACTTTATCGCCATTAGGACACAACATAGAATTTGATCTTAATTGTTTTATTTCTGATTTTTAAGCTATGATGGTATTGTAGATGCAGGGGTATTGTTACTTTTATTTATTATTTATTATCCATTTATTTTTGGTATGGGATACCTTAGACATTACCTTGTTATTAGTTATGTCGTATTGAGAGAGGATAGGTGATCTATTTAATAGGATATCATCTCTGCCATCATTTTTATTCACTTCTAAGAGTGTTTTACCAACATCGTCTTTTTGTGCGTTATCTACCTAGATATTTAGTATTGGTCACCACTCAAGTTGTGACTTTTGTGTATGTGGTGTTTTGCTTCCTTTATATATAGTCCATTGGCTAGCAGTTATTGTTGATTCAGATTATAGCTGCATTTAGATAAGGCTCACTTTCCCTTTGTCATTAATTAATGTCTGTTTTTAAATATTAGTTATTATTGTTCTCTATCACATGAAGATTGAGATGACCTTCTCCTTAGCTACCATTAGATGGCCGTGATTACTTTGTATTTTTAGATTATTTGAGTATTTGTATTTATTCACCACTAGATGGAGCACTTTTAGCTCTATATTTGACCTTTTAATTTCATATATATTAATTTTATTATTTCGTATATTTTTTTATATACATTTCTTTGAGATGAATCCACATTTAAATTGATATTGATTATGTATCTAATATTCTGAATACATGTATGTTATTTTTGTGTTCATTTTGGAGATGTTTCAGATCATCTGCAACCTTTTGATTGTCTTAATGGTCAGCCGCTGTGTCAACAGTGCTAGTCACTATATACACTGGCTATTCGACACCTGACTCCTATACCCTTTGATAAAATCACGTGGTGTGACGCAACGCGTCAGGGAGGAGCCAGGTGCAGCTACTTCCGGGTACGGCTGAACCCAGAAGCTTCAGCTTTCATTGTGGAACGCATGATTTTTTATGTAAGTTGCTATTTTTGTTTATAATTAAATTTTTAAACAAATTACACTATGGAGCCATCCTTCTCCTTTCCATCACTTATCTGAGGACATTTGCTGAGTGTGGGAGAGAGGTGCACTGTGGCCGGCCATCTGGATATCCGAAGGCTGTGACAACCACCGGAAGCCTGTCCCCGGCTTATAGTTCTACCACGTGTGAGTGGTGACACGCTCGACTCGGCCCATTGGGGGCCGCAACTACAGGTGAGAGGCTGGGGGAAATGTTTAGTGGATTCCGGAATTCGTTTGGATTGATTTACTGACCATTCATCGCTGGCTGTCACCGAACGTGGTCCGCTGCACTTGCACTCCCTCATCTTTCTCTAGAAGACTTATTCCGTGCTGCATCTGGAGTCGCTTACTATTTTTTTCATATCACATTTTTTGCGATTATTTAAACATTTTTATATTTAGTTTGCTTTTATTATTTGCACATTTATCGTTATTATTGCACGAGCACTTTTCTATTTATAGCTTTAATGCACTATTTTTGATGGTCTGTGTATGAGATCAGATACCCACACAGTTTACTATTGCCGAGCGTGGTCCGCTACACTCGCACTTTCTTATCTTTCTTTAGAAGACTTATTCCGTGCTGCATCTGGAGTCGCATATTATTCTTTTTCTTATTACATTTTTTGCGAACATTTGGACATTTTTTTATATAGTCTGCCTATACCATCTGCACATTTACTATTGCACGAGCACTTTTCTATTTATAGTCTGATGCACTATTTTTGATCGTCTGTGTATGGGATCAGACACCCAAATATTTTACTATTGCTGTATATGCACATTGCACTTTTTGTTTTGATATTGACCCATTCATATAAGTCTCATTGGATTTAGCTTTTCTACATCATTTTCTTGTCACTTTAGGAGTCCTTTGAATTGGTGATTTTATGCACATTGCACTTTTTTGAGTGATTTATTTATATTCACTTGATTATTGCACGTCAGAATAAGAATTGTAGTTTTTATCCATTTGGATTGATTACTGATACTATTTGTCACCATTTATCTAGTTTAGGCATCAGTAATTATTTATGCACCTTTATTAATGAGCTCACGTTATCTCATCTTTTGATGTGCACATTGATTGACGTTATTGTTATTTTCCTTTTATTTTTCTTTTATTAGCTATTTGGAAGATTGCTATTTCACTTTTTCAGTATATATTGTTTTATACTCGCTATATTAGTCCTGATGAGGTAGAGCCACATATTTATTTATTTCAGTTTAAAAATTGTGAGTTGTCACTGAAACAGGACAAGAGCGGAATTTTTCCAGTGGAAACTGTTAAGGTGTGAACTGTCTAATGTGAATTCTCATACAACAATAAAAATTTGGAAGTGATGTAATGCTTTGAGTGTATTTGTACTGTATTTTCGGACAATAACAGTACTGATTAAACTAAAGTTGTACGAGAAAAATTTTCATGCTTGTCTAATCGAATAATATCGGATGAACTGTTGTTCATTTGCGGGGACCCTTCTATATAGTCTCTTAGAAAAAATGTCTTTGTATGGTCCAGCTAAGCTATTGATAATGGGAGACTTTAATGCTATCCTTGATCCTGTTTTGGATAGACCAAATCCTACTAAAAATTTCTCTGGAGAGCTCTCTAATTGGGCCCAGATGGTAGACCTGGTAGAAGCTTGGCGATGGAAAAATCCATCAACTAGATCATATTCTTGTTTTTCAACTTCGTATAAGACCGCCTCCAGGCATAGATCTAGCCTTCGTTAATTTGGCGATATTAGCAGATATGTTGGATGTTAAATACCTGCCGAGCGGGTTATGTGGCCATGCTCCGCTTATGCTTACACTTCGTCTGCAACACTTTCGTGATGCAGCACAGTGGAGATCGGGTACTCACTGGATTTTACATTCAGATATTGTTAATAAAATTCCGCCCCTTCTAGCAGAGTATTGGGAGTTTAATATAGGGTCCTCATAGCAATACTATGGGATCCCTTTAAGGCCTATACAAGAGGACAATATATATCAGCTATCAAAGCAGTTAATTAGGCTCAACAAATAAAGAACGATGCTTTGAAGCTTACAGTGGATGAAAAAAACAGCCCAATATGCTGCCGATCCTTCAGAATCCAATTTTAACGCTCTATTCCATAGCAAACGGGCCTTACATTTGCATTTGGTTGAGGCCACGAGGATGGATCTATACAAAAATAAACAAAAATTATTTGAGCAGTGAGATCGCTATGGCCGCTTTTTGGCCATGATGGTTAAACATGAACAACCTAGTATTCCGATTTCAGAAATACGCACCTCCTCTGGAGATGTGGCCTGTACACAGCCTAAAATTCTGGAGACTTTCCAGCAATTTTATCAGACATTGTACACATCTCATTTGCCTTCTGATTTCCAGCCATATGAATTGGCGGCTTGGCTGGATTCAGTTGCACTGGCTTGGTTAACGGATAGTGTGAGGGAGATGCTGGTGTGTCCTATAACTTCAGAGGAGGTACTTTCAATCATCGGTTCTTTTCCATTGGGGAGGTCACCGGGGTCAGATGGCCTTCCTATTGAATTTTATAAGGCTCATGGAGAGCTCTTAGCTCCTGTATTGGCTTTGCTTTACTCTTATTGTCTAAATGAGGGAGCTTTGCCGGACTCAATGAGTCATGCTCATATAGTTTTAATTCATAAGAACCCAAAAGATCCATCCTCTTGTGCTTCATACAGGCCTATTGCTCTTTTGAACGTAACTTTAAAATTTTGACCAAGCTCATCTTCCAACAATTACAACCTATGACAGTGATGGCGAACCTTGGCACTCCAAATGTTTTGGAACTACATTTCCCATGATGCTCATGCACTCTGCAATGCAGTTAAGAATCATGGGAAATGTAGTTGCAAAACATCTGGGGTGCCAAGGTTTGCCATCACTGATCTATGATGTCTAATATTATTGATTCAGATCAGACGGGGTTCATGTCTGGTATGTGAATTTGAGGAGATTATATACTAATATTTATGCTTCACATCTTAATATAGGATCATTGTTTCCATAGATATTGGGAAGGCTTTTGATACCTTGGAGTGGCCCTTTCCGTGGGACTCCGCAGAATGGGCTTTCCAATGGTATTTATAAAATTGTTGCAGGTCTTATATAGAAATCCCACAGCTGCAGTGAAAATGGGGGCAGGGTTGTCATCTCCTTTTTCATTATTTAGGGGAACCCAGCAGGGCTGCCCTCTCTCTCCGACCCTCTTTGCTATGGAGCCAGTGGCGGAGGCTTTGCGCACTTCCCCCAATATTAAGGGATTATGGATTGGTTGGTTGGAGGAGAGGGTAACTTTGTATGCAATAACCTTTTATTATTTTTGAATGATGCTGGACCCTCACTCCAAGGGGCCTTAGAGATACTGGATTCTTTTTCAGCGGTTACAGGGTTGAAGGTAAATTGGACTAAGTCCCTGTTGTTCCCAATTGATGTAGAAGCCCGTAGCACGGCTTCGAATGATATTCCATTGCAGTGGGTAGAGAATTTAAAGTATTTAGGAGTTGTAATTTCCCGCCAAGCTTCTGAATTTATTTCCCTGAATTTGTCTCTGATTCTAGGAGACATTGGGTCAAAATTGAAAGCATGGAGTCTATACGATTGTCCTTATTGGGACGTATTACTCTTTTAAAAATTAAAATTATACTAAAATTTATGTACTTATTTAGACATTCTCAGTGGCTCCCTGTATCCTTTTTTACAAGATTAAATCAGCTTTTTTTGTCTTTTTTTATGGGGATCGAAGAACCCCAGGTACAAATTAACTACCTCGATGCGCCCTTGTGAACAGGGATGCTTACCTTTTCCAGATTTTTATAAATATTTTTTGGCCACTCAACTGGTTACGGCCATATGGTGGCTAAGCCCAGATATATATAACTCCTCCACTCAGCTGGAAGCAGCAGTGGCAGGTTCTATAGAAGCTCTTAAGGTACTTTTAATTAGGGGCCATAGGGCACCCTACCAATTGACTGCTTTAATGCTTAATACTATTCGAGCTTGGGAGGCTGGTCTTAGATGCGAGTATTATCCAAAGGGTGCAATTTCTCCAAATGACCCTCAATGGTTTAATCCTACTCTCCCTCAATTTTTTACAGTACCAGAACCTATTGCATGGACTAAATATAATATTAAATTACTCTCTCAAGTGGTTACTGATCGGAAATTATCTTTTCTACACTTACGTCAATCTTTAACTTACCTAGTTCTTATTAATTTAGATATTTCCAGCTTCTCCATATTTTTCATGCACAGTTTCCACAGGACAGTCTAATGCCACGTACACACGGTCGGAATTTCCGACAATAAATGTTCGATGGGAGCTTGTTGTGGGAAATTCCGACCATGTGTAGGCTCCATTGGACATTTCTGACAAACAAAATTTGAGATCTGGATCTCAAATTTTCCGACAACAAAATCCGTTGTCGTAAATTCCGATCGTGTGCACACAATTCCGCCGCACAAAATTCCACGCATGCTCAGAATCAAGCAGAAGAACCGCACTGGCTATTGAACTTGATTTTCTCGGCTCGTCGTATGTCTTGTACGTCACCGCGTTTTTGGCGATCGGAATTTCCGACAACATTTGTGTGACCGTGTGTATGCAAGACAAGTTTGAGCCAACATCCATCCGAAAAAAAACATGTATTTTGTTGTTTGAATGTGCGATCATGTGTACGCGGCATAAGGATTATACAATCCTCTTTAGAATCGGTACTCAGGGTTGAGTGCCTGGATAAGCGCACCTCGAGACTGTACTTTCATCTTACTTTAATCTCTATTTCGCCATTAGAAGGTCTCAGAACTAGGTGGATGTGAGATATATGAGATTTGGATATGGAGGACTGGAGGGGTGTGTGGGATTTCCCTCTGTGATCTCTGGTGTCGTTCGGAGACCGCATGATTCAATTTAAATTGGTACATAGAGCATATAATACACCTTATAGACTTCAAAAGATAAATCCTGTCTGCTCTTCCAAGTGTTGGTGGTGTGGAGCATCTCAAGGGGATTTCACACACATTTTTTTGGACTTGCCCATATATAGCTATTTTATAGGGGGGAAATGGTACATTTATTGAATACTATTACCTCTGCTCCTTTACCAGTCTCAATGTCTGTTTGCCTGCTGGGTCTGGTAGAGGCTATTGTTCCTACAGTGTCTGAGCGAGTGTTCGCTAATACAACATTATTTTACGCAAGAAAAGCCATTCTTATGCATTGGAATAAACCTTGCTCTCCTGCACTTCTATACTGGAAACAATTGATAAATAATAATCTCCCATTGTATAAAGACAGTTATATTAATAGGGGTTGCCCTAGTAAGTACGATAAAGTCTGGGCAAAGTGGCTGGACAAACTGTACACAGCATCTAATGCCGATGGGGGTCATACATCATAATATGGGTGTTGTTGTATAAGGGATGCTTGGGCCATTGGTGATAGAAGGATGATCTTGATATTGTATTAATATATTTTAGGTTCAATGTGTATGATGTTTTGTTGTGTTGTGTTTTGTTTTGTCTGTTTAGGAAAATAAATAAAAAGATTTATAAAAAAAAAGAAAGCTGTACTAACGATCAGATTATTGTACAATCGCTTCCAAAGCATTTTTTGGATTGTGTGTACTGGCCATAAGATGGGATTTCCTCGCTTCTGGTTATGCCTTTTAAACAGAAAAAGAAGAGAAATCTCACCAACAAGACACAGAAAAAGGGGTTTGAACCACAATTTCCAGGAATTTTAAAGCCATGAGAAAAAAAAATTACAGAAAAAAAAATGAGCATATTTTGCTTGAAATATAAGTATCTTATTCAGTAAATAAACTAAACTTGCTTTTTAAAATTTGTGATGATCCAGAAGCAGCAGAAAGGGTGTTTCTGGAATGAGAATTCTGGAGGGAAAAGCTACTTGCATTTCTATATGGTCCTAATCATTGTAATTTCATAAAGTATTTTTAATTGTTTTTAGGACACTAAAAGCATGTGTTTTATCATTCTTGTAGCACTTGCAAAAGAATATTTCTTCTCACATTATTTGCAAATTGCAGCTTTGGTCTTAGCAGAAATTGCACAGTGGAAATGTTTCCAAAAAAACAGTTTTTTCCCCCAATTTCATCCAGTTTTTTTTCCCGGGCCTTTCCATCTTTAACCACTCATCACTTAATTCAAAACTAAAAACAAAATGGCATTTAGATGCAAGGGCATATAGTGCGGGAGGGGTGATTGAATTGTGTGGTTTACACAAATACATTCTAAAAGAGACTTTATGATTCATTCACTTCACAGAATTTTAATAAGGTTGTTTTACAGGATGGGTATTTGGCAGCATGACCAGCTGGAGAGAAAGTGTAACTTGCAGTTTACTAAACAAATGCAAAACAATACTGTAAAACAGGTTCAGGATGGCAAAGGAACCTGCAAACACTGCACAATAATGAAAGCTGCACAAACACAGGCTCTTTACAGAAAAGTCTTGTTAACCGTATAATATATTTGAGATTTAATAGCTCTCAGATATGATCACCATGAGTGAAAGCTTTAACACAATAACAAAAATGTATTGGTATATAGTAAAGTAGGCCTAAACTAATACACACTATCTATTTGTACAGGGAAAGGGTAAAAATCATGTATTAAATGAAGGAATACAGAGTATATTCCTTAAAACTTTATTCAACAAGTAGTAGGACATAAAAGACTTAAGAAAAACATATATATATTTTTTAAATCAAAAAAAGAGTTTATTGTACAAAACCAGTAAATGTACATACAGTTAGAGAACATGTGTAGTAATAATTGCAGCCACAGCTACATTTATATACAGTCAAGGTATACATTTACAAGTATATGACAACATAGACTTCTATGAATATATAAGTAGTATATTATGCTGCGCACTTAAATTGGATTGTGTATCCTGAGTATGAATATAGCCAATGAACACATGTGGAGATTAATATATCAAGAAAAGAAAAGAGATGAAGCAACTGTACCCCTATGGGGAAGAAATTTATCTAAACAGTCTAATTTGTCAAAGAGTGTGGTACCTCCACCTCAGTACCTTTCGCAAACGACCTCATGCATATGCGCATTCCCTAGACATAACATACTCAAGCTCCTCCATTCTCATGCTTACATTTCTCAAAGTCTATCCATCACCAACTGATTTGGGCCTAAGCCTGGCGTATCCAACCATGGTTGCCACATAGTATAGAATTTCTTCAGGACATTACGGTGTTGATAAGTAAGCTTCTCACGTATAAGCAATCTATTCACCTGTTCCACCCATTGTCTACCCGTTGGTACCCTCTGAGTTATCCATAGTCTCGCAATAGCTTTGCGTGCAATATATAATAGACGTAATACAGCGATGTGACCGCCTGGCGAGAGAGAGGGAATCTCTAAGGCACCAAGTAGGCATACAACCGGATCCTGTGGTATTGGAAACTGGTACACTTGTGTAATAGAGTTAAGAACGAATTGCCAATACCTGAAGAGTTTTGGACACTTCCACATCATATGTAATAGATCACCATTATGGCCACATCGCTTCGGGCATAACGGGGTTTCTCTAAGTCCCCATTTATGTAATCTAGTTGGAGTTCTGTATACCCTATGCAGTAAATAAAGATGAGATAATCTTTGTGACGCAGATACCGATACCAAAGGTGCAGATGTTATACACAATTCCCATATGTCTCCATCAATAGGTCCCAAGTCTCTTTCCCACCCTTGTCTGCAGGGGAGTGCGCTAGCTTCATGGGTGAGATTAAGCAACCTAGTGTATACCCTAGATATCATTCCCTTCCTGTCATCTGTCAGCAAGACATAGTTCATCAAAGGATGTGGCATAGGGACAAGAGAAGATATTCTACCCTCACATTGGATTGCATGCCTCAATTGGAGGTATTTATAAAATTGATTCCTGTGAAGGGAGAATTCGTCTCTGATATTTGAGAAGGATTTAGGAATGATTCCGGTATACACTTGTGTGATGTAGTGAATGCCTGCCTCTTCCCATGCATGAAAATCCTCAAGCTTGAAGAGTTCCAAGTATTTATTTCTCCTGTCATTCATTCCCTTCCTGTCATCTGTCAGCAAGACATAGTTCATCAAAGGATGTGGCATAGGGACAAGAGAAGATATTCTACCCTCACATTGGATTGCATGCCTCAATTGGAGGTATTTATAAAATTGATTCCTGTGAAGGGAGAATTCGTCTCTGGTATTTGAGAAGGATTTAGGAATGATTCCGGTATACACTTGTGTGATGTAGTGAATGCCTGCCTCTTCCCATGCATGAAAATCCTCAAGCTTGAAGAGTTCCTTCAAGTATTTATTTCTCCATATGGGAGTGAAGGAGCATATCCCCCTTATTCTGAAACGAGTCCTAATATATTTCCATAAGGTATTCAATAATATTATTGAGGGGAGGGTGCTTGGCAAATGTGTAAGACCTGCTTCTAGATGGGTTAGGGCAGAAAGATTAGATTCATTTGGAACGAGCAGAGATCTAATAGGGTCTGAAGAATCTATTCCCCGCAATTGCCCAAGTGTTGTAGCTGGGAGGCTATAAAATAGTATCTGGCATGTGGCACCGCCATTCCACCCTGGTCCTTTAGGTAATTGTAAGGAGTTCAGACTAATACGTGCAGGTTTATTGCCCCATATTAAGTCTCTAAACTGAGCGTCTATTTTATTGAACCATTTATGTGGTATCCAGATCGGGGAGTTGTGAAATATATAAAGAAGTTGAGGGGCCCATATCATTTTCATTAAATTAACTCTCCCAGTAACTGTAAGGGGTAACTTTTTCCATGCTAAGCATTTCAGTCTAAGTCTTTTAAGCAAAGGAGCCAAATTCAGTTTGAGATATTGATTAGGGTCAGGCGTCACTTGTATACCTAAGTATCAAAATTCCTCAACTACAACTATATCCTTAGCAAAGTCATGTAAGGGTCTTGTTAAGGGGTCTAAGGGCATGAGTACTGATTTATTTCAATTAATACTAAAACCTGACAGCTTTGCACTGGTGCCTTTCTTCCACACTAGATTTTATTCCACTCTTTCCAGACTGAAAGGTGGTTGTTGCCCCCCTCCTCCCCCTCCCACCTATGTGACTCCCCGTGCGCTGTGTGGATACACAGAGGACTCCTGTACCCCATGCGGCATTTTAGAAGTAGTGCGGAAGAAAGACAGACGTGTCATATTAGGGCCGCCACATTACGCCCATGGTTAAAGATGTTTGTGAACGTTGTCCTCAGGTTATTCATGTTTTATATACGGTGGGGATCCCGGGACCGGGGGGCGCTCTGTGCGCTTACCACGTTTGAACCCCACTTAGGACCAATAGTGCTTATTACCGCACTGTTTACGTTATTTAGTATCTTCTATCCAGTTAACATGCGATTATATCTCATGATTTGTTTCAGGTTACCACTCTGTGGTTTCAATCTCCTTTTCCACCTATGTTTCTCAGGGTGGCTCTTTCCGTCTACCGTGTGGATATGTTTTGTTTCTGCATGTATGAGACGGCTTCTGCCCACGTTCTTTGCCTTTCTCACTTCTTCTATTCCCACTCCTTCTCTTTATCCAATCTTCGTTCTTCTCCCCTCTCTCTCCCTCCCCCCCCCATACAGAGCAGGTCCTGGGTCAAGTGGGGGTCATTGGAGTTCTGGCAAGAGATCTTGGGCTTGTCTCCACCCCATTGCTCTCATGCCTTCACTAGATCACATTACCTTAGCCTCCTTTAATTGCAGAGGTTTTAATACCCCTGAGAAAAGGAGCCAAGTGTTGTATCACTTCCGCAAAGCCAAGACTCAAATCTTACTCCTTCAAGAAATGCATTTTAAGGGCTCGGCCATCCCAGCCTTGAATAACCCCCACTTCCATAAATGGTTCCATAGCACTAACCCACTTACTAAATCCAAAGGAGTGTCTATAGCTTTCCACAAATCCTTCCACCCAGAAGTTTTAGACTCCTTGATAGACCCTGACGGTCGCTTTATTTTTCTAAAACTAAAATCTAACCTCTCTATTTTTACAGTTGCTAATGTATACGGACCAAACCAAGACCAAGGTGTTTTTTTTCTCCATGCTTATAGACAATTTAATCTCGTTTGGGGGCCCCTGTTTTATTGTAGGAGGAGACCTCAACGTGACCCTCTCGCCAGCCGTGGACACCTCCTTGGGTAAGTCAGCTATCTCACACTCCACCCTTACACATATAAAATCGCTCTTACACTCTGCCCAATTAGTGGATGTCTGGCGGGTTCAACACCCATTCGAGAGGGACTACAGCTGTTACTCGGTCGCTCATAACTCATATAGTCACATTGACTATTTCCTAGTGTCCCAATCCCTACTTGATGTCCCTATACAAGCTTCCCTGGGTAACATCCTCTGGTCAGATCACGCCCCCGCCCATTTAAGCTTAGCCCACCCACCTAAAGCACACAAAACATTCTCCTGGCGTTTAAATGACAATTTACTAAAAGACAGCCTTTGTGTGACAGACATCCAGCAGGCAATTCGAAACTTTGTTCATGACCATCGTTCAGATGACACTAACCCCCTTACCAAATGGGAAGCCCTGAAATGTGTGTTAAGGGGAATTTTCATCCAACATGGCGCACGATTAAAGAAAGCTAGATCGGCCAACATCGTCAAACTACTAGCTTCTATTCATACCTTAGAAAGTACACATAAGAAAGACCTTGCACATAGTACCTTTGTGGATTTCTCCAACTCCCGCAGAGACCTACTCCGCATCCTAGATGCAAACACTCTTATAGCCAGAGACAAAGGACAAAATTGTCACTACATGCTAGCTAATAAGTGCGGACAACATCTAGCTAAGATTTTACACCCTCGCCCCCCCCAACGCCCCATACCGTTCGTTTGCAACACAAGCCAACAAAAGATCAGAACCCCTAGGGGCATTGCAGATGCTTTCCAACACTATTATTCTCAATTATATAACCTCCCCACGCGACCTCAACAATCCCCACGACAAGACTCACAACTCCCTGACATGGAAAATTATATATCAGAAACGGCCCTCCCACGAATAGATCCCCCCACTTCCACGGCTTTAGAGGAAGTCCTGACGTCTTCGGACTTCCTATTGGCTATTAAAGGGTTGAAATCTGGTAAATGCCCGGGGCCTGATGGCTTCTCACCCAGATTCTACAAATTATATGCCCATTCATTAGCCCCACTTCTCGCAGCAGCGTTTAACTATCTAGATGATGATCATCCCCTCTCCAAATCCCTTCTTTCTGCCACCATCTCAGTTATACCTAAACCCGGAAAAGACCCCTCTCAATGTACTAGTTATAGGCCTATTTCCCTCCTTAATGTGGACGTTAAACTCTTTGCCAAGATCCTAGCCAACCGCCTTTCACCCCTCTTACCCTCCATTATACATAGAGATCAAGTGGGCTTTGTCCCTGGTAGGGAGGCCAGGGACAATACTACAAAAACGATCTACCTGATCTCTTACATCCGCAAACACAATCTGAAGGCCTGCATCCTCTCTTTCGACGCTGAAAAGGCGTTTGACCGGGTTAACTGGCAATTTCTACGCCTCTCTCTAGAACAGATTGGGCTCGGTCCTTCATTCATATCCAAGGTGATGGCGCTGTATTCTCATCCCACAGCCTCTGTGCTGGTCAATGGCTCTGCATCCACCCCATTTGTGATATCCAACGGAACCAGGCAGCTTTGCCGTTGTCTCCCTTGCTTTTCGTTCTAGTAATGGAGCACTTGGCTACGGCCATTAGGCAAAATAATAACATTATGGGAATACCGACGCCATCATCTGAAGTTAAACTCTCACTCTATGCAGATGATCTCCTTGTCTACGTTCAACAACCCCATACCTCACTACCCTCCTTAATGCAAGAGTTCCGCAGATTTGGAGATTTAAGTAATTTTAAGCTTAACATGTCTAAGACAGAAGCCCTTAATATATCCCTAACTCCCTCTACCCTCACACAATTACGGACTAATTTCCCATTCCAGTGGGGAACAAGAGGCATCTCCTACCTCGGGGTCACCATCCCATCCAACTTAGCCGACCTTTATAAGCTCAACTACCCTCCTCTCCTATCCAGAATCTGGAAAGAATTAGATACATGGAATCAGACACCACTACCCTGGTTCGGCCGTATCAATACATTAAAAATGGATACACTCCCTAAACTACTATACGTTTTCCAGACAATTCCGATACTTATCCCCCAACGGTTCTTTGCTTCTCTACGATCTATGTCTATACGCTTTGTCTGGCAACAGTGGATGTCTCGTATCCGACATGCCCTGCTGACATACCCTAAAACTCGGGGTGGGGTTGGCCTCCCAGACTTCGAAATGTACCACAGGGCCGCGGTCCTATCTAGGAATCTCGAATGGTTCCCTCGCCCGTTCCCCAAGGCATCCACTGCCATAGAACAAGACCTCTCCACTTCTGACCTTCGAGCTCTGCTCTGGGGATATGGTCGAGGGCTGTCCACCTTAACTAATTTCTCTCCATTAACGACTGCAGCACTACACCTAGAAAGGTACAGAAAGGGACTATTGACACTATTATCTACTGACCCCTCGCCGCTTACTTCGCTCTTCGATCATCCAGACCTTCCTCAGGGCATGGGCTCCAACCTAGTGGGCCCATATTCACGAGAGGCCTGGCCTACAGCTAACTCATTCATACACTCCAACACAGGTACGCCGGTTCTCCCAGGAGATAAAGGTAACTGGCTCACAGCCCTACGCATCTCCTCCTTTTGCTCTGACCTGTTCTCTTCCACCCACACTCATAGACCCCTAACGGACTACGAGCAGCTGTGTTCCCTCTCGGAAACACCCAGACATCTACTATCCACCATTTACAAATTATTACACTCACTGACTCACGATCAACTCCCACCTTACACGAGGAGATGGGCCACTGACCTAGGCAAAGATTTTTCACCAGATGACTGGCAAAAGTCTTTTCACTTTACACACAAGTCCTCCATCTCTTGTCATATACAAGAGAAGAATTTTAAGCTCTTGGCACAATGGTACAGGGACCCCCAATCGTTACAAAAATTTTTTCCCTCTACTACCATGACTTGTTGGAGATGTGGAGACCCAGAGGGAAGTTATCTCCATATATGGTGGAACTGCAACGCCATCCAGCCACTATGGTCGCAGGTTTTTGCCGTATACAGTAGCCTCTACGATAGACCTATGATGCCCACGCCTGAAGTGGCGCTGCTGTCCATGTTACCAGGTTCAATACCCTCTCAGAAACGAACTTTGCTTCGCTTTTTTCTTTCAGCAGCTAGGCAACTCATACCACTCTACTGGAAGACTACTACTACCCCACCGTTGTCCTCTTGGGTCTCCATTGTTAATGATATCATGCGAATGGAGGAGATGATCGCCTTAGACAATGACACCTACGATAAATTCAAAACTTTGTGGCTAATTTGGATTGATTACGCCACCTCAAATGCCCTAAAAAATCTGCTAAAGCCACCTAATTCAATAAACTCTACCCAGAGCTCCCAATGTGTTGCCCCAGGGCCTGCCAGCTCGACCTGACCCTCCTATCCTTACCTGTTCCCTACCTTCTTTCCTCTTCTCTTTCTTTCTCTTTACTTCACCATTCTCTCCTTCCTCTTTCTTTTATGTTATAAATAGCAGACGTTGACATTAACGATTTGTAGTTGTTCTGAAACATGGTTTCTATATTATTCAGGGGATTGAAACTAAACCAAACTAAGATTCATTCATTTTTATATACTATGCTCTTTTATATGTATAGTTTGTGTACAGGCGAACTGATTTCTACCATGCTGATTCCTATATATAACGTTTTGCCAATGTTGAACGGCTCTGTATAACCTTGCAAACTTAATAAAAATATATTTGACTCTAAAACCTGACAGCTTTCCAAAGTCAGCTATCACATTCATCACATTTTCCAGTGAACTGTTAGTGTCTCCTAAGTAAATCAATGTGTCGTCCGCGTATAAAGATATCACTTCCTGTCCAGGTCCACGTTTGAATCCTGTAATATTCTGTGCAGCCCTGATTTGTATGGCTAAGGGTTCCAAGGGGAGGGCAAATAACAGGGGTGACAGTGGGCACCCCTGTCGCGTGCCTCTGTGTAGCCTGAAAGGGTCAGACACTTCTCCATTAACACACATTCTCGCTGATGGGGAACTATATAATAATTGGACCCATTTTAAAAATGGTGTGCCTGCACCAAATCTGGTCAACACTTCCCATAAATAAGGCCATTCGACGCTATCGAACGCCTTAGCGGTGTCCAAAGAGAAGATGGCCCTATTACCTGGATTGTCAGTGGGAACTTGTAGATTCAGGAATAATCTATGTAAGTTTTGAGATGTGGATCTTATCGGTATAAAGCCGGATTGATCCCTGTGGATGACCTGCTGGATACATTTGGCCAGCCTATTAGCCAGAACCCTGGCCAATAGTTTGACATCAATTGTAAGTAAGGAGATAGGCCTATACGAATCCGGCAATAAAGCATCTTTGCCAGGTTTTAACAGTACTACAATAATGGCCTCGTTCATAGATGTAGGGAGAGATCCTGTTCTAAAAGCCTGGTTGTAAACTTTTATCAGGATTGGGATGAGTTGTGACGAATAACACTTATACACCTCTGATGGAAGACCATCCGCCCCCAGGAGCCCCGGCTATTTTGTGCGTGAGCTAAGGCTTCCAACAGTTCCTCCTCTATCAAAGGGGAACTGAGCAAGGCCGAGTCTGAATCAGACAGGCAGGGAATGGGATATATGTCTAAAAAACCAATATCTTCCTGGGAGGGTTGAACTTTTGAAGAATAAACATTTTGGAAAAATTGCTTAAAAACATCTATGATGGATTTAGTGGTGTAGCATGGCACACCCTGTGTGTCATTTACAACCCCTACGAGAGAGGATGACTGCTGCCATTTGGCCAACCATGACCTTTTGGCGTCATCAGTGGGGTCAGCTATATAATTTACCTCTGAGCAATGCGCTTCTTCCAATACTGATTGCTCCCATTTTTTGGTAGAAGTTTTCATCCTAGATATCACTTGGATAAACTGTCCTCGCAAATATGCTTGTGCCATTTCCCACACCGTGTCTATAGTTGTTGAATTTATATTATGTCTGAAAAACTGCGCAAGTAGCCCTGGTATTAGGTCAGGGTCCGGGATAAGCGCTGGCCAGAAGGGATTAAGTTTACTTTTGACTGCCCCTAGAATCAAATCTATTGAAAATGGGGAGTGATCTGACACCTGTCTGGTATGGTATTGTGAGGATTCCACCAGTGACAACAAGATGTCATTCCCTAGCCCCATATCAATTCTAGATAGACCCCCTGCTGAGGCAGATTGACATGAGTACACCCTGGCCTCCCGATTGCTCATTCTCCAGAGATCAGTAAGACCCATCTCTGAAAGGAGACGACCAATGGGGGGTAAGACCACAGTGTCTCTGTGGCCCATCCCCCATCCGGGCATGTAGTTTGTCTTTATCATAATCAATATAATTGTTAAAGTCTTCTATGACCAAGACCGGCATGCCCAGTAAGCGGGACATAAATTCTGCTAGGTTTTTAAAGGTTGTTGGCTGAAAATAAAGCTGGAATGTACAACCCCGCCAATATACATTTTAGTCCCATACAGGGAGCAAGAAAGAAAAATATATCTGGGTCAATTTTAACTTCCGCAGTTGAAAACTGTGTACCACTTTTCACCAGGAGACTCACTCCCCTCGAGTACACCGAGTAAGTAGCATGATATTGATAACCAAACTGTCGTATAGCAAATTGAAGAGTGGACGTCAGGGAGAAGTGAGTCTCCTGCAAACAAATCACATCCGCGTTAATGCGCTTAACCGTGCGAAGCACAGCCAAGCGTTTAACAGGATTGTTCAGACCCCGAACATTCCAGGACAAAATTCTGGTTAACTTGGACATTGTATCAGTACAAAAGTAAAACCAAAGGTATTCTTAGATAATAGTGCAATGTGACTGGGTATATAAAGGTATGAACAGAATAAAGGAAGACATTGTCCCAAGTGACCTGTGGAGAAATGATAATTAGGTGTCAGTAGAACCGACCAGTGACAGAACACCGAGAGGGGGAGCGAGTTAGACTTGTATGGAGTGGGAGCAGCACACAACTGTAGAGACATTAATGGTGTAGAATACGAGGTGGAATAGTCAATGAGGTAAGCCAACAAAAATAAACTGGCCAACGTGGCCAAACTGTGGTGCCAAAGGGCAATGGTAGGTCTGAAACTGACATTCTTGGGGGCAACAGTGGAAGTGCACTTTAGTGTCTTAACAACTTCTCAACAGCTAGAACAGGTAGTTCGGTAGGAACTATAATTCCAGACATCAGCAGCTATCTCCGCCTGAACATGTGGAAACTGAAGAGCAAGAGGAAACCTCTGGAAGCGGTACTTTATCCATCATGAGGGTTAGAGCGCCGGTTGCGAGCTTCCCGAATTGATTGTTCCTCTCTATCCAACCATTGTATAGCCACAGATGGTAAATCAAAGAAATGCACTGAGCCCAGTGCTTCCACCCTAAGGCGGGCAGGGTACAGCATAGCATATTTCAAAATGAGGGATCTGAGGCGCCGTTTAACATCTAGAAACTTAGTGCGCTGCCTCTGCAATTCAGCAGAGAAGTCTGGAAAGAAGGATTTTTTGGCATTATCTATTTTTAAAGCTTACGGTTTAATCCTGGCATTATGCAGTATTGCGTCTCTGTCCTTATAATAAAGAAGTTTAAATAGGAAGGGTCTTGGAGGGGCTCCTGGCTGCAGAGGCCTTGCCAGTACTCTGTATGCTCGTTCTACAGAGAACATGGGGGTAAACACATCTTTACCAAAAGCAGCCATCAGCCATTTTTCAATTCAATTCTTTCTGGTAGCCCGATCATTCTGATATTATTTCTTCTCATTCTATTCTCTAATTCCTCTAAACAAGAGGAGTGCTGTGTGAGGAGATGATTGTTGTAAGTGAGATCCCTTTGCATAGGCACCATATCATCCTCTATGGAGCTGATTCTTCCCTCTAATGCTGAGGCTCTTTCCCTGAGTTTTTGGGTATCTTGTCTCAAAAAAGAAATTTCAGCTTTTATCCCTTTTATCTCGGTTGTCAGGGTTGTCAGAGTGGCATTACATGAGTTTATAGCCGCAAAAATGTCTCCAAGTGAGGGTTCATTGTCAGCAGCGGGGCTGATGGGGGCATGAGGCCTAGTGGAGCCTCCCTCTGGAGTACTTACTGCGTACCATGGGAATCCGGATCCACTGGCATCTTCCAGGGGCACTGTGTCATCAGCCTCTGAACTACTTCCGGATGAGTCCTCCGGTGTGCCTGGTGCAGTAGCTGGATCAGTGGTAAGGGACTTGGAAAACAGCTTTTCTGCAGCTTCTCTATGAAGTTCATTGGCAGAGCGCTGTGCTTGAGCGCCATTTTGGGCCATGCTGTCCGCGGTCCGGGCCGCGTTCTGCCTTCTTGTGGCTGACATCAGGCAGCGATTGTGTCTCCAATTGCTGGGTAGTGCTCAGGGAGTTGTTCAGGAACCGGCAGATCTGGTTTGCGAGGTTGTGCCGTATGTCTTCAGGATAGAATTACGGAGTTTCTGCGGAGAGAACCAAGTGCATGTCCGACTACATCAGCTACCTGGCCACGCCCCCCAAGAAAAACATATTTAGTTAGAAGAAGGAGAGATTTCCCATAATAACCCGGCTATAACCCACAAAGGTTCGATTCAGGTGACCGCTCTACCAGAGAGTGTGTGCGTTTCCCTACCAGAGAGTGTGTCTGTGTATATCATTACAGGCTGATGCCTCATTGGTTGGCATGGCGTGGCTCTGATCGATGGGCTTCCCTATTACTGGTTAAGGACTGGCTACATCTCCAATCCCTATACTTTGCATAAGTCAGCCCCCTTTAATGCAAATCCTTGTGACTATTCTGAGCAGGAGATTAACGTGACCTTTTCCCGGGAAGTAAAGTATTAATTGCGGGTTGGCCTCCCTTCATTGCATATCCAAACATGGGATCCTTTGTAGTGAATATGTGTAGAACAATGAGGTTTGGGTCCTATTGTTTAGATACACAAGCTTAGGCACCGAATTGTCTAGTCTAACAGAGACCTCTGTGAAGATAATATGTTACGCCCCACATAGATACAAGCTAAATTAAATAAATTCATAATTACAATATTTTACAGCTATTAATGGAGATTTCACATAAACTCATAAGACAACAGATGGCGCCTTGTGGCGCAGATGCGTGGTGGCGCAAACCGGTGAATGTGCTTGCGCGATGTGACAAATGCTTGCGCTCACTGGCCTATAAAAACCTACTGCTGTGAGCACTAGATTGCTGGATTATCGTCAGCTCCCCTGTGTTTCCTGTGCTTCTGTGTATCCTGATCCTTGTACCTCCTGTTACCGACCCGGCTTGCCTTGACCTGCTTATCCTGATCTCCTGGTTTGACCCCTAGCTTGTACTTCTGACTCTGCTCCTGCATGTTCCATTGTATTTGACCCAGGCTTGGCTTACTGACTCTGCTGCTGTCTGTCTAACTGTGTATGACCCCGGCTTGCTCCAGTTCTGCTACCTGAGTCTGCTTCTTACTGATCCACTGTGTATGACCCCTGGCCTGGCTCTTGGTTCTGCTTCCGGTCTGCCCTGCTGCCAAGTCCGTCAGAGTCCTCAAAAACCTCCTTAAAGCGTGACTTCAGGGATTCCACCCAATAGTCTACCTCAGAAAGCAATGTACATTGTGCAATGGCAAGAGGGGGCATGCCCAGGGCTTTGATCCAGTCCCTACCGTACAGTGGAGGACTTCCTTTAGTTACAACATAAAGGTGTAGAGTTTGACTGATGTCACAATGGGTTTCACATAACCTAAGGGCTGTAGCAGTTCCTTGCTGTAGGTTTGTAGCGTGAGATTTGTGGGTTGCATAGGCAGGGACAGACCTGATGCCTTTAAATTAGTCCATGAAATGACAGACACAGCCGCCCCTGTATCAACATCCATAGAGACAGGACAGCCATTGAGTGTGACATCCACTTTTATCGCAGGAGTGTTCCCAGCTACCCGAAACAGTCCAACATGCTGGACACAAATCTCCTCATCAGAGCTGGAGCCGTTATTGTCAGTATCCACATGAAATGTCTGTTTGCGTCTACCATTTGTGGTAGTGTTCAGGGAGCGGTAGCTGCGGCAAACACGCCCAATATGACTAGTCTTTCCACAAAGAAAACAAACGACATCCTTGAACTTGCAAGCAGGTGCACTGTGAGAAGTGTTAACACAACTCGGCGTCCTAGAGACAGAAGAATTAGGGTGGCGAGGTTTAGGTTGATTTGGGGACAGCCATCGTGGGTGTCGGGTGATAGCAGTGTGGAATATTTCTTCTCCCTGGCTTGCAGGAGGTTTAGGTGGCGCCTTCAGTAGGGTGGCGTCCCGTATAGCCAACTCCATGACCATAGCAAGGTCCGTGGCTTTCGCCAGAGTCAAGTCAGATTCTGTGAGTAAACGTTTCTGTATGGCTGGGTTGCAGAGTCCCATGACAAACATGTCGCGGAGAGCCATCTGCAGGTAGTATCCAAAATAACAAGTGGCAGCTAGTTTACGTAAAACAATGATATAAGTATTTATGTCCTCCCGGCATGCTGCCTCCTACTGTAGAATTTAAACCGCTCTGCGATTTCTTATGGCTTTGGATTGTAGTGCTCATGTAGCTTCTGGATTAACTCAGGCAGGGGCTTAGAGGCAGCTTGTCTGGAGAAATGAGGTCTCTGAGAGTGCCATATGCAGCTTGACCCAATGCTGTAAGGAAAACTGCAACTTTCTTTTCTACAGCCACACTGTTTGCTTCCATATTCTGCTCCCGCCTCTCCACCTAGGAGCTCAATGATTCAGCAGCAGGATCAAATGGTTAAATAATCCCTTATGAAACCCATGTGTGCTAAAATGCACAATTCTCTTCGCCACTGTTATGTCCCTTCGACACGGAGTCTCACGGAGTGGAAAAATACAAGTGCGGCGCGCGAAGCGCGCCGCGGCGAGAAATGGGCGCGGCTTACGTGAAATAGTGGGTGTGGCTTAAATGGGCGTGGCTCAAGAGGGTGTGGTTAGAGTCTAAGATGAATGAGGGATGGAGAGGGAAAGGGGGAGAGGGGAATGATGGGGGAGAGGGAAAGGGGGTGAGGGGAATGACGGTACAGCAGCCCCAGATCCTACACAATAGAAATATGTGTATTCTAGAAAGTTTAACAATCAGCAGATAAAGATACTCCAAACACCTAGTGTTAACGCTTCAATCATCCCGGCACCATGGTTGTTATGGTGTCAGGATGATTGAAGCGCATTATTTCTATTATTACATTGTAATATAAAATTAAATCATTCAACTCACCATAATGCCGAATCAGTGGGATCCCTGAGCGTGTCACTAGCCACGTCGCCTGCCACCAGCAGAGTCTGTCCTTGCATCAGGTGCCCCCGGCAGAGTCTGTCCTTGCATCAGGTGCCCCCGGCAGAGTCTGTCCTTGCATCAGGTGCCCCCGGCAGAGTCTGTCCTCGCATCAGGTGCCCCCGGCAGAGTCAGTATAGACCCCCTCCATCAGTGCAGACCCCCTCAGTGCAGACCCCCTCCATCAGTGCAGATCCCCTCCATCAGTGCAGACCCCCTACATCAGTGCAGACCCCCTCCATCAGTGCAGACCCCCCTCTATTAGTGCAGACCCCCCTCAGTGCAGCCCCCCTCTATTAGTGCAGCCCCCCTCTATTAGTGCAGCCCCCCCTCTATTAGTGCAGACCCCCCTCAGTGCAGCCCCCCTCTATTAGTGCAGCCCCCTATTAGTGCAGCCCCCCCTCAGTGCAGCCCCCCCTCTATTAGTGCAGCCCCCCTCAGTGCAGCCCCCCTCTATTAGTGCAGACCCCCCTCAATTAGTGCAGCCCCCCTCAGTGCAGACCCCCTCCATCAGTGCAGATCCCCTCCATCAGTGCAGACCCCCTACATCAGTGCAGACCCCCTCCATCAGTGCAGACCCCCCTCTATTAGTGCAGACCCCCCTCAGTGCAGCCCCCCTCTATTAGTGCAGCCCCCCCTCTATTAGTGCAGACCCCCCTCAGTGCAGCCCCCCTCTATTAGTGCAGCCCCCTATTAGTGCAGACCCCCCTCAGTGCAGCCCCCCCTCTATTAGTGCAGCCCCCCTCAGTGCAGCCCCCCTCTATTAGTGCAGACCCCCCTCAATTAGTGCAGCCCCCCTCAGTGCAGATCCCACTCTATTAGTGCAGCCCCCCCTCAGTGCAGCCCCCCTCTATTAGTGCAGCCCCCCCTCAGTGCAGACCCCCTCTCAGTGCAGCCCCCTTCTATTAGTGCAGCCCCCTATTAGTGCAGACCCCCCTCAGTGCAGCCCCCCCTCTATTAGTGCAGACCCCCCCTCAGTGCAGCCTCCCCTCTATTAGTGCAGACCCCCCTCAGTACAGCCCCCCCTCTATTAGTGCAGACCCCCCTCAGTGCAGCCCCCCTCTATTAGTGCAGACCCCCCTCAATTAATGCAGCCCCCCTCAGTGCAGCCCCCCCTCTATTAGTGCAGACCCCCCTCTATTAGTGCAGCCCCCCCCTCTATTAGTGCAGCCCCCCTCTATTAGTGCAGACCCCCCTCAATTAGTGCAGCCCCCCTCAGTGCAGACCCCCCTCAATTAGTGCAGCCCCCCTCAGTGCAGCCCCCCTCAGTGCAGCCCCCCCAGTGCAGACCCTGCCCTCGTCCAGGAGCGGCCGGTGTTCTGCCTAGAAAGTTCCCCTCGGCAAGGTCGGCAAGTAAGGACCCCCTGTACTGCGCAGGCGCAGCACTTGCGCAGTACGAGCCGGCGGAAATAGCCGAGCTGGGGAACTTTTCGGCAAGACACGGCGGCGCCGTGTCTTCAGTGGAGAGGGGAGGGGCCGTGCAGCTAAAGAAGCCGATGGATCGAGCCCCCTTCCTCTCTCCACTGACTGAACACTAGGGGGAAGATCGAGCGGCGGCGCTGGCCGCCATTTTGCTGGAGCCAGCTGCTCCAAAAAGAAAAAAAAACAACATTCCCGATTTTCCTTATGGCAAATCCCGATTCGGGACAGCCTCCAATCGGGACGAGGGTCCCAAAATCGGGATTGTCCCGGGAAAATCGGGACTGTTGGCAACTATGGTAATACAACAGGTCTCCCTCTAAGTATCATGCGGCTGCTTCCAGTCCCACACACACTCGTGACTGACTTCCTGGTACAGCGCCTACCCCAGCATGCATCAAGAGAAAGGGGTTAAGGGTCACAGTGATTCTACACAAACATTACACCACCCAAGCACACCTGCCTTACAGTGCATCCTGCTTCTTCCAGCTACCTTCTGTTGATCAGCTCTTCGGACTACAGTAACTGGAAAACCGTGCTTTTTGGGCACTGCATTCCCTGTACCACCTTCAGGGGTGCTCTGCATTTAGCCACAAGGAGAGTCCTTTCAGCGCCTCGGCCACCAACCTAGTACATGACACTTTCACTTTCAAACTTGCTACAGGTCTTGCTGACCCTTTGATAGGGTGGAAATAGCTCTCCAACATTTGGCAATGATGTTGAATTACTAAAACTGGAGAGTGCAAAATCTTGTGAAGTTCTGCATGGTAGCCAATTAGCTTCTAACTTCAGCTTGTTCAATTAGGCTTTGACAAAAAAAACCTGGAAGCTGATTGGTTTCTATGCAGAGCTGCACCAGATCGTGCACCTTCTAGCTTTAGTAAATTGTCCCAATGTCCCTTCTTATCATTGCAACTATAAAGAAATACTTTGGGGTTGATTTACTTAAGGCAACTAGACTGTGCACTTTGGAAAGTGCAGTTGCACTCTGCAAGTGCAATTGCTCCAGAGCTTAGTAAATGAGGTAAGGCTTCACTTTGAACAGAATGTCCAATCACATGCAAGGAAAATTTTAATAAATGCATTTTTGCTTGCACGCGATTGGATGATGGAAGTCAGTAGAGCTTCTGCTCATTTACTAAGCTCTGGAGCAACTGCTCTTTGTAGAGTGCAACTGCACATTGCAAAGTGCACAGTCAATATGGCTTTAGTAAATCAACCCCTTAGAGTCATTAATGAGGGCCAGTGGCTCTGCCATATCAGATGGGATTTACTCTGCATGTGATCCAAAATCTGTGAGAATAGAAAGAGAAAAGAGGGCGCACTGGCCTAGTGCATTATCCATCAGATTTATTAAAAGATATGAATAAAATCATAAAGATATCTACTCACAAGCATAAGTTAAAAACATGCTCGTCAGGCCACATGTGTGACTATCTCTCATCGGTTGCTCGAATCACTGAATCTGGGAGTGGGGAGTCCTGGATGAGACCCCTCAGCAGGGGCGTTGCTAGGGGGTGGCTTTTGGGGCTACAGCCCCGAATCTGGGGCCCATAGCCCCGAGTCTCTCAGAGACGGCTGTGGTCGTGGCCTCTCTGCAGCCAGGCCACGAGTGCGGCGGACAGCACCAGAGAGCGGGCAGGCAGTACGGGAGAGCTGGGCGGGCGAGAGAGCAGAGAGATGTAAGGAAGGGGCTCTCTGGGGACCCTGATGTAAGGGGGGCTCTCTGGGGACCCTGATGTAAGGGGGAGGCTCTCTGGGGACCCTGAGGCAAGGGGGCTCTCTGGGGACTCTGAGGTACGGAGGGGCTCTCTGGGGACCCTGATGTAAGTGGGGGAGCTCTCTGGGGATCCTGATGTAAGTGGGGGGGGGGTTCTCTGTGGACCCTGATCTAAGGAAGGAGCTCTCTGGGGACCCTGATGTAAGGAAGGGGGTTCTCTGGGGACCCTGATGCAAGAGGGAGGCTCTCTGGTGACCCTGATGTAAGGGGAAGCTCTCTGGGGATTCTGATGTAAGGAGGGGCTCTCTGTGGACCCTTATGTAATGGGGGGCTCTCTGGGGACCCTGATGTAAGGGGGGCTCTATGGGGACCCTGATGTAAGGGGGCTCTCTGGGGACCTTGATGTAAGTGGGGGCTCTCTAGGGACTCTGATATAAGGAGGGGCTCTCTGGGGACCCTGATGTAAGGGGGAGACTCTCTGGGGACCCTGATGTAAGGGGGGCTCTCTAGGGACCCTGATGTAAGGGTGAGGCTCTCTGGGGACCCTGATGTAAGGGGGAGGCTCTCTGGGGACCCTGCTGTAAGGGGGGCTCACTGGGGACCCTGATGTAAGGGGGGGCTCTCTGGGGACCTTGATGCAGGGGGGGCTTTCTGGGGACTCTGATGTAAGGGGGTGATTCACTGGGAACCCTGATGTAATGATAATATATGTAACATACAATATATATATATATATATATATATATACACACACACACACACACACACACACATATATATTATATACATGTGTATGCCCGCCCAAGCGTATTACTTTTTTTACTTCGCTGCTGTGGGCTCTAGCCCCAGATCTTTTGTAGCCCTAGCAACGCCCCTGCCCCTCAGGCTGATGCGTTGTGAAGGATTGGCCTTCTTTTTCAGAGCCTCTGAGGAAGCAGGCCAGTCCTTTTAAACGCGTCAGACTGAGGGGTCTCATCCACTCCCAGGTTCAGTGATTCGAGCAAAACACATGTGGTCTGACGAGCGTGTTTTTAACCACTTAAGGACCGCCTCACGCCGATGTACGTCGGCAAGGTGGCACGGGCAGGCAAAATCACGTACATGCACGTGATTTGCCTCCCGCGGGTGGGGGGTCCGATCAGACCCCCCCCCAGTGCCCGAGGCGGTCCTGTTTTGTCCCCCGGTGATCGGAGGTGAGGGAGAGGCCATCCGTTCATGCCCCCCCCCTCGCGATCGCCACCGGCCAATGGGAACATTCCTTTACTGCTGTATGCTAAACAGCAGCAAAGGAAATGATGTCATCTGAAATGTGAGTGCACCAACACTACACACACAGTAGAACATGCCAGGCACACAAAACACCCCAATCCCCCCCCCGATCGCCCCCCAATCACCCCCCCCTGTCACAAACTGACACCAAGCAGGTTTTTTTTTTTTTTTCTGATTACTGCTAGGTGTCAGTTTGTGACAGTTACAGTGTTAGGACAGTTAGGGTTAGGCCCCTGTAGGTCTAGGGTACCCCCCTAACCCCCCCTAATAAAGTTTTAACCCCTTGATCACCCCCCCACCAGTGTCGCTAAGCGATCATTTTTCTGATCGCTGTATTAGTGTCGCTAGTGACGCTAGTTAGGGACGTAAATATTTAGGTTCGCCGTCAGTGTTTTATAGCGTTAGGGACCCCCATATACTACCTAATAAATTTTTTAACCCATTGATTGCCCCTAGTTAACCCTTTCACCACTGATCACCGTATAACTGTTACGGGTGACGCTGGTTAGTTTGTTTATTTTTTATAGTGTCAGGTCACCCGCTGTTTACTACCGAATAAAGGTTTAGCCCCCTGATCGCCCGGCGGTGATATGCGTCGCCCCAGGCAGCGTCAGATTAGCGCCAGTAACACCCACGCACGCAGCATACGCCTCCCTTAGTGGTATAGTATCTGAACGGATCAATATCTGATCCGATCAGATCTATACTAGCGTCCCCAGCAGTTTAGGGTTCCCAAAAATGCAGTGTTAGCGGGATCAGCCCAGATACCTGCTAGCACCTGCGTTTTGCCCCTCCGCCCAGCCCACCCAAGTGCAGTATCGATCGATCACTGTCACTTACAAAACCCTAAACGCATAACTGCAGCGTTCGCAGAGTCAGGCCTGATCCCTGCGATCGCTAACAGTTTTTTTGGTAGCATTTTGGTGAACTGGCAAGCAAGCACCAGCCCCAGGCAGCGTCAGGTTAGCGCCAGTAGCGCTAACACCCACGCACGCACCGTACACCCCCCTTAGTGGTATAGTATCTGATCGGATCAATATCTGATCCGATCAGATCTATACTAGCGTCCCCAGCAGTTTAGGGTTCCCAAAAATGCAGTGTTAGCGGGATCAGCCCAGATACCTGCTAGCACCTGCGTTTTGGCCCTCTGCCCGGCCCAGCCCACCCAAGTGCAGTATCGATCGATCACTGACACTTACAAAACACTAAATGCTTAACTGCAGCGTTCGCAGAGTCAGGCCTGATCCCTGCGATCGCTAACAGTTTTTTTGATAGTATTTTGGTGAACTGGCAAGCACCAGCCCCAAGCAGCATCAGGTTAGCGCCAGTAGCACTAACACCCACGCACGCAGCATACACCTCCCTTAGTAGAATAGTATCTGTACGGATCAATATCTGATCCGATCAGATCTATACTGGCGTCCCCAGCAGTTTAGGGTTCCCAAAAACGCAGTGTTAGTGGGATCAGCCCAGATACCTGCATTTTGCCCCTCTGCCCGGCCCAGCTCAGCCCACCCAAATGCAGTATCGATCGATCACTGTCACTTACAAAACACTAAACGCATAACTGCAGCGTTCGCAGAGTCAGGCCTGATCCCTGCGATCGCTAACAGTTTTTTTGGTAGCGTTTTGGTGAACTGGCAAGCGCCAGTGGCCTAGTACACCCCGGTCGTGGTCAAACCAGCACTGCAGTAACACTTGGTGACGTGGCGAGTCCCATAAGTGCAGTTCAAGCTGGTGAGGTGGCAAGCACAAGTAGTGTCCCGCTGCCACCAAAAAGACAAACACAGGCCCGTCGTGCCCATAGTGCCCTTCCTGCTGCATTCGCCAATCCTAATTGGGAACCCACCACTTCTGCAGCGCCCGTACTTCCCCCATTCACATCCCCAACCAAATGCAGTCGGCTGCATGAGAGGCATTTTCTTTATGTCCTCCCGAGTACCCCTACCCAACGAACCCCCCCAAAAAAGATGTTGTGTCTGCAGCAAGCGCGGATATAGGCGTGACACCCACTATTATTGTCCCTCCTGTTCTGACAATCCTGGTCTTTGCATTGGTGAATGTTTTGAACGCTACCATGCACTAGTTGAGTATTAGCGTAGGGTACAGCATTCCACAGACTAGGCACACTTTCACAGGGTCTCCCAAGATGCCATCGCATTTTGAGAGAACCGAACCTGGAACCGGTTACAGTTATAAAAGTTAGTTACAAAAAAAGTGTAAAAAAAAATAAATATATAAAATAAAAAAAAATAGTTGTTGTTTTATTGTTCTCTCTCTCTCTCTCTATTCTCTCTCTATTGTTCTGCTCTTTTTTACTGTATTCTATTCTGCAATGTTTTATTGTTATTATGTTTTATCATGTTTGCTTTGCAGGTATGCAATTTTTTGTACTTTACCGTTTACTGTGCTTTATTGTTAACCATTTTTTTGTCTTCAGGTACGCCATTCACGACTTTGAGTGGTTATACCAGAATGATGCCTGCAGGTTTAGCTATCATCTTGGTATCATTCTTTTCAGCCAGCGGTCGGCTTTCATGTAAAAGCAATCCCAGCGACTAATTAGCCTCTAGACTGCTTTTACAAGCCGTGGGAGGGAATGCCCCCCCCCCACCGTCTTCCGTGTTTTTCTCTGGCTCTCCTGTCTAAACAGGGAACCTGAGAATGCAGCCGGTGATTCAGCCAGCTGACCATAGAGCTGATCAGAGACCAGAGTGGCTCCAAACATCTCTATGGCCTAAGAAACCGGAAGCTACGAGCATTTTATGACTTAGATTTCGCCGGATGTAAATAGCGCCATTGGGAAATTGGGGAAGCATTTTATCACACCGATCTTGGTGTGGTCAGATGCTTTGAGGGCAGAGGAGAGATCTAGGGTCTAATAGACCCCAATTTTTTCAAAAAAGAGTACCTGTCACTACCTATTGCTATCATAGGGGATATTTACATTCCCCAAGATAACAATAAAAATGATTAAAAAAAAAAATGAAGGGAACAGTTTAAAAATAAGATAAAAAAGCAAAAAAATAATAAAGAAAAAAAAAAAAAAAGCACCCCTGTCGCCCCCTGCTCTCGCGCTAAGGCGAACGCAAGCGGCGGTCTGTCGTCAAACGTAAACAGCAATTGCACCATGCATGTGAGGTATCACCGCGAAGGTCAGATCGAGGGCAGTAAGTTTAGCAGTAGACCTCCTCTGTAAATCTAAAGTGGTAACCTGTAAAGGCTTTTAAAGGCTTTTAAAAATGTATTTATTTTGTTGCCACTGCACGTTTGTGCGCAATTGTAAAGCATGTCATGTTTGGTATCCATGTACTCGGCCTAAGATCATCTTTTTTATTTCATCAAACATTTGGGCAATATAGTGTGTTTTAGTGCATTAAAATTTAAAAAAGTGTTTTTTTCCCCAAAAAATGCCTTTGAAAAATCGCTGCACAAATACTGTGTGAAAAAAAAAATGAAACACCCACCATTTTAATCTGTAGGGCATTTGCTTAAAAAAAATATATAATGTTTGGGGGTTCAAAGTAATTTTCTTGCAAAAAAAAATAACTTTTTCATGTAAACAATAAGTGTCAGAAAGGGCTTTGTCTTCAAGTGGTTAGAAGAGTGTGTGATGTGTGACATAAGCTTCTAAATGTTGTGCATAAAATGCCAGGACAGTTCAAACCCCCCCCCAAATGACCCCATTTTGGAAAGTAGACACCCCAAGCTATTTGCAGAGAGGCATGTCGAGTCCATGGAATATTTTATATTGCGACACAAGTTGCGGGAAAGAGACAAATGTTTTTTTTTTTTTTTTGCACAAAGTTGTCACTAAATGATATATTGCTCAAACATGCCATGGGAATATGTGAAATTACACCCCAAAATACATTCTGCTGCTTCTCCTGAGTACGGGGATACCACATGTGTGAGACTTTTTGGGAGCCTAGCCGCGTACGGGACCCCGAAAACCAAGCACCGCCTTCAGGCTTTCTAAGGGCGTGAATTTTTGATTTCACTCTTCACTGCCTATCACAGTTTCGGAGGCCATGGAATGCCCAGGTGGCACAAAACCCCCCCAAATGACCCCATTTTGAAAAGTAGACACCCAAAGCTATTTGCTGAGAGGTATAGTGAGTATTTTGCAGACCTCACTTTTTGTCACAAAGTTTTGAAAATTGAAAAAATAAAAATAAAAATGTTTTTTCTTGTCTTTCTTCATTTTCAAAAACAAATGAGAGCTGCAAAATACTCACCATGCCTCTCAGCAAATAGCTTGGGGTGTTCACTTTCCAAAATAGGGTCATTTGGGGGGGTTTGTGCCACCTGGGCATTCCATGGCCTCCGAAACTGTGATAGGCAGTGAAGAGTGAAATCAAAAATTTTCACCCTTAGAAATCCTGAAGGCGGTGATTGGATTTCGGGGCCCCGTACGCGGCTAGGCTCCCAAAAAGTCCCACACATGTGGTATCCCCATACTCAGGAGAAGCAGCTAAATGTATTTTGGGGTGCAATTCCACATATGCCCATGGCCTGTGTGAGCAATATATCATTTAGTGACAACTTTGTGCAAAAAAAAAAAAAAATGTGTCACTTTCCCACAACTTGTGTCAAAATATAAAATATTCCATGGACTCAATATGCCTCTCACCAAATAGCTTGGGGTGTCTACTTTCCAAAATGGGGTCATTTGGGGGGGGGGTGTTTTGTGCCACCTGGGCATTCCATGGCCTCCGAACCTGTGATAGGCAGTGAAGAGTGAAATCAAAAATTTACACCCTTAGAAATCCTGAAGGCGGTGATTGGTTTTCGGGGCCCCGTACGCAGCTAGGCTCCCAAAAAGTCCCACACATGTGGTATCCCCATACTCAGGAGAAGCAGCTGAATGTATTTTGGGGTGCAATTCCACATAGGCCCATGGCCTGTGTGAGCAATGTATCATTTAGTGACAACTTTTTGTAAATATTTTATTTTTTTTGTCATTATTCAATCACTTGGGACAAAAAAAATAAATATTCAATGGGTTCAACATGCCTCTCAGCAATTTCCTTGGGGTGTCTACTTTCCAAAATGGGGTCATTTGGGGGGGGGGGGGGGTTGTACTGCCCTGCCATTTTAGCACCTCAAGAAATGACATAGGCAGTCATAAACTAAAAGCTGTGTAAATTACAGAAAATGTACCCTAGTTTGTAGACGCTATAACTTTTGCGCAAACCAATAAATATACGCTTATTGACATTTTTTTTACCAAAGACATGTGGCCGAATACATTTTGGCCTAAATGTATGACTAAAATTTAGTTTATTGGATTTTTTTTATAACAAAAAGTAGAAAATATCATTTTTTTTCAAAATTTTTGGTATTTTTCCGTTTATAGCGCAGAAAAATAAAAACCGCAGAGGTGATCAAATACCATCAAAAGAAAGCTCTATTTGTGGGAAGAAAAGGACACAAATTTCGTTTGGGTACAGCATTGCATGACCGCGCAATTAGCAGTTAAAGCGACGCAGTGCCAAATTGGAAAAAGACCTCTGGTCCTTAGGCAGCATAATGGTCCGGGGCTCAAGTGGTTAACTTATGTTTGTGAGTAGACATCTTTATGATTTTATTCATATCTTTTCATAAATCTGTTGGATATTGCACTAGGCCCTCTTTTCTTTTTCTATTCTCACAGCACTGTCAGGACAACCCCAGTCCTAGAGAGCAGCAAGACATCTATGAGATTATCCATGAATTGAATAGGCACCTGTGACACTACATAGTCAGCTGACTGTAGCGCAGGAGTGTGTTGTTCTTTTCTGTTGGTGTTAATCCAAAATCTGCACTGAACCAAAGACCATACAGACTCCACTTAAGTATTTTTTCACTTTTAAACCCTTTTATTTTACTGTTGCTTATGTCAGTGTTATAATTTATTTTCTGGAAATATTTCCTGCACCACTTTTCTTTTCATTAAAATAATATTTAAAAATTGTATAAAGCAAAAACAAGCAGAAGCTGACGCTGTGCTAGAGAAAGAAAACGGAATTCAGTTGTCAGCACTTAAAAAGTCAAGATACAGACTCCACAGATAATAGTATATACAAATAATGCAGCGCTAGAACAAAAAAATGACATAAATCTTTTAAAGTCATTAAACACAGATTGAAGGTAAAACATGCAGAAGTAGAACCTTAAAGTCCCCTATCAAAAGTCCATATAATCAGTGATAGATAGAAGAATCATCAAATCTGTGCTCTGTGTATCATAAAACACTGCAGGTGAAGAAAGGGTGATATTCCTTTAAAAATCAGTAATCTGAATCTCTTAATGACCTAACTAGAAATTAAGAACTTCTCTTTGAAGAACCACTGTGTTAACCCACGAGCCACGACTTGGAAAATCTCTGTGTAGGGTAAGGTTAAGAGTGTGCTCATCGCAGTTGGCAGTATTTCACAGCCTTGTGTTGTAACTGCCTGCCCAGAAACTACATTTGTCAGCTGCAGTTGTGGAGAAGGGGTTATGGATATGGAAAGGCCTGGAGGCCACACTACTGGAGTGGTGCACTGCTCACATTAGTGAACTTGTAATGCCTAGCATACATGATCGGAAAATCGGATTGCAAAAATCGCTTTTGTAGTACGATAATCTGATCATTAGTACACAACTTTCAAGAGCTGATCACAACAGTTCATCCAACAATATCCGAAGAGACAAGCACAAAATTTTTCTTGTACGCTACCAGATTGTACGATTTTCGTTTAATCAGTGCTGTATTCGCCCGAAGTTAAATGGTATATCAAGAGCATGCATGCTCAAAAACGAAGCAATACATTCAAATACAATACAACACATTACATCATACAGGAATTTTTGTAACTTTATTAATCTCTTTATTTTCCATATGAGACTATCATACAAAAAAAAAGAGACAATCATTCGTCCGATAATCTCATCGTGTGTACGAGGCATAAGTCTTCAAAGCAAGGCATGCATTATGATGTACCAATCACATACGCTGCTTGAAACACTTATTCATAAAGGCACTATCATTACAACATAAACAAAATCTGTGCTGGACTATGAATGAGAAGGTAGGTGACCAGTCTTTCAGTACTGTTTTTTTCTTCTTCTGTGTTTCAGAGTTGGGGATTAAGACTAGTCTTGCAGTTCCTGTTGAGGTTCCTATAGAAATGAAATACCAATTGCACAATCTGGGAGATGATCTAACAACTTCATGGCTTCTCTCGAGAAATAGTAATCATAAAGATTATAAATCCCTGTTTATTCTCTACTGGTTTCCCTACAGTGTGCCTGAAGCTTTTCTTTCCTCCATAAACCAGCATGAATAAGGCCAAGGAGCCTGTTTGTATTTAAAGGTCTATAGGCCAGCACAGATGCATGAACGTGACTGCTTTGTGCCTACACATCTATGGGACATTGCCACCTAAAGACTTGAGATGGAGGATGGAACATCCATCTGTTATCACTTCCCTAAGGTAGTTCATACGTCTAATCTATGGCAGAATGGTCATAATTTTATAGTTGCCATACAATGGCACTCTTCTAAAAGACAGACATGATGAAAATGTGAGTGGAGAGTGAAGCAACCGTACCTTGCTAGGGTATGTTAAGATTTACCGTACTTGAATAATATAATGATAAACCCAAACCTAAAATAAACTAAAAAATGTGAGAAGGCAACTCGAATACTATCTAAATATGTGCTGTTGTACTTTTTATATTCGTGGAATCAAAGTTTATTTAGGTTGTAAAAACATTGCATTCAATGATATGAAAATGCACTTGTTTGACAAGAAAGCATTTCAAATATTTAATAAAGTGAAGTCATATCACTATATTCAAAACCTATTGTTAGTGTAGCTAGGCACTGTTTAATCCTGAGATGTGTTATATACAGTGTTGAATTTCCATTAACATAGGATAAAGGTGTAACATAATCTTGGTTGCAGACCCATCTTTTGACAACTCATATTGCTAGGAAAAAAATACAAGAGAATAAGAAAGTGAAAGGAATTAAAAGAGTTGGTAAAGACTAACAATTATAAAACAGATGAGAACGGGAAAGAAAAGTGATAATAAAAAGCAAGTCAAAGAATCATTTTTATATGCTAATTTCAGCTTCTGAGTCAGACTGTGAACTTTCTACCTTATCCTATAACCAGTCATACAAAGCCAGCTTTTTCAGGCAGCCAGCAATAGTCTCCATATGTTTCTCATGACAGCTATACTTTAAAGAGAACCTGTGTTTTCCCCTTCTTTCCCCTTTTCCTTTTTCTCTCCTACAGCACTGGGGATCAAGGAAAAACATTTTAAGCTCAAGTAAGGATATAAGTCAAATCTTACATAGAACTGACTGTCTCCTCACCTCCATGTTAGAGCACTGGGCCAATCACATCATAACTGACATCTAACTATTTACTATTGTTGGTTTAACAACCAGTAACTGGAGTTATATACAGTGAGTATAGAAAAAAATAAATATAATTCAAAAACTCTCGCTGAAGTGTTAAATCAAAACAAATACAAATGAAAAATGAATACACTGGACCATTCCAAGTACTCAACATTTATCACCACCCTTTGTACTCACCATTTATCACTCACCCCTGTAGCCAGTTTTCAATCCAGGTACTCAAATTTAATCACATTTTGTTGCTTTGCAGCCTGAAATTAAGACAGACACTGTTTTTTGTTTTATTCAGCTGCATTTACTAGTGCAACTTATAACATCTAAGTGCAAGATATAACACCAAAATGCCATAAAAAAAAGTTCAAAAACAGAATCACTGAGTTGGAAAAAGGATCACCCGCCTTATGTCAGTATTTTGTTGAACCACTTTTTGCTTTAATTACACTACTAACTTTGCACATCTAGGCTTTATAAATATTTCCCACTCTTTTTGCAGAACTGCTCAAATTCAGTTAAATTTGATGGTGACCGTTTGTGGACTGCAATCTTCAAGTCATTCTACTTGGAATGACTTGAAGGTTTAAGTCTGGACTTTGACTAGGTCGTTCAACCACTGCCTGGTCATTTTTGCTGTGTGCTTTGGGTCATTGTCATGTTGGCATGCAAACCTTCTTCCCATTAACAACTTTCTGGCAGAAAGCAGCAGATTTTTCTCGAGAATTTGACGGTATTTTGCCCCAACCATTTTTCTTCTATCCTGACAAGTGTTCCAGTCCCTGCTGCAGAGAAACACCCCATAGCAGGATATTACCACCACCATGCTTTACTGTAGGAATGGTGTTATTATTGATGGTGAGCTGTATTGGATTTCCGCCAGACATATTGTTTGGTGTTGCGCCCAAATAATTACATTTTAGTCTCATCTGACCAGAACACCTTTTCCATGTGGCCTTCAGAATCTTCAAGGTGCATTTAAAGTGGTCAGTTGAGACTAAAACACCAAACGATATGCCTGGCGCAAATTCAATACAGCTCACCATCCAAATAACACCATTCCTAAAGAAAAGCATGGAGGTGGTAATATCCTGTTATGTCCCAAAGCATACAGCAAAAATGACCACACAGTCATTAAAGGAGAGAAAGGCAAATGTCCTTGCATGGCCTAGTCAGAGCCAGACTTCGACCACATTGAAAATCTGTGGAAGGACTTGAAGACTGCAGTTCACAAACAGTACAAAATATTTTACAGCGCACACATACAAGAATGACATTTCCTGCAGGGCTAGTTAAAAACACCTGAACATATTCAAAAAATACGGGGGTTTGGTCACGCTATATGGTCATATAGTGCTAAGCCCACTTACTGCGACAAAGTACCCCGAATTAGTGGGTCCTACTCTAGTAATAGAATGGAAGATCCTTTGTCTCAACCATGGGAGCTGAACTCCTCTATGTGGGAGAACTGAAGGGGATACATCCTATACACTGGTGGCCACTAAATAAGAGGTAATGAGGAGGGGGAGGGGTGCTCCAGCCCAAAAGACCTGACCATCAAAAACAGTCACCATCAAATTTAACTGAACTTAAGCAGTTCTGAAGGGTGGGCAAATATTGCAAAATCTTGCAAAATATTGCAAAATCTAGATGTTCAAAGTTAGTAGAGACATATCCCAACAGTCTGTTTCTGCCCACTTTGGGATGCCTCTTCTCTGATCGTCCTCTCAAGACTCAGTGATACACTCCCCCTCTCCTTAAAGGGAAAACAACTATCCAAGCAACAAAAATCTCTTTGTTTTCCAGGATTACACTTATTATTTTTCATTTAAATTTATTGTATATCTCTACACAACTACTTGGTAAGCAAGTACCATGAATATTCAGTTTATTGATCTACATCACCTTTCTCTATTTCTTTCTCTTTTTTCCCTCCTCTTTTCTCTTTCTCCTCCTCTCCACCCCCTTTTTTTACCCCTCTCATCCCTCTCTTCTCCCCCCCCCATCCCCTCCTTACCCTTCTTCCCTTCCCCCCTTTCTTTAACCTTCCTTCTGTCCCTCTCTCCCTCCTTTCCCTCCCCCCCACCCCCCTCCTTTCCCTTCCCTTCTTCCCCCCTCCCCCCCTTTTTTACCTTTCCTTCTTTCCCTCTCTCCCCCCCCTCTTTCCCCCTCCCCTCTTCCCCTTCTCCTCCCCCCTTTTCCACATCCTTACCCCTCTTCTCTTTTTCACCCTCCCCTCTCTGCCCCCTCTTTCCCTCTCCCCTCTTTTCCTTTCCCCTCTCTCCCTTTTCCTATCCCCTCCTCTTTTCCCATTTCCCCTTTTCCTCCTCCCCCCCTCTTTCCCCCTGCCCCCCTGCTCCCCTACCCCACCGTTCTTGACTTGCCTCTGTTTTCACTTTCTTGCTTTTTCTTCTTTTTTCCCCCTTTCCCCCCCTCCTCCCCCACCCCACATTTTGTGACTTGCCTCTGTTTTTTACTTTCTTGCTTTTTCTCCCCTGTCACTCCCCACATACTCACATCTATTCTGTTCTGCTTTCCGTAGTTGTGGTTGACACCTCCATTTGTCTTTGGCGGTATCTACTATTACTATTATCATCTTTAAAGCATTTAGTTTACCATGTTCTTTCATCTGCATGTATAGGGGCCTGCCCTTTTTCCTCTCGGTTGAGGAGGGTTGGGGTTGGAGTATTCCCACGTGCACAAAGGCCTCACATTGTCCCGCCGAGCCGGTACCCTCCAATTACAGTTCTTGGGTGAGTGGGGAAAAAACTCTTTGATAGAATATTATGATTCACATTTATATATATACATTTTCTTTTCCTTCCTATACAAAACCACAGCATTACCTGTTTAAACATTTAACAGTATAGAGTTGATCGCTGCTTAACCTCACACATTGACTAACATCGCCATACACACCCCTAGTGGACTGATATTTGTCTGTTGAATATTTTATAAAACATCCAGATCTGTTTAGTAAACATTGTTAACAATTTCTCATTAAACACATAGCTTTGTATAAATTTATACATCAATGTTTATATACATTTTATATTCTAGCCCTCACTGATGTAACTCTATAAATCTATGCAATATTAATTGATGTTCAATTTGTAGAATCTACACGTGATCACATTGTGCCATTCTCAAAGGCCCTGACGAAGCGGCCTCGTCTGCGAAACGCGTAGGCCATAACTCTGTTAAAATCGGGGATTTGCACACCCTGAATCCATTTCAACCGTATTAACTGTAATGTATTATTAACTGTTTTTATACTGAATAAAATAAAATAATGTATTTTCTCATTAATTGTTTTTCATCTATTTATACTTCTTAGAGGCACAATTAAAGTCCCATTCAGTTCTATATACCTTTTTAGGAACACATTTGCATAGGCTTTATAAATATTTCCCACTCTTTTTGCAGAACTGCTCAAATTCAGTTAAATTTGATGGTGGCCGTTTGTGGACTGCAGTCTTCAAGTCATTCCACAGATTTTCAATGGGGTTTAAGTCTGGGCTTTGACTAGGCCAATGCCAGGACATTCACCCTTTTCTCATTCAACCACTGCCTGGTCATTTTTGCTGTGTGTTCCGTGTCATTGTCAGGTTGGAATGTAAACCTTCTTCCCATTAACAACTTTCTGGCAGAAAGCAGCAGATTTTCCTCGAGAATTTGATAGTATTTTGCCCCAACCATTTTTCTTCTATCCAGACAAGTGTTCCAGTCCCTGCTGCAGAGAAACACCCCATAGCAGGATATTACCACCACCATGCTTTACTGTAGGAATGGTGTTATTATTGATGGTGAGCTGTATTGGATTTCCGCCAGACATATTGTTTGGTGTTCACCTTTTCCATGTGGCCTTCAGAATCTTCAAGGTGCATTTAAAGTGGTCAGATGAGACTAAAACACCAAACAATATGCCTGGCGCAGATTCAATACAGCTCACCATCCAAATAACACCATTCCTACAGTAAAGCATGGAGGTGGTAATATCCTGTTATGTCCCAAAGCACACAGCAAAAATGACCACACAGTCATTAAAGGAGAAAGAGGTGAATGTCCTTGCATGGCCTAGTCAGAGCCCAGACTTAGACCACATTGAAAATCTGTGCAAGGACTTGAAGACTGCAGTTCACAAACAGTCACCATCAAATTTAACTGAACTTAAAATGGAAGTAAACCCATCCATAAAACAGCTTCATTTCCGGCACATGCCGGAAATGTAACACTCCCATTGGTTGTGCTCTCAACCAAACTGTCAAACCATCCAATGGCTGGTGTCATAACTGATCACATGTGCAGCTTCATGGCAGTTGTAGATTAAACAGAGGCAAAGATGGCAGCTTCCTTGGCTGAAAACGATAGGTGGGTTTACTTACACTTTAAGCAGTTCTGCAAGGAAGGGTGGGCAAATATTGCAAAGTCTAGATGTGCAAAGTTAGTAGAGACATATTCCAACAGACTAAAGGCTGTAATGAAAGCAAAAGGTGGTCCAACAAAATATTGACATGAGGGGGGGGGATAATTTTTGTAACTCAGTGATTCCATTTTGATATTTTTTTTTCCGACATATTGGTACTGTATCTTTCACTTAGATATTATAAGTTGCACTAGTAAATACAGCTGGATAAAAAAAAAAAACTGTCTGTCTTCATTTCAGGCTGCAAAGCAACAAAATGTGATTATTTTAAAGAGAGGGAGGGTGATTCTTTTCTATACCCAATGTATATATTGCATCCCTCAGCAGTCTCAGAAGAAAGACAAATGCTGTTTTACCAAAGGAGTTGAAAATATTCACTCAATCAATTGTGTGAATATTCACTTTAGGAACCCAATCACGTGGAAAGCATATTCCAATTGACTTTGAATACCCAATCACATGCTTTCCACATGAATGAGTAATTGAAGTGAATATTCACACAATCTATTGAGTAAACCTTTAGTAAACCAGCCTCACTTTATTTAGAGCATTGTAATGATATATTAATTTTATCTACCTCCTTACAAACATCATGCAATACCAGAATCTGAGAATTCTTTAGATGCAAAATAATACATCTAGGGTAGTTTGTTGTACTTTGCTTTAAACTCTAAGCTGCATACCTTTATTTGAACAGAACATGTTAATAGGTAAATGTTATTTATTACATACAGAGCTTGAAAAATGACACTTTAGTGGCCTTAAAGGTGAACTCCAGTATAAGTGATGAACCACAGAGAGAAATATTATTCTCAGAAGGGTGTTGCCAACATCCCAGTGTTCATTGTATGAAGACTATATATTATATATTATATCATCTCCTATAAACGCCTCTGAGGAAGGGATTTTTTCGTGAAACATGTCAGGCTAATTGGAGGAAAACTATATTCATCTTTGGAATATGTAAACAATATAATATGATGAAAATGTATTTTTTGTTATGCACCAAAAGTGCTGTATTAATTGTTGTCATTTTTTAAAATTTTTCTAATATATAAATATTTTATGATATACCAATACATTTTTTGTTCGCCCTTAAAGTCCCGCTGTACCGGGGGGGTGCTTGTGTCTTCATACGTCTTCATACGTTAAAGGTGAACTCCAGTCAGCTTGAAAAAAATTGAAATTCGGGTGCTCCCTCCCCAATATATGAATTAATTACTGTTCATTTAATCTAGGGCAGTGTAAAATGCATAGTGAAAATCTATCGTATTCCTTGATCCCACAGCAGATGTTCACTGACCACTGGTTTGGTGACTACTAGTCCTTTATTGTACGCAATGATGCCACCAGGGAGATGGCCACTGACCAGTAAAATAGGAGACCTCATGGGATCAGACCTCAATGGTCTCAATGGAACTGGTGGGAAAGAAGCCTGTGGGAGTGAGGAATAAGATTATCAATTTTCTGCATTACACCTTCCTACACTAAATGAGAAGTAATTCATGAAAATTAGAAGGGGGTGGGGGGGGGGGGCACCCAAATTACAATTTCTTTGTAGCTGACCAAAATTAAGTTTAAAGTAAACTTCCATGAGAGAAATACAGGGGCTGCCATTGCTCTTAACTTTTGTCCTGACTGCTATGCTTCAATATCTTCAGTAACAAATGTAATATTCAGGGTAGTAGCTCCTCGGGACCATGTGCAAAGCCGTTTGTCTTAAACATAAAGGTGATTTTTTTTTCTTTCAATGCAAACAAAAAAAGCACTTTCAGCAGCAACACGGAGCTCACTTAATTCCCAAAAACATAACACAAAAGTCCACTTATCTTCAGCACAAACATCATAAAGGAAACATAAAGAAACATAAAGTTCATATACAGGGTTTACCCCAAGGTTAGCACAGTCCAGCTCTAGCTGTTAGGCAGCTCCCAGCACATGTGCAGCACTCCAAATGGTCTCTCTCTCTCTCTCTCTCTCTCTCTCTCTCTCTCTCTCCCCCTCCCCCTCTCCCCCTCTCTCTCTCTCCCTCCCTCCCTCTCCCCCCTCTCTCCCCCTCTCCCCCCTCTCTCGTCCCCCCTCTCTCTCTCCCCCCTCCCCCCTCTCTCTCTCCCCCCTCTCTCTCTCTCTCCCCTCTCTCCCCCTCTCACCCCCCTCTCTCCCCCTCTCCCCTCTCTCTCTCGCTCTCTCTCTCTCTCTCTCTCCCTCTCTCCCTCTCCCCACAGGGACTGGAGTCCCCGTAGTCAGGAGTGGAGGTCCTTTTCCCACCTGAATGTCACTCCGAACCGCCGAAATTCCAGGTCCTAAATAAGTCTCTACTAATACCGTGAGGACTGCGAGTCAGTCCTCTCCTTTACATGACTAGCATTTTCGGGATTTGTTTCGTTTCGTATTAGAAAAAATTTGACCGCATTAGAAAAAAAAATCTACCGAATTTGAAAAAGTAAACTATATATAACCATTTTCTGAAATTTGAATTTCGTATTGAAATAAAACAAATTCAAATAGAAAATATTAGAATAGAAAATAATAGAAAAGAACAACATAGAAAACCAATAGAACAGAAAAGAATATTTTATATATATAATTTATCTATCTATCTATCTATCTATCTATCTATCTATCTATCTATCTATCTATCTATCTATCTATCTATCTATCTATCTATCTATCTATCTCTCTATCTCTCTATATGGGTGTGGATAGATAGATAGATAGATAGATAGATAGATAGATAGATAGATAGATAGATAGATAGATAGATAGAAAATATTCTTTTCTGTTCTATTGTTTTTCTATGCATCTAGCATGAGAAACAGCCGAGGATCAAACCAACTGACTGCATGACTGCATGAGAGAAAAACGTGATGACGTCAAAATCCGATTTTATCCATTCTTTTTGTTCCTTTGTTTTTTGAATTTACAGTCTTCTGTGAATATTTGCTGTGATATTTGCAGTGATTTTTTAGTGACTTTGTAGTAAAATAAACCCCTTTGAAGTACATCTGCACTATGAAGTCTCCCCTTTTTATTTTTCAGGGCTAACTTTCAGGACTGTCTTTGGCGAGGAAACCCTATTTAGGGTGTTATATTTTCTTCACCTGGGAATCCAAGTCTATGGGATAGAGATCGCTTACCTTCTGGTCTTTGAAACTACTGTAGAGGAGAGCGTTGTTTTCCTGGATCGGAGAACAGGTGAAAACCATCGCTGCCGGCAGGCTGATGCACCAGGCTTGTATGATCTCTATAACTTGAGGTCCAACAAATCTGGTAAGCAGCTTTTTTGACATACTTTCTGGCTGGAAGAACATTCGGTGCCTTTCCAAGTGTTGAGAAGTCTGCTGATACTTTTTCCACTATATATATGGATTTTGTTTCATATCATTATTTATCACTGTGTGCATTTCTGGTTCACATGGACGTTTTAGCTGGCGTTTTTTTGAATAATTTATTATATATATTCAATTTTTTGTTTATATATTTATTATATATCAATTTTTGCTCACTTGAACATATTGTATTTGGTTGTTACACACATTCCATATAGGTTTATCATGTTTAGCACTATTTATCATGGTATGACTTCTGTTCACATGGTCATTTCATGTTGGGTTTATTCCTAGTTGTATATATTATTACATATGTCTACACTTTCATTATAGTAACATTGTTGTTCTATGGTGTTACACTATCACATTTGTCAACATTAATCTCTAGTAACATTGTTTCACGTATATATGTCCTTATATTAGGGAATCACTTAAGGATGCGCGTTTGTTTAATTTTTAAATAATATGTTTTGAGTCTTTTGTATTTAGGCTTATACTAGCAGCTGCATTGTCTTTTTTGCTGTATATGGTTAGCGCAAAATTACACTTTTTTTAGCTATTGTTTTTCTATGCTATTCTTTTCTATTTTTCTATTCTATTCTAATCTTTTCTATTCGAATTTGAATTCATTCTATACAAAATTCGAATTTCGGAAGATGGCTTCCAAAATTCAAATTTCATATATAATGCATTTGAATTTGAATAGAAAAGATTAGAATAGAAAATAATAAAAAAGAATAAAATAGAAAAACAATAGAACAGAATAGAAAAAAATATAATATATTTTATATTTTATTATATTCTGTTCTTTTTTTCTATTCTATTCTTTTCTATTATTTTCTATTCTAATCTTTTCTATCCTAATTCATTCTGTATGAAATTCGAATTTCGGAAGCCATCTTCTGAATTTCGTATAGAATGAATTTGAATAGAAACGATTAGAATAGAATAGAAAAGAATAGCATAGAAAAACAATAGAACAGAATAGAAAAAAATATAATATATATTAAACTTTATTCTATTCTGCTCTATTGTTTTTCTATGCTAGTCTTTTCTATTCTATTCTCTCTTTTCTATTCAAGTTCATTCTATACGAAATTCAAATTTATATGGTACATAGTATATATATATATATATATATATATATATAATATTTTTGTATTCAGTTCTATTGTTTTTGTAGTCTATTCTTTTCTATGATTTTCTATTCTAATCTTTTCTATTTGAATTCAAATTCATTCTATACAAAATTCGAATGTTGGAAGATGTGTGTCTCTCTCTCTCTCTCTCTCTCGCATATATATATATATATGTATTATATTCTAATCTTTTCTATTCAATTTGAATTCATTCAAATTAGAATTTCATATAGAATGCATTTGAAGATTAGAATAGAAAAAAATATAATATATTTTTTATTTTATTCTATTCTGTTCTATTTTTTTTCTACTCTATTCTTTTCTATTATTTTCTATTCTAATCTTTTCTATCTGAATTTGAGTACATTCTATATGAAATTCGAATTTTGGAAGATGGAGATATATATATATATCTTTATATATATGTAATATATATATATATAAATATATATATATTTTTAATATTATATTTTTTTATGTTCTTTTCTATTGTTTTTCTATGCTATTCTTTTCTATTATTTTCTATTTTATTCTAATCTTTTCTATTTTAATTTGATTTCATTCTATCTGAAATTCAAATTTCAGTTATATATAGAGAGTTTTTTCCATTTTTTTCTAATTCAGTAGATTTTTTTTAGAATTTGATCACATTTTTTTTAATAGGAAACTAATCTAATCTAATCTTTTCTATTCTAATTTGATTTCATTCTATACGAAATTCGAATTTTCAGAAAATGGTATATATATATATATATATATATATATATATATATATATATATATATATATATATATAATCATCTTCTGAATTCGAATTTCGTATAGAATAGAAAATGATAGGATTGAAAAACAATAGAACAGAATAGAATCAAATATAATATACATATAATTCTATTCTGTTCTAATGTTTTTCTATTCTATTCTTTTCTATTATTTTAGTTTTCATTGTTTTGCATTCTTTTCCAATTTATTCTCAATTTCGAATTTATACTATTCGGAATTTGAATTTTGGAGGACGGTCATTTTCTATTTTATTTTATTACATTCTATTAAATAATATTCTATTTTTTTACTATTCTTTTATTTTTATTCTATTGCTGTATTTTTTTTTAAATCTATTAATAGTATTCTTTTTTAGAAAATCGATTTCTATTTTTTTCTAATTCGATTTGTTTAGGAGCTTTCCCCAAAGCTCCTAAACTCAACTCCATAAAAGCCTATTTGTCCATGTACACATAGTCTTTTAGGATCATTTAGGAGCTGCTCCAGTTAGGGGAGGTTTAACCTCCCCTAACCTCCCTCTCCTGAACGTGGAAGATTCAGGATAGGAACGTGTTGACCGCTGGTCGCAAAATGCGCAAAATAGCGGTGCGATTTTGTATTTTCCCACGGCCGGCAGTTGAAGTGGTTCAAGTGTACATGAAGCCTTACATTTACAGATTACAAAAAAAAAAAACTGTGCTCAATGTGTACCAAAGGTCTCTCACGGTGAACAGCAGCACGATATCCGATATAAAATATCTGAATAAATATACAGTATAAAGCAATGTGCTTCACTGTTCCTTTAAACCAATACACAATAGTGCAAAAATCAATCAACATACATAAAGAGATCCAAACACAGGATAGTAATATAGTAATAAAAAGAAACCACATGGTTAATATATATGATAAGTAAATAAAGTCCCAAAAGACATCAATTTCCTTCTGTGTAAATGTTTCAGTGTTTCGCCATCTCTTTTTAAATATGCTGCTTATTAGAAGGAAAGCACTTTGTCTGCACAGATCATGACACTGGCAGTTTCAATTGCCCTTTCCAGTACAGGGACTCCGGTTGAATAAAACACAATTAAATCAGGCAAGGAAAAAGCAGAAAGAGGAACTCCATAGTGTAGTATACTGAAATACCATTTACTAATAAAAGGAAGGGTACACACAAACAAGAATAAGAGACAGGTATAGAACAGCCACGTTGCTCTGACAAGCCAGTCGCCATGATGATGCCACTGCTAAGGTGTGTCCGACACATTTCATCACCACGGACATCGTCAAGGGGCTTTAAATTGTATAATCAGATTGTTTGTTTTATGTTTTCCAGGTTTACAACCACTTTAAATAATATGTCTGGGGGTGAGTCCCCTTAACCTGCCCCTAATCTGCCTGTAGAATGTATACAACCTATTACAGAAAAAGCTGACATTTACAAAGAAAAAAGATGCACTTTAACTTGCTAGTAAATACCAACTTCAGCCACTTTACTTCTGTTTATAAACAACCTGGGTGGTGATTACCTTCATCTATACCAGACCCTTATTGTAGATAAGGGTCTGGTATAGATGCTAATAGGGGATTCCAGCAAAAAAAAGGCTTGGCCTCCCCTTAAATTTCATATCAGACCCTTAGGCTGGGTTCACACTTATGCGAATTGGATGCGAGTTTTCTCGCATCCAATTCACATGACAGGAGAGTGTGCCCAGTGGAACCAGTTCACACACCTCCAGGGTAGCCGCGGTCTGCATATGGAAAGGGTCCTTGTGTGTCTTTGGTTCCGATTCTGGTGCAAATTCAGGCAAAAATTGGGACCTGATCCGGACCTGAATCGGTGAACAGGGACGCATCTGACCCCCTTCTGTGAGCCACGACCGTAGCATGTGTGATAACAGCCTTAGGGTCTGCTCTGAATTTCAAGGGGGAAACCCATGGAAAAAGCATGACTCCCCCCCAGCCTTTAAAATCCATGCCAAAACTCTTATCTGAACATGCAGCCTGGCAGGCCCAGAATGGGGTGGACAGGCTTGCGGCCATATGTGGTCAATGATCTAGTGCTATTCTTGCCCCTTTGTTTACCTAGCTGGGGCTTCTCAGCCATTCAATGTCACTGGTTTACAAGGGGAAATACCACAACTATTCATGACAAGGAGAAATACCACTACTTTTAGTAAAATGGGAAATACCACTGGTATTCATGATGTTTCCACCAAATGAGCAAAAAGTCTGGCGTTCAGATGCCTAAACAGACAAAGCTCTCACCAAACCCATGTTTGGACCAAACCTTGGGCTCATCCCTTTTCAACACTAGTACCTTACATACAGTATTTCTTTCATGACAGACATCTTTTAATGAAATCATAGCTTCAATAGTAGAAAAATAAATATTCATTTTTACCTTCACAGCATTTCGTAAGTAAAAATTGGTTAAATAAACAAGGAGCACATGTTAACACATAACATACTGTCACTGCAAGCTACAATGCATGCAGTGAATCTATTTAAATGAATAATTGCACAGATATTGTAAGGATTTGCTTGTGTGAGCTCTGTGCTGTGCATTTTTACAAGTCGCTTGTGAAAAACAAAGGCTCCCTTCAGTTTTAACTTACATTTTTAAGTTGCCTTGAAATCTTGCCCATGCATTTCCATTAATCCTATTAGCTCCCAGTGTATCTTTCTGGAAACTGCTGATGTAAAACGTTAGAAAGAATTTCAATACGTATTTCAATAGGAGAAAAAAGAGAGAAAAAACACAGAAGATATATGAATGTGTCAGTGTGGAAATGATCAAACACAGAAACGGTGTATTAACTTCAGACTCAGATTAATACAAAGTTCCTGCATTCTTTATCTACCTGCATTTCCAAGGTTCCAAGCATGAATCCGTAATGCGTTTTGGTAATGCAGATACATAAAATAGTATTTCAAATGGCGCCCAGGGCGATTAGTCAATGACTAGCCACATCTGGGCTGCTGGAGTTGTTTACACAAGGTGAGGAAAAAAAGATCCCCCTCCTCATCCTACATTCAGCAGTGCAGTTCCAGAACGGGGGTGTCATTCTGTAGCTTCAGCTATTTTTATATAGATAAAAGACAATATCAATGCATAGGAAGTAAAGTGCACATTTGCGATATCAAATACACAGCAAATTGTGAGCAATCCTGCCAATAGACTCTCTGTGCTTCAGTGTCAGAACTAAATTTAGACATACAGTCATGGCCGAAATTGTTGGCAACCCAGAAGTTTTTCCAGAAAATTAAGTATTTCGCACAGAAAAGTATTGCAGTAAGACATGTTTTGCTATATACATGTTTATTCCCTTTGTGTGTATTGGAACAAAACAAAAAAAGGGAGGAAAAAAAGCAAATTGAACATAATGTCACACAAAACTCCAAAAATGGGCTGGTCAAAATTCTTGGCACCCTTAACTTAATATTTGGTTGCACACCCTTTGGAAAAAATAACTGAAATCAGTTGCTTCCTATAACCATCAAAAAGCTTCTTACACCTCTCACCCGGAATTTTGGACCATTCTTCCTTTGCAAACTGCTCCAGGTCTCTCTTATCGGAAGGGCGCCTTTTCCCAACAGCAATTTTAAGATCTCTCCACAGGTGTTCAATGGGATTTAGATCTGGATTCATTGCTGGCCACTTTAGAATTCTCCAGCGCTTTGTTGCCATTAGGGTTGTCCTGATACCGATACTAGTATCGGTATCGGCACCGATACCAAGCATTTGCCCAAGTACTTGTACTCGGGCAAATGCTCCCGATGCTTCCGCCGATACCTTGACTGTCAGCGGTGATGGACGTGTGGGGGAGTTACAAGCTTCTCCCCCCGCGGCTTTCAGCTGCTTAGTGACATACAGCGGTGATCGGTGCTTGTAATTCCCCCACACGCGATCACCGCTGACTGTCACCTCCTCCTCCTTAGTCCTCCTCCGTTCCTCTGTCCCCCTCCGCTGTCCTGCTCCATTGCTGTGTCCCCCTCCGTTCCTCTGTCCCCCCCCCGCTGTCCTCCTTCTTTGCTCTGTCCCCCTCCGCTGTCCTCCTCCGTTCCTCTGTCCACCTCCCGCTGTCCTCCTTCTTTGCTCTGTCCCCCTCCGCTGTCCCCATCCGTTCCTCTGTCCCCCTCCGCTGTCCCCATGCGTTCCTCTGTCCCCCTCCGCTGTCCCCATGCGTTCCTCTGTCCCCCTCCGCTGTCCCCATGCGTTCCTCTGTCCCCCTCCGCTGTCCCCATCCGTTCCGGCTTTCCGTTGTCCCCCTCTCTCTTCGTCTGTCCCCTCCGTTCTGCTGTCTCTCCGCTGTGTGTATGGAGAGAGTCAGCTGACTCTTTCCATTCACATAACTGAAACATTGTAATCTCCTGTGATTACAATGTGTCAGTTTATGAATGGAGAGAAGCTGCTGTGTTCTCTCCATTCATTCTCAGTGCAGCTGACGCTGCAGAGAAAGGGACTGGGGAATCTATCCTCAGTCTATTTCTCTGTCTCAAGGGGGAGATATCAGAGGTCTGTTAAGACCCCTGATATCTCACCAAAGCCCCCCAACAGGGCTGATTAAAAAAAAAAAAAAACACACACAGTGCAATAAAGAATAAAAAAAAAAAATTGTAAAAAATAATAAATGTAAATGAAAAAAACCAAAACAAAAACACACACACAGACACCGTTCACTATACCCCCACCCCCACCCCACCCGCATGCCAACCCCCCCCCCCCACCCCCCTCAAAAAAAAAAAAAAAAACTGTCACGTGACATTAAAAAAAAGTATCGGTAATCGGTATCGGCGAGTACTTGAAAAAAAGTATCGGTACTTGTACTCGGTCCTAAAAAAGTGGTATCGGGACAACCCTAGTTGCCATCCATTTCTGGGTGCTTTTTGACGTATGTTTGGGGTCATTGTCCTGCTGTAAGACCCAAGATCTTGGACACAAACCCAGCTTTCTGACACTGGGCTCTACAGATTTCATGATGCCTTGCACATATTCAAGGCACCCAGTGCCAGAGGCAGCAAAACAACCCCAAAACATCATTGAACCTCCACCATATTTCACTGTAGGTACTGTGTTCTTTTCTTTGTAGGCCTCATTCCATTTTCGGTAAACAGTAAAATGATGTGCTTTACCAAAAAGCTCTATCTTGGTCTCATCTGTCCACAAGACGTTTTCCCAGAAGGATTTTGGCTTACTAAAGTACATTTTGGCAAACTGTAGTCTTGCTTTTTTATGTCTCTGTGTCAGCAGTGGGTTCCTCCTGGGTCTCCTGCCATATCGTTTCATTTCATTTAAATGTCGTCAGGTAGTTCGCGCTGACACTGATGCTCCCTGAGCCTGCAGGACAGCTTGAATTTCTTTGGAACTTGTTTGGTGTTGCTTATCCACCATCCGGACTATCCTGCGTTGCAACCTTTCATCAATTTTTCTCTTCCATCCAGGCCCAGAGAGATTAGCTACAGTGCCATGGGTTGCAAACTTCTTGATAATGTTGCGCACTGTGGACAAAGGCAAATCTAGATCTATGGAGATGGACTTGTAACCTGGAGATTGTTGATATTTTTCCACAATTTTGGTTCTCAAGTCCTCAGACAGTTCTCTTCTCCTCTTTCTGTTGTCCATGCTTAGTGTGGCAGACACAGACACAGAATGCAAAGACTAATGCCTCGTTTCCACTGAGCGGATCGGTTCGGGTCGGTACAGTTTGAATGGCCTAGAATGGTCCGGTCTATTCTAGTGAGCGTTTCCACTGCAAGTGGGACCACAAGGGGCCATACAGGGTTTAGAAAAAATGCCTCAGCATAGCACAGCAGAGGGTTTTCTGTCAGCCAATCAGTGGAATGTATCGTAGCTCCACCCTAACCGAACCGTTCCATTTTCTATGGCCCCACATCTGAAGCAGGACCCTGAATGGAACGGTTCGGTTGTATGGGCCGCTTTCATAATGGAAACACCCAAAATAGCGTACCGTACCAAACCGAACCGATCCGCTCAGTGGAAACGAGGCATAAGTGAACTTCTCTCCTTTTTATCTGCTTTCAGGTGTGATTTTTATATTGCCCACACAAGTTACTTGCCACAGGTGAGTTTAAAGGAGCATCACATGCTTGAAACAATCTTATTTATCCACAATTTTGAAAGGGTGCCAAGAATTTTGACCAGCCAATTTTTGGAATTTTGTGTGACATTATGTCCAATTTGCTTTTTTTCCTCCCTTTTTTTGTTTTGTTCCAATACACACAAAGGGAATAAAGATGTGTATAGCAAAACATGTGTTACTGCAATACTTTCCTGTGAGAAATACTTGATTTTCTGGAAAAATTTCTGGGGTGCCAACAATTTCGGCCATGACTGTACCTGGTATGAATTAATAAAGGCAAATAGACTGTTCTCTTTACAAGGGAATTTCAAATTTCTCTTTAATTTAATTTACTTGGCAAAAATACTCAATCATGTGCAAGGAAAATGAAAAAAAAAAAACCCTGTATGTTTTGGTTGCATATGATTGGATGATGGAAGCCAGCAGAGCGAGCTTCACCTCATTTGCCAAAGTAAGGAAAATTTCTCATTGCCTTTAGTAAATCAACCCCATTGTCCTATGCACATTTAAATGATTATGCCCACTTGTCAGGCCCTGGCATTTTAGACTGAGCAGCCCATTTTTTTTAAACCAAATTACAAATAATGACAACTACCTGTTTCTCTATGTCTTTTAGTTATATTTAGCACTCTTCAGTCACTATAATTTATCAATCATTTGGATGTAGCAAGGTCTCTGGCCTTGTCCAGGCTAATGGGAACTTTCCAGGCCAAAGATAGCTGACATTCTTCTGTATGTGGTGGGTTGTGAGGCATAGTGGGTGCAAGGTGGACAAAGTTATTGGGCGCCAGACACTTCTTGGATGTAAAAGAGGTTTTATTTCTCTTAACAGTCCTTTTTGTATTTTGGGGGGAAAGAGGGTTAGGACCATGACACCCTTAAGTAGCTGTAAATTCAATAGGCAGTCTCCGAGACTTCAATAGGAGGACAGCCATGCAGGGAAAGGCCCAGCAAGGTGCCACATCTGCACATGCAGGAATGCTGTCTTCTATGGCAACAGCCTTTAACAGTTCCCAACTCAAACGTAACAGTTCCTTCAGCTTCACTACAACTGCCTCTTGTAGTTCTTCAACACTTGAGCTCCCAGTCTCTCACCAGACCCTCTGATTCACTGACTCTGAATCCCTTGAGCTCCTCCAATCTTTGCGGTGGTATCTCCCTCAAGCGTCACCCCCGCGTCCTTGCTGGGTTCCTAGCTTGGCACTCCAGATACTTTTCAAGCTTCACACCTGCTGACTGGCTCAGTCCCTAGCTTGACACACAAGGCTGCTCTGCAAGCGTCACCTCCACTGGTTGGGTCCCTGGCTTGATCACCTCCTGAAGTTTCCAGATTCTCCACCGTGCCCATTCGGTGGGAATGTTGTTCCGGTACTTGCTTCAGTTAATAACTGTGGTCCCTGGTAATAAGGTGGTCGGTCTCTTTGTGGCGACAGCTTCCCTTCTACCTCCGAGTCCACTGACAGGTTCTCCGGCCGGCAGAACCGTCACTTCTGGTTGGACTGCAAGCCGCAATCCCAACCCTGTGCTGCTCTCTTACTTCTGGATAGGCCCTCACACAGCCCAGCAGCCAGATGCCCCCAGGATAGGCCCAAGCTCCAGCCTAGCAGCCCAGGGAACATGACACATGTCCACCCAGACAGCCGTCCAGGTGGCACAGAACATAGATCACCTGACTCCACCCAAATACATAGACTCTCCCAGCAGGCCAAGGGACCCAAGAAAACCCCTGTCCATTGGCCGAGACACCCGACACACCCACAACCTGACCCTGGGTTGCCCCTCTCACATCCAGCACCACCATGTGCCCGGCCACCCAGCGGCAGAAGAGAAAAGTGCAGCAAGGCCAAACCTAGGGAAAAATCAATAGATCTCTATAAATTAACCAGGATAACTACTCCTGGCAAGTAAATTTGTGAGAAGCTCCCTGCCTAAACTACAGGGTGCTACATCCTCCCCCTGCCCAAGAAACTACGTCTCAGAGTTTGCAGAAAAAATTATTTGAGCTCCCAAGCCTGAAAGCGAATGTCCTGGCAAAAACTGGGTTGGGTGGGGAAACAAGGAAAGAGTTAACAATATAACAATATGAAATAAACATATGTGTGGCATACCACATGAAAATAGTTAGTCACGTATGACATTCAAGTATCAAAAATAGTTATGTACATTGTTGAAGGCAAGTAAAGCAATAGTATTGCCACCTAACTATCTATCTAAACTATACAGTGATAACAAATATACAGAGGGTTAGTGTTGTTATCCGGCTAGATCTCTGTCTCTCCTTAGCCAAGGAAGACACACGCACACACCTGAAAGAGAAAAATCAGAACAATGCAAATGCATCCTACTCCAAATGAAAATATGCAATATGTACACAGTGATTTGAACTGATCCTCAGCCGAGGGCAGTATGAAAGTGTAAAGACATCCTATACATCCCTACATTATTTACATCATGAAAGCAGGTCCCATTCTGGGTCAGAATCCCACCCCCTTTCTTAATTGGCATAGAACTTCAGCAATGGTTTGATCAGTAACAGTCCTGATATATGTATATAAGTCGATTATTTGACAAAATAGGCAATTATTCCTCTATCACAGCCTATTCTAACTAGCTACACGCCCAGTGTCCATGACATGTTACTGTCCATTAACTTTACTTCAATGGACTACATTCCCCAGCAGTTCCTATTCTTTTCCCAAAGGTAACTCCGGGCACAAAGGGCATGACTGCATCTCCAGCAACAAGCAGTCAAGCCTGGATGCAAGGGACCACATTTCGGGACACAGGCCCCCTTGCAAAAGTATCTTCAGTCTGTCCAGACAGCCAAAGACAAAGAGACCTTCTTCATCATTTGCAACCAACAATCTGCTGAAGTCCACAGATCGCTTTTCAGGGTGAAACACCCCAACAACTTTCGTTTTTGGCCAACATGGTTCAGATGATTACTTTCTGTGACTGCCGGCAGCATTCAGTCCAGCACAATCCTGGCAATATAGCTTTCTGGGATGTTCCCCTCTAACAACACTTTAAATGGGTGTTCAAGGTGGCTGTCAGCGTAGCGTCCTTGACATCACACAACCCATATTTGTAATCCACAAGGTAATGATATCTCTTTGATGAGACTTCACCAATAATATCTGGGATCTGGCAGTGTTAAATCTTCTCTTTTGGCATATACAGTGACATAACATAATATTTAGCATCTTTCTTGTCTGGCCTGTGGAGGATCACGCTGTCCAGATTAATTTAGCCCCAGGTATTTAGCACTGAGAGGTATTTCCCTGACATCTTCGGGGACAACTTCAGAAAGTGGGTCTTTAGAGGGATCTGAAGGAATTCACAGATGGCTTCATCCACCTATTGCGTTTCTCTCTCCAGAATCTCCTCTTCCAGGTGAGAGGGAATGAAAGACTATAAGTACCCGTAGTCTTCTGCCACTTTCTTTCTAATTATCCACTGAAATTTTGACAGCCGAGGCAGGGTCTTAGGGTCTCCCTACCCGGGTAAGACACGGGCGTCTGGGGCATACAGGATTGAACACCCAGCAACCACATCCAGCTTACGATCGGCTTTTGGGCTAAGCATAGGCATACTAGGCTGCGCTTTGGGGACCCATCGAGTCCCTTGATCCTCTTCAAATGACCTGGCAATGTTAATCAGCGGAGCTGCACTGGCTGACAGCATAATCTGCACATTTGCGGTAGTAGTAGCAGGTGTTTCAGCCTCCTGCACATTACTGGTTAACTACTCATCACTCTCTCCACAATTCCCTGAGTAAGACAAAGGATTGTCCGAATCTGAGATGGTCGAGCACTCTTCGGCCAGGATATCATTTTGCTTGGCTCGAGCCTTGACTAGCACCTCTGTGACATCCCCTTTCACTGCCACTGGTATCTCCACAGGTTCTCCGGCCGGCAGAACCTTCACTTCTGGTTGGACTGCAAGCCGCAATCCTAACCCTGCGCTGCTCTCTTACTTCTGGATAGGCCCTCACACAGCCCAGCAGCTAGATGCCCCCGGGATAGACCCAATCTCCGGCCTAGCAGCCTGGGGCACACAACACATGTCCACCCAGACAGCCATCCTGGTGGCACAGAACATAGGTCACCTGACTCCACCCAAATACATAGGCTCTCCCAGCAGGTCAAGGGACCCAAGAAAACCCCTGGCCATCGGTCGAGACACCCCACACACCCACAACCTAACCCTAGGTTGCCCCTCTTACTTTCAGCACCACCAAGTGCCCGGCCACCCAGCGGCAGAAGATAAAAGTGCAGCAAGGCCAAACCTAGGGAGAAATCAATAGATCTCTATCAATTAACCAGGATAACTACTACTGGCAAGTACATTTGTGAGAAGCTCCCTGCCTAAACTACAGGGTGCTACATGGAATTTGGTAAATATATGCTAATAAATAAAAGAATGAATGCAATATATAAATTGCTACATTTGTAACCACTTCCGGACCGCTGCACGCCGATATACGTCCTAACTTTGAAGAGGAATATTGTTGTAACCCTGGCATCCTCTTCTTCGGCCGGTGGTCCAGATTCCGATAATAGTGGTCCCCCCTCCCGCCGTGCTCCGGTGCCCTCGGCCGCTTACCAGAGCCGTCGGCAGCGGCGGAGGTGATCGGATCCTCTTGCTGGGTATGGAGACGAGTGAGGAGAAGATGGCCCCCACCCGTCTCCATACCATTGCTGGGCAGGAGTGACATCAAAACACCTATGATAAAAGGTGCACCATTCCGACTGTGAAACATGGAGGTGGATCGCTGATGTTTGGGGGATGTGTGAGCTACAACGGCACAGGAAATTTGGTCAAAATTGATGGCAAGATGAATGCAGTATGTTATCAAAAAATACTGGAGGAACATTTGCATTCATCAGCCAGGAAGATGCACATGGGACGTACTTGGACATTCCAACATGACAATGATCCAAAACATAAGGCCAAGTTGACCTGTCATTGGCTGCTCGTAGAGCTTACATTCTAAAGGGAATCCCCATCAATATACTCTTCTGTATTAGCGAGCTGCATTTCATGTAGCCATTCACAGAGATCAGATATCCCTTGTATTCCATACCCCACTTCCTAGACAGACCAGCTGAAGAACTGCATGGCATCTTTTAGCCTGACTCGTTGAAAAGCCCCTTGAACGCTTAGGGGGTACTGGTGGTTCATAGTACAATTCAGCAGAGGAGGGGATGGGGGAGGAGTGGGTGGAGCTGACAGATCTCACATAATCACCACCAGCTGTATGGAGACATGGCGGCAAAACAAGCTCCAGCACTGAGCCCTGTCCTGCATCCTTCTTAGTTGCAAACAGAGTTACCCAGTGTGCTGTGAACTAAATATATCGTCCCTGACCATGCTTGCTGGACCACGTGTCATCAGTAAGGTGGACCTTGCTGCTGACTGCCTTGCCCAATGATGTCATAACATTGCCTTCCACGTGATGGCACAGAGCTGGAATAGTGATACATGCAAAAAAAAATAGCGACTGGGAATGTGCCATTGTGGTATAGTACATTCTTCAAATTCACAAAACGGTAGCAGAATCCACCAGACGGAGAGGCAGGAGTTGTATAGCCAGCAATTCGGACAAGCTGGAATTTAGATGCTGGGCATGTGGGTGGCAGGAAGTGTATTTTTTTCTTTTGATGCATCAACTGGGGCAGAAAAATTAGCTTGATATACTCTACAGCTGATGGTGTGCAAAGAATTGTGTCCTTTTTGTGTGGCTTTCAGGTGCTCTTGCCAACAGGCTGAGTGGTGGGAGGTTAAATGACTTTGCAAGCATGTAGTACCCAAATGGCTGGTGTTTTTGCCATGTTTGATCTGCTTGCGGCAGAGATTGCAAATTGCAACAGTGCGATCAGCTGCACATGTGCTAAAAAAAGGCCCACACAGCTGAGATGTTGGAAGTGGGCCAAGGGATACCAGCTCCACAATCTGATATAATAGGATGGCGGGTCTCTACTGTTCCATGATGGCTGCCTCTGGAGGACATCCTGCCTCATTGGGGTTGTGACTCCCCCTCACTTCCCTTTATCCGGCACCCAAGTCGCGTTATTGACCTCATCATCATTACAAGTCTCTCTGCCATCAGAATACAATAGCTTAGCGGAAAGGAATTCCCCCTCAACCATTTGTGGATGGGAGAATTGTGTCAGTTTTTTTTTGTTCAACCAGCTGGTTGAACGAAAAAAACAAATTCATCTATCGCTCAGTAGTGCATAATGCTTTGAGTGTAGGTCTCAGGGGTGCATAATGCAGAGTCCATCAGCCTGAAAGGAATAATGCAGAAAGTGAATGACTCAGAAATCCGGTCTGGTGTGACTATCTCACAGAGTTCATGAGTCAGAAGTGAGTCAAGTCATGCACAGAGTTTAAGTTATAGTAGAAGTTTTGATTTGTACACTTGCCTGTGTGTTACCCCTTCCTGAGCCTTGTGCCCTGTGCCATTCACACAACAGAAACCTTTGCTCTGTTTGATAGTTACTCCTAAGTCCTACACCTGTGCCATATGCACACATGAGCCCTGTGCCTTGTGCGATAAGCACTACAAAATCTTGCACTCTGTATTGTACACGCTCCTGAACCCTGCACTCTGTGTGTTACACACTTATGAGCCCTACACTATATACAATTAGTTGTACTTTTCATACTCCTGACCACTGCCCTCTGTATGCTGTGCTATATAAGACATTCTCCTGATCACTGCACTCTTTATTCTGTATTTTACATCACATACCTCTGACCAAAATGTTTGTTGTCCTAACAGCTGCTGGTTGCTTTGTAGTCACTATTTTTATCAAGTTCTGTAAGGTAGACTGAAAATCATATGTAGTGAAAGAGTTTCATTTTTTTTAAATGATTGTGCTGAGTTGTGCATCCAGAAGACTCTTATATGGGGTACAGTAATTGAAATACAGTATATTGTGTGGGTACTGTAAGGGCTGTAGTATATGTGTGCCATCTATCCAGGGAATGGGCTCACTTTTTATTTAACCATGCACCTACAAAATCTTCCTACTGTATAATTTGGTTGCACCTACCATTCAGGGCCTGGGGGAGAGAGGTGAGTATTTGCACCTATTCTGTAACTAAAAAAGTCCTGGAGAAGACTATTTACAATGAACTGATTTCTTTTACATGTATAGCTAAAAAAACAAAACAAAACGTTAACAGTCTAGAATTCCGCTTTAAACCAAAAAGAGCATTCTTCATATGTGTGTATTTGCTAAACAAACACAAGCACTAAATATGTAAAGTGTATGAACTTTTGTTATTTTACACACTCTTTAATCTGATCCTTAACATGTCGCAGTTATGAGTGTGTGGATTGACGTTCCTTGACAGTTTGACCAGTTTACTTATGGAGGATTGTTACAAGGATAATAGAGTTGAAAGCACTTAATTACTGAGATTAGGTTCCCCAACATATGCTTAGTATTCAAAACATACATGCACTGCTTATTTTTTTACCCCGATCAGAACCCTGAGCCTATTATGCAATCCTGTCATTAGACAGCATTTCTCAAAACTCATGATTTATCAACAAATAATATTTGATCAGGCCTTGCAGTCTTAAAATAAAATTTAGAAGGTTATAATCTATAATGCCTCATACACACAATAGGAATTTCCGACAACAAATGTTCGATGTGAGCCCGTTGTCGGAAGTTCCGACCGTGTGTAGGCTCTGTCGGACATTTTGTGTTGGAATTTCCGACAACAGATGTTCGGGAGCTGGATCTCAAATTTTCCGACAACAAAATCCGTTGTTGTAACTTCCGAGCGTGTGTAGACAATTTCGACGCACAAAATTCCACGCATGAATCCAGTACGAGACGGAAGCGTACGGTCTGGTAAAACTAGCGTTCGTAATGGAGGTAGCACATTCGTCACGCTGCAAATTTTTAAATCTTTTAATGCAGCGCATTCTCTTCTTTATAATGCTAGAATAATGAAGTTGTTTTGCTGCTGATATTCATACAGAGTTCTGACAAACTGATTTCTTTATCATTTCTCGTGATCTCCTGAATAATCTTTTTTTTTTTTTCGCCAGATGTCCAGAATAATGTTTTTATTTTTTTTATAGTGATCTCCCTTTTTTTTTTATCAAGATCTCCTGATTTATTTTTTAAATGTTTTTTTTCTAGTGATCTCCATAATATTTTTTGTCGTTTTGTGTGTTACCACAACAGCATTATTATCTTATATTTTTTAACCTCAAGGATTGATTGGTGTTGGTGTCCCTTGTTAATTTGACATTGTATTTTTGAAATGTACCTGCCTACTCACAAACAAACTGTCCTTTTTGAACTAAAACACATAGCCAAGTATGTGTGAAAAAACTAGACATTTATTAGGGGTCATAACAAAATAAAGAGGAAGGCAACGCTGGATAAACTGTTGAAATTGGCGAAGCCTTTGTACCCCAGGGCAGACATCAATTATTTGACAGGCCAAATTGGTAGCCTGAGGAGTCCATTTAATAGGGAGCACAATCCAGGACTCCGAGAGATCGGGAGCAGCAGCAGATGACATAAATGTTCCCAGGCTGTGGTCTTACCACAGCCTGCATCTTTTGCCAGACCAAACCGAACCCAGGCTATCACACTCTTGTCTTCCTTCCATGCTTCCTTCCAGGCTGTGGCTGTGGTGTTGGAGTTGTGGCAGGAGTATGGTCCAACTCACACACGTGACTTTTTTTGTGAGTTCGCCCATCACCCCCTTATTTAAGACCTGATACATGACTTCCTCACAAATGAGGCGTTGGCCCACCTCCATTTCCTGCAGTTTGCTGGCTGCCATGCAGGCATAGGCTTCTTGAAGATGGGCGTGGTTCTGAGTGCCGCAGTAGCCTGCCGAATCAAAGAAAGCGCTGACTCCTCCATGTTACTCCCCTGCCTGGGCCTTTTTATTGGAAGGCGGAGGGGAGGAACTTGCGTTTCAGTCAGGCTACTGCACACGGCCACCTCCTGGCTGCCACTTTCCACGGCCACCTCCTGGCTGCCACTTTCCACGCCCTCCTCCTGGCTGAGACTCTCCTGTGTATGAAAATGGGACATAGTTTTAGATTTTTGGTCATCAATCACACACAATTTTGAGCTCATGACTGTTGCAAATTGAATGTTAACAAGTAGAAAAGACTATCCTTCTGACCCCAGCATTTGTCATTCTTGTCCCAATCATTTTTGGCTACTACTGTCTATTGATATGTAAACCACTTTGTTAAATCAGAAATTAGTGATCAATAATGACATCTAGTTACTCTTTCATTTTTTGACAAGAAATATGTTGAACACTGCTATACCTGGCTCAAGCTGGGCTCCTCCACTTCTTCCTGGGTGGAAGGCCCAGGTTGGACTTCTGAAGCCTCATCTGAGGTGGAAGGAAGAGTGAAAGGAAGAGTGGAAGGAAGGGTTGAGAGTAATGGCCTGATTTCAGTCTGGTCTGAAAAAAAACGCAGTCTGTCGTAGTACTACAGCCTGGGGACATAAACGTCATCTGCTGCTGCTCCTGATCTCATTGAATCCTGAACCTTCTTGCACTCCCTATTATATGTGTTCCTCAGGCCACCAATTTTGCACTTCAAATAGGGGATGGTTGCCATGGGAATCACCGGCTTCACCAATTGATCCAGCGCTGCCTTCCTCTTTATTTTATTATTATAAAAAGGGTGTTTCACCTGCCACAGACAGGGCAGCTCTCTGTATTTATCTGTCAGACTTACACGTACCAGACTGATGAGCCCCATGTAGCAGGGGGAGGCCTCCCTTACGTATCTGGTTCCCGGCCCCTGGTAGTATGGACAGGAGGCACGGAAGCACAGAATGGTATGAGAGCCTGGCGGGTTAGCCGCAGGAGGATCCCAGTAAAGGTGGTTCTGGTGATCACCAGACAACTGAAGCACAGGCAGCAGGTGCAGAACAGGAGTGGAACAGGCAGGTCGGGTCACAAGCAGGGTTGGCAACAGGCGGGCAACGCGGTACAGTGGAGCAGGCAGATTCGTAGTCAGGACAGTCCGGGATCAGTGGCAGGCAGAAAGCAAGGATAATCAAAGAGGCAAGCCGGTGGTCAGGAGATCAGGTTCAAACAGGAAGCAGGTGCAGGGATACAGGGAGCTGAAGATCGGACAGCACCGAGCCCCCTGTGCAGGCAACCTAAATAGGCAGATTGGCGCCAAATGCCGGGCGCACATGCACGCCGCCACTCGCCCCCGCACACACGCAAGGGCCCGCACACCAGCACCCGTGGCGGCGCGCACGGGAACGCGCACGCGCACCGATGCGCCCCGACGCACCCCGACGCACACCAGCAGCGCGTCTGCCCAGGGGGACTCTCTGACAGTGCCCCCCCCTCAAGGGCAGCCTCCAGATGTCCAACTGAGCCAATCTGGTGGCTTGGGTACTTCTGAAAGTCCTCGAAAGCTCTTCGGCATGTAGATTGCTTTCTGGCTCCCAGGAATTGTCTTCTGGTCCGTACCCCCTCCACTTGATTAGGTATTGCAACTGATTGTGCCTTTTCCTGCAATCCAAAATAGCCTTCACTTCGAGCTCCGGTGGGTCAGTACTTCGGCCAGCAAAGGTGTTAGGTATAACAGGTTTCAACAACTATATATGAAAGACAGGGTGAATCTTCAGGGTACCAGGTAAATTGAGTTCATAGGCTACGTTGTTAATTTTCTTTTTGACTGAGAACGGACCCATAAATTTAGGGCCCAATTTCCTTGAAGGGCAGGCCATTCTTAGATTGGTTGTGGACAACCAAACCTGGTTGCCAGGTTCCAGGATAAGCTCTCCCCGCTTCTTCTTGTCAAACATTTTCTTATTATACTCTTGGGTCTTAGCCATGGTTTCCTGCAAGAGTTTGTTGTTGGTAAAGAAGAAGTCCATGGTTTCAGAGACCGCAGGGATAGCACATTCGGGTAAAGACCTGGGCAGGAAGGACGGGTGGAAGCCATAATTGGCAAAGAAGGGCGTTTGCTTAATGGCCGAATGTAAAGAGTTATTGTACGAGAACTCAGCAATTGGCAGAAGAGAAACCCAGTCGTCCTGTGAGAAAGATGAAAAACAACGGAGGTACTGCTCCAAAGTCTGATTAGTTCTCTCCGTCTACCCATTAGTCTGGGGATGGTAAGCAGAGGGGAGTGCCAGCTCAATTTCTAGAGAACCACAGAGAGCCTTCCAAAACCAGGAGGTGAACTGAACACCGCGATCAGATATGATATTTGATAGGACTCCGTGCAGCCTAACAATTTCCTTGATGAAGACCCTTGCTGTCTCCATAGCCGAGGTCTTGCCTCTCATAGGTAAGAAATGAGCCATTTTGGATAGCCTGTCTACGACAACGAAAATAGTAGAAAAGCCTTCTGCCTGGGGAAGCTCCACGATGAAATCCATCGAGATCATCTTCCACGGTCTTTCCGGGTCGGGTAACGGTCTTAGCAAACCCCAGGCTCTTGTCCGGCTATTCTTGCTCCATGCGCAGATAGTACAGGATTCTACATAGCTCCTACAGTCATTTGCCAACTGAGGCCACCAGAATGTGCGCTGAACCAATTCTGTCGTCTTTAGCACACCGAAATGTCCAGCCATCTTATGATCATGGCAGAGCTCTAACACTGCCACCCTCAGATCCTCAAGGACCACGATTTTACCCTTGTGCCAAAATAAGCCATCTTGGGCCCTCACCTCATCTCTGGAAGTCGGGGTCCAATTCAAGGAGGCTTGTTTTATTCGGGATAGCAGATCCCCTTGGAGTAGAAGAAAGTTTCCGGATGGAAGAATAGTGTCTGGATGCACAGGTTTGCCGGAATCAAGGAACATACGGGAAAGTGCAGCCGGCTTAATATTTTTGGTACCTGGTCTGTAAGTTATATGGAACTGAAATCTTGAGAAAAATAGAGCCCACCTTGCTTGCCTCCAAAGAAAAGGTGCGGGGCTGCAGAGCGAAGTATAGTTCGCAGGCATTGCGAAAAGCCCGGTATTTACTACGGTCCCCAGAAAATCTTTCGGGTATAGGTACTCTAGGCTCAGGAGGTAGCATTACTACTGAGGGTGCAGATGACACTCCGGCAGATGAAGCTGCTTGAGGATGGGTTGGAGCAGACAGGACTTGGACTGGTTCTTCCAACCTTGTATAGCCTTCCTGGAGGCTCTTCACGGCTTGTGTGAGACCCGCCAGGTGTCTACACAGTTCCTCCATGGGGGAGGTTCCCTGCTCGGGCTCGGATATGGCTGTCCGATACTGTCAGACTTACACGTACCAGACCGATGAGCCCGATGTAGCAGGGGGAGGCCTCCCTTACGTATCTGGTTCCCGGCCCCTGGTAGTATGGACAGGAGGCACGGGAGCACAGAATGGTATGAGAGCCTGGCGGGTTAGCCGCAGGAGGATCCTGGTAAAGGTGGTTCTGGAGATCACCAGACAACTGAAGCACAGGCAGCAGGTGCAGAGCAGGAGTGGAACAGGCAGGTCGGGTCACAACCAGGGTTGGCAACAGGCGGGCAACGCGGTACAGTGGAGCAGGCAGATTCGTAGTCAGGACAGTCCGGGATCAGTGGCAAGAATAATCAAAGAGGCAAGCCGGTGGTCAGGAGATCAGGTTCAAGCAGGAAGCAGGTGCAGGGATACAGGGAGCTGAAGATCAGACAGCACCGAGCCCCCTGTGCAGGCAACCTAAATAGGCAGATTGGCGCCAAACGCCGGGCGCACGTGCACACTGACGCGTGCCGGCGCGCGCCCCCGCACTCACACACGCTCCCGCACGGCAGCACCCGCGGCGGCTCGCATGGGAACGCGCGCGCCGACGCGCCCCGACGCACACCAGCAGCTCATCTGCCCAGGGAGACTCTCTGACATTATCAATGAAGTTGGGGAGGAAGTCATGATCGTTGAATCTATCCATTTTATCTGCAAGACACAACACAAGACAAACCCTAATGTCAGGCTAAACTCTCCTAATCTTGTCCCAATATAGGCCTCAATCTAAAAGCAGTATAGGCCACTGATGCCCCAAGTTAAAATTGTACCTTGGTTAGCACGATCAGCGCTTACGCTACTCCGTCCTCTGCTCACAGATCGTACATACGACGTACGTGTGTTACGCTTTATATACACTGCGCATGCGTGAAACTCCACCCGCCCCTGACCTTCTTTCTAGTATATTCCCTGCCCTTTCTCTTTCGGCGCAGTGGGAGAGCACATGGCGGAGACAGAGCAGGTGCATGAGAGTAGCAGCAATGACGAGGAAAGCCCGGAGCCACAAATGTCCCGATCTAAGAGATTTAAGGCCTCAAATATGTCTTTTGGTGAGATGGTGAGATGGTGGACATCTTGAAGAGGGCTGACTATGACGGGAAATATGGACCGTATAGAAACCCAAATGTGAGAAAGGCCAAAATCATGAGTAAAGTTGTGGAAAGTCTGCAGAAGAATTTTGGGGTATGACTATCCAAGGATCAACTGAGGAAACGATGGTCAGACCTCAAATTGAGGGAGCAGGATCAGTACAGAAGAATCAAGAGAGTGCTGCATAAAAGTAAGTATTTTGTCGTGTGTTCCTGTTATTATTATTACTTTAGTGCTGCTCCATGTGCTTTTCTTTACTGTTGTACAGTTTAAAATGGCGTTTAAAATCTCAAGTTTCAGGCTCATGGGCACAGTAATCGTTCGTAGTAAACATCGTTTGTTCGCTCACTAATACAATGTTTTTGGCAGATGCAGGTTAACTACATTTGGGTCAAAGTAAGAACCCCAACACCAAGCCCCTGCATAGCACGAACTCTATGATGAGTACGTAAACACAACATGGCTTCAAAACGGTCGGCTGGTCAGAACGAACTAACAGAACGCACTGAAAATCAGAAAGGCCTGAGAAGAGCGAGCTGAAAATCAGAAACGAGTGGACAAGAATGCACTGAAAAAACAGATACGAACTTGCCAGAACCAGTGCTTGAGGGAGTCTAATCCACATTTTCGCAGCTCGTACACACGATCGCACATTCCAACAACAAAATCCATGTTTTTTTTCAAACGGATGTTGGCTCAAACTTGTCTTGCATACACACGGTCACACAAATCTTTTCAGAAATTCCGAACGTCAAGAACGTGCGACGTACAACACGTACGACGAACCGAGAAAAATGAAGTTCAATAGCCAGTGCGGCTCTTCTGCTTGATTCTGAGCATACGTGAAACTTTGTGCATCGGAATTGTGTACACACGATCGGAATTTACGACAACGGATTTTGTGTGTACGCGGCATAACTGTGAAAAGGCCTTTCTATATTTGGAGATGGAATCTATTTTCCTCCAGACGTAAAGCGTACCCCTTTGTCCTCTGTAATGACCCTAAAGTGTATAACTCAACACCAAGTTCACTATATGGATCACTGTGATAGGGGTTGGAGGTGCACAGCCAGGTACAGGGGAACCTCTGGGGGGGTTAAGTCTGGGAACCCTAATGTAAGGGGGGGCTCTCTGGGCACCCTGCTGTATGGGGGGAGGCTCTCTGGGCACCCTGCTGTATGGGGGGAGGCTCTCTGGGCACCCTGTTGTATGGGGGGGGCTCTCTGGGGAACCTGATGTATGGGGGGCTCTCTGGGGACCCCGATGTATGGGGGGCTCTCTGGGGACCCTGATGTATGGGGTGGCTCTCTGGGCACCCTGATGTATGGGGGGAGGCTCTCTGGGGACCCTGATGTATGGGGGGGCTCTCTGGGCACCCTGATGTATGGGGGGGGGCTCTCTTTGCACCCTGATGTATCGGGGGGCTCTCTGGGGACCCTGATGTATGGGGGGCTCTCTGGGGACCCTGATGTATAGGGGGTCTCTGGGGACCCTGATGTATGGGGGGCTCTCTGGGGATCCTGATGTATGGGGGGCTCTCTGGGCACCCTGATGTATGGGGGGAGGCTCTCTGGGGACCCTGATGTATAGGGGGAGGCTCTCTGGGCACCCTGATGTATGGGGGAGGCTCTCTGGGCACCCTGATGTATGGGGGGGCTCTCTGGGGACCCTGATGTATGGGGGGCTCTCTGGGCACCCTGATGTATGGGGGAGGCTCTCTGGGGACCCTGATGTATGGGGGAGGCTCTCTGGGCACCCTGATGTATGAGGGAGGCTCTCTGAGCACCCTGATGTATGGGGGGGCTCTCTGGGGACCCTGATGTATGGGGGGCTCTCTGGGGACCCTGATGTATGGGGGGGCTCTCTGGGGATCCTGATGTATGGGGGGGCTCTCTGGGGACCCTGATGTATGGGGGGACTCTCTGGGGACCCTGATGTATGGGGGCTCTCTGGAGACCCTGATGTAAGGGGGGCTCTCTGGGGACCCTGATATAAGGGGGGGCTCTCTGGGGACCCTGATGTAAGGGGAGGCTCTCTGGGGACCCTGATGTAAGGGGGGTTGGGGGCTCTCTGGGGACCCTGATGTAAGGAAGGGGCTCTCTGGGGACCCTGATGTAAGGGGGGCTCTCTGGGGACCCTGATGTAAGGGGGGCTCTCTGGGGACCCTGATGTAAGGGGGGCTCTCTGGGGACCCTGATGTAAGGGGGAGCTCTCTGGGGACCCTGATGTAAGGGGGGGAGGCTCTCTGGGGACTTGTTTACATCGGCAGACCACCGTTCTGCCTCTGTTGGAAACGATCGTCGGGGCCCGGCGGACATCGGGTCCTCTGGACCCGCTGATTAGCTCTCGGTGTGTCCAATCACAGCAGCAGCGGGCCAAACAGCATGCAGACCCACAAGTGCAGAATCAAGTACCTGTACGTGATTCTGCTCACAGGAGACGCAGCCCCGCAGTAAATTTACGTGGTTAATGTGAGTGGTTAATGTGAGTTTATTTTTCTTTATTTTCTTAACTCTTTAAACATTTATTTTGAACATGAATTAGAGAAATTCTGTGACCAATGCATGTAATGTAGCAGTGCAATATATACGTGGGGCTTTGTGAGGGTGTGGCTTGTGTATGGGTGGGTGGGGACAAAGGGGGCCCCATGAGCCCCTATTGCCCAGGGGCCCCATGAGTTGTCAGTCCGCCCCTGCCTATGATCTACTAGAACAGCCAGATCCTTCTCCACCATTGATTCCCCCAGTTGTACTCCCCCTAGTATGTAAGATGCATGCATATTCCTAGCCCCCAAGTGCATAACTTTAAATTTATCAACATTAAACCTCATTTGCCACATAGTTGCCCAATTAAACAGTGCATTGAGGTCGGCTTGTAAATTGGAGACATCCTGTAAGGATGTTATTCCACTGCACAACTTGGTGTCATCTGCAAAGCCCGAAATGGTACTTTTAATCCCAGACCTTATCTGATTTCCTTGTCAAAAGAAGTTTATTGAGTATACAATATTATAAAGATAGATAAAGTAAGTTTACAAGGATCTATAAAGTAAGCTCATTGTTTTACAGTAGGGTTTATATAGGTAAATATCATGAAATTTCAAATATTAAACCTTGGGTTCACGTAAACCTAAATTAAAGATATATATCATTTCCTTAGTTACTTTTGTAGGTATTTAAATGATTTATACCTACTATACATATTGTTTACAGGTAGAGTGTATATAGGTCAAATAAATTCTGATAATGAGCTTTAATCGTAAGGTGGAGAAAAGGAAAGAGAAAGAAGAAAAAGGGTAGAAAGGCAGAGGTATGGTCCACAAGGTTGTCCCGCTAGTCAGTTTATTATTCTTTTTAGTTCTCTTTGAAGCCTTAGAATGGGTGTTTCTGTAAGTCATTTAATCTGTTACCATGGCAACAGGACAGAGTCATTGAAATTTGAAATTTGACAGGAACTGTTGTTTTATCCAAGGATGCCAAAGTTTTTCAAATTTTGGAATTTGATTTTGATCGATGGCTACCATCTTAGCATGGGACATTGTATTATTCATTCTGTGAATTGTTTCTGCTAGTACCAATGTAGGAGATTTCCATGCCTTGGCCACTGTTTGTTTTGCAGCCGTTATTAGTTGGATCATAAGTTTGAATTGAGAGAGTGTTAACCATTCCGGTTTTAGATTAAGTAAAGTTATATATGGATCTGGTTGTATTATTTTTTTAAATATTTTAGATGCAATCACGAAGACTTCCTTCCAGAAGGTTTGGATTACTGGGCACGTCCACCATATGTGTAAATGTGTGCCTATTTCTGGGCATCCTCGAAAACAAAGAGCTGAGGTATTAGGTGAATATTTTGCCACTCTAGCAGGTACAAAGTACCAGCGAGTTAGGACTTTATAATTTGTCTCCAGTGCTAAGATGTTGGGTGAAGATGACTTAGATGTGAGCCATATGTTAGACCAGTCCGTGTCTTCTAAAGTTCGTCCCAGGTCCTCCTCCCACCTCTGAACGTAAGAGGGTCTATTAAGATTTACTACTCCATATAATTGATTATAAAGTGATGAAATTGTACCTTTAGCAAATGGATCTTTTGTACAGATTGATTCAAAAATCGATAATTGGGATAATGGTGTATCCCCCTTTAGGAATGGTGTATAGAAATTTTTGATTTGGAGATATCTAAATATCTCAGAGTTTGGTAGATCATATTTTTCTCTAAGCGATGGGAATGAACGGAATGGTTTAGATGCTATGAAGTCATTTAGTGTCTGAATGCCTGATGTTGTCCAAGCTTTAAAAGAATTTGGGTAGATCCATGCCGGATAAAAGGACGGATTTCTGATAAAAGAAAGGAGAGGATTGTGTGGAGATTGTAACTGATATTTGGTTTTTAGTTTATCCCAGAGAGATAAGAAGTGTTTAGTTATGGGATTATGAATTTTAAAGCGGTCTTTAGGATCAAGCCATAACAAGTTTGATATTAATAGAGGGTCATTTTCTGAAGCCTCTATAAATACCCATAATGGGATTTCCTGTTTTGCATGGTATTTGGACAGACTGGCCAAATATGCTGCTCTGTAGTAGTTAGTAAAATTAGGGTATCCCAGGCCTTCTTTATTTTTGGGAAGATGTAGTGTGTGTATAGGTATACGTGGTTTAGAAGAGTCCCATATAAACAAAGTTGCTCTTTTTTGTACTATTCTCAAAAAATAGGAAGGAATTGGGATAGGGAGGACTCTGAATAGATAAAGCAATTTGTTTAGAATAGTCATTTTGATTGCATTAATCTTCCCTATCCAGGATAAAGGAAGTTGCGACCATTGTTTTATTAGATTTGTGATCTGTCTTAATACAGGAGGATAATTGGTTGAGAATAAGTCAGAATGAGATGCTGTTAAATGAATTCCAAGATATGGGATTGATTTTTCTGCCCATGTGAATGGGAGTGCAGCCCTAGCCGGGATCAATTCCATGTTTGTGAGCAAAATATTAAGCACTAGGCATTTCTTAGGATTAATCATAAGGCCGGATAGGGCTGCAAATCCATCAAGAGCTGGTATTAAGTTAGGACCAGAGACCTGTGGTGATGATAGAAAAAGTAATATATCGTCTGCAAATATACATAATTTGTGTGTAATACCTCCTACTTCAATGCCAGTTATAGTTTGGTTTGTTCTGATGTATTGGGCCATGGGTTCGAGTATAAGGGCAAATAATAAGGGAGATAATGGGCAACCCTGTCGGGTACCTCTTTCGATATTAAAGGCATCAGATTTGTATCCAGCATATTTTATATAGGCTTTGGGTTTATTATATAATGCTTTGATCCATGTTAAAAAGTGGGGTCCAAAACCCCATTTTTGTAATGAATATTGCATATATTGCCAGGATACTGTGTCAAATGCCCTCTTAATATCGAGAGATAGAAAAGATAAAGGGATTTTCCGTTTTTTAGCAATATGTGCCAATAACACTGCCCTGCGTATATTATCGCCTGCCTGTCTATTTGGCATGAAGCCTACTTGATCTCTATGTATTAATTTTCCTATAATGCTATTGAGGCATTTTGCTATTATTTTTGCTAATAATTTAATATCAAGGTTTAACAGAGAGATAGGCCGATAATTCACACAGGAAGTATCATCAGAAAGGGGTTTTGGGATCATACAAACAATTACCATTAGTGTTTCTTGCCGAAAAGAATGTCCTTCTAGAAGTTTGTTAAAAGTTTCAGTGAGAATGGGAGAGAGTATTTCTGAGAATGTTTTATAGTATAAAGCCGAGTAGCCGTCTGGGCCTGGTCTTTTGTTAAGTTTTAGGTCTTTTATGGCGTTAGCAACTTCATCTATAGTTATAGGCTCATCCAAACTGCTTTTTTGATTCTGAGACAACTCAGGTAAGGTTATTTTTGAGAAGAAGGATTCAGCCTCTGTAGGATTAAATTCATTGTTTGTCTTGTATAAAGTTGCGAGATGTGAGTGAAATTTATGGACTATTTTAACTGGATTACAAGTATAAACATTTTTTGATAATTTCAAACGTATTGGTTTGAAAGATTTGTTAGTTGAATTTAATGCCTGAGCCAAATATGTACCTGGTTTGTTTGTATTCATGTAGAAATTGTGTTTGGAGCGTTTGAGGGATTTATCAACTGACTCAATGAGAAATAGATCGTATTCCAATCTAGATTTTTCCAGATGAGATTTTGTACTCTGAGATGGATTATCTTGGAATGATATGTAGGCTGCATTAAAATTGAGTTCTAGTTTTTTTTGCTGGATTTTTGCGTTCCCGTTTAAATAGTGCCATTTGTCTTTGTATTGTACCACGCAAGACAGGCTTATGAGCTTCCCACAGTGTTATTGGGGAAATGTCTGTTGTATTATTAATTGATATGTATTCCTTTAAAGCTTGTTCAATGGCCATCTGATGTAGTGGGTGTTTGAGCATTATGTCCGGTAAGTACCACGTTGGGTCATGCGCTTTTGGTATGGCTGAGGCTATAGTAGTGTATACTGCATTATGGTCAGACCACGGAATCGGAATTATATCTGATGCAATAATTTCTGGTATCATTCCTATTGTTAGAAAAATATGATCTATTCTGGTGAAGGTTTGATGAGGGTGCGAGAAATAAGTGAATTTCTTTTTCATTGGGAAGGTCTGGGCGGATGCCCCTCGGCGCATCGGCGCCACGTCCCCTACGTCATGCACGGGACGTTGAATTCGACGTCACCACGCTGACGTCTGGAGTACCATCTGCGTGATCGCCATGGGGGAGGGTCGTTCTGGCGCCAAACACCGAGCGATCATCTAGCTCAGGTGCGGACGCCGCTCCCCTCCTCCCGCAGGCCTCACGCGTGTGGTGCTGGCGGCATGTATTTATAGGTCCCCCAGTGGTAGCGGGCTGCTCACACGGCCAGTCTCCTCTGTTGGTTTCTGCACACTAGCTGTTTCCATCTTGCTAGTTGTGCATGACATGCAGCATCAGGTAAGCACTCTGTGTCTACACCTACCTTCACTGTCATGATCCCCCACTGCCACAATTTGTTTTTTGCACTAGTTTTGTACAATCCTCCATACCACCTTCCCTTTTTTAATAACTCACCCACACATTTTGATTTTTCATTAGTCATTCTTTAATTAGATTCCCCTTATCACACGATCTCCACCACATCACTCACCAACACTCTGTATATATAGGCATTCCTGGATACATCATTTATACTTTATTATACGTAATCTTTTCATTTTTTAATTAACATATAACTCACACATTACTTCCAGTATTTTATTTTTTTTTTCCCAGACATCCCTCCTCTTTTTTCTGACTAGTCATGTTACATTGTTGCCCTTACAAATACTTCTTTATTCAGACTTTTTCCATTATAAATTCCATTATACTAGCTACCAGCACTCTCCATTTACGAGTATCTCTGGGTATAATATTTACATATTACTCTACGTAATCTAATTTATTTATTTCTATAATATATACTGATATACTATTTTCTAATATCCATTCCCAGATTTTTTCTCTCTTTGTGACAATTTACGTTCCATCAATGGAGATCATCTCACTACTCATATAGTGTCACTTCACTACCTGATGCCATTCAGACACCACATGCTGCCTCAGCTCCCGCCGCGAGGCCCGCTGCCCCCGGCCTACTCCGTGCCATCCGCCATGCGCTGCGCCCTATGTCAGGGTTGGTAAGTGTAATTTTGGGCCAAACTTTTCCAACATTTTTTCAATTCCTCCCCTACGGATTGAGGTTGATTATATGTACATATCTTACAGGATTATAATGCATCAGCTCCTGATGAGTGGAAAAGATCACCCACGAAACGCGTCAAGCTTTACTTGATGCCTATTCTATCCATTGTACCTTGATGCCATCATTGTTCAATATTATGATTACATTATTCCTGTGTGCAACATTGTCAGTCGCCGGGCATGCCACCATTGGCACCTACAGGCTATATGCTTTGTTCTACCAATACTATTTTGACTACCATCTACTTTGTGGAATCATGTACTCGACTGTGTGTACCTGCCCATCGATTATGTTTACATTTTTTATGCCAATTATTTGTATATGTGTATATATATGAAATTCCTTTACTATATCTACTATGATCAATAAATGTACTATTTTAACCCTCCGCATTTCAACTGCTTCATTTTAAAGTCCCAATCCCTTTCTATATACGCCTGTCAGCAATACCGGGATGGAGGCGACTAGTGCGCCTCATTTAAAGTCCCAACCCCCCTCCATTGTACAGTTCTTTTTCATTGGGTTACTTTCTCTCCACGAATCTACCAGATTGTATTTGGAAAGAAGTTGAGAAAAAGGTAATCTAGAGGTTATTTTGGATGGTGTAAAAGGTGATTTATCTAGAAATGGGAGGAGGACCTGGTTCGAATCCCCGCACATTATCACTGTTCCTATTTTGTGTGTATTAATCACTTGTAATATATGTGAGAGGAATGGTGTAGGTTGTTTGTTAGGAGCGTAGTAGGAAATCACCGTGATTGCTGTATCCATTATATAACCCATGAGTATCAGGTATCTACCTTCTGGGTCTTTAATTTCTGATGATAAGGTGAATGGTGTGGATCGGTGAAATGCAATTAGAGTACCCCTTTGTTTGGTACAGGCAGAAGCCGTGTAAATTTGTTGATAAAAAGGAGAAATATATTTTGGAGTAGAATCTTTGGTGAAGTGTGTTTCTTGGAGGCATACTATGTGAGCCTTCTTGTTATGAAAAGTACGGAAGGCTTTGGTCCTTTTTTGAGGGACATTTATTCCCTGAACATTCAGGGAAAGTATATTCAGTGGTGCCATGGCAACAGATCAAATAGTTTTGACTTACTTTTTGTTATGCAGAGCTGACTGCGCAGATCAACCTGTGTGGACTGAAGAGATGAAAAGATAGAAAAGAAACCAGTGAATTCTGGAGTAAAGAGTAAACAAAAAACATATGAGATTAGATGATACATTGTATAAATTATTTTTTGCAAGTAATCACAATTTACCCGTGAAAGAGAATAAATATCTCTCTCAGGGGAATAAGTGCCTTCGTCACACTCCTAGATAATATGGTTGGGAGAATGAGGAGGGCTAATGGGGGTACACGGATCTTCCGCTTACAGGAGAGAAGTGCTATGTCAAAAGACATCAAAATGATGATTCATTAATTGGAGTGCAGAATATAGTTTTTGTTGAAATTATTTATTCCAGGGTGGTTGTATATGGTTAGTCTTGCCCTAGGCTAAATAATTCAGTTAGAAAGGTACTGTTAATAACTTTGGTATTGATGAAGATAGTTTGAATTATTTTGGGATTTTAACCCTTTTAGAGTAAACAATTACATATTTTATTCATATGTAACTGTTTAGATATGTTAACTCATAAAATTGAGGTTGTATTGCTTCAGATTAGAATAAACAAAAACACATTCTAGGAACTAGTTAGGTAATAATATATTTGTTTTAAGGAAAAGAAAGAAAAAGCTTCCATTACTTCTGGATTATTGAACATATTTGTCCTAAAAAGTAATAAATCTATTGTTATTACCTGAAAATATATAACTGAACAAGAATTTCCTTATTTCACTTATATATTCTAAGGCTATATGAATCAGAAGTAATAAGAAATATAACTGGAATGTAACATGATCCCACACAGTGTGTGACTATCAGAATGCAGTTACATTCAGTTATAAATACAGGTTTTTTATAGAGAACCATCTCTTAGTATAATAAATGAAGAGATATCAGGAATTAGGATGTCAGTCCATTTAATCTTCTTGGTCCATGGATGATGTGGCATAACGGCCTCTTTTGTGAGAATGATGATTCCCATTTTGTTCTGAAATTTTCTGGGTGCTGCCTGAAGGTGAAGATGATGCCATTCTTCAGCGTGTGGGAGAGTTGCTGCTTGTGGGTTCTGTCAGATTTAATTTAAAAAGGGTTTGTTGTAGTTCATCTGCTGATCTGCTTCTGTAAATTGTACCTTGGTAGTTAAATCTGACTGAAAAGGGGAAGCCCCATTGATACATAATGTTGTGGCATTGCAGTTCCATTAGTTGGGGTTTCATGGATCGTCTTTTAGTAATAGTAAGTTGGGATAGGTCAGCAAAAATTTGATAATTGTGTCCTTGAAAATTAAGTTCCTTTTTTTCTCTTGCAGCAATTAGTATTTGTTCTTTCGTTCTGTAATAATGAAATTTTGTGATTATATCACGTGGGGGTCCATCTTTCTTTTTGGCTGTGAGGGCTCTGTGTACTCTGTCCAGTTCTAAACGTTCAATAGGGATATCTGGCTTTAGTTCTTGTAATAGAGCAGTAATAGTAGATTGCAGGTCTGTCACAGTTTCAGGTATTCCCCTTATGCGCAAGTTTGAACGTCTGGCTCTATTTTCGTAATCTTCGAGCTTAGTTTGAAGTATTAAATTCTCTTCTTTTAATTGTTCCAATTCTGTTATATTTTCTTGGGTTGTAATTTCAATTTCATCCATTTTTATTTCTAAGGCTGCGGTGCGGTTTCCCAGCTCTCTTATTTCTTTGGTTAGGCTGTTTGTTATTTGGTCTGAGGTTTGTTTTAAAGCCTTATGAAGCATCTTTTCAAATTGTAATAATATTACTGGGGATGCTGAGGAGGCTTATGGAGAAGTTTGTGAGAGGATTTGTTCTGTATCTGACTCAAATGGAGAGTCTTGCTGTGACATTTTCTGTCTGTGAGAGCGCCCTGATGCTGTATATTGTGAGGTGACTGGAGCTGCTTTAGTTGCAGTGAGTGCCTGTGAGCTCTTTGTGAGGTGATTTTTATTTCTGCCACGGCTTCCTCCCAGTACCATATTTCCTGCCCAAACTTTCACAGTTTGTTCGCTGGGGCAAAAAGGTTCAAATGGATACCTTTTGAGCCTGCAGGCTCCGCTTTGTCCTTCCCTTCTCTCCTCAGCGGTGCGGAGCTCTAACAATGCATGTCTGCTCCGCTAGGCTCCGCCCATGCACCCCCGACCTTATCTGATTTCTAAATATGTTAAAACGTAAGGGTCCCAACACTGAACCCCCGGGTACACCACTAATAACCCTAGACCATTCAGAGTATAAATCATTAACCACTACTATCTATATAAAAAATAATTTGAAGCCATAGTAATTCAGATAGAAAAATATGATGTGTAACATTTTCTTACTAAAGAACATCAGAAGTTCAGGCTTCTAAATAGGGCAGAGCAGCTCTGGGCCAACATATTACATGCAAAGGGAATGCCAGGCAATGCAATGTCTAGTATTCATCATGGTATAAAGTGAGGGGGTTAAAAGTGCTTACAGCAGTCGCGGCTGTTAGGGGGGCATGTGTTTGTAGGCATGGCACAGGGGGAAAGTAAAAATGTGGTGTGCGAAGCGAAAAAAATGGGTGTGGTTTACGCAAAATAGTGGGCGTGTCTTAAGTGGGCGTGGCTCAAAGGGGGTGTGGTTAGAGTCTGAGATGAATGAGGGATGGAGAGGGAAAGGGGGGAGAGGGATGGAGGGACAGCAGGCCCAGATCCTACACAACATTGGAAATATGTGTATTCTAGAAAAGTTTAACAACTAGCAGATAAAGATACTCCAAACACCTGGTGTTAGGACTTCAATCATCCCGGCACCATGGTTGTTATGGTGTCAGGATGATTGAAGTGCATTATTTCTATGATTACATTGTAATATAAAATGAAATCATTCAACTCACCATAATTCCGAATCAGTGGGATCCCTGAGCGTGTCACCTGCCACCAGCAGAGTCCTTCCTTGCATCAGGTGCCCCCAGCAGAGTCCGTCCTTGCATCAGGTGTCCCAGCAGAGTCCGTCCTTGCATCAAATGTCCCCAGCGGAGCCCCCCTTACATCAGATGTCCCCAGCGGAGCCCCCCCTTACATCATATGTCCCCAGCGGAGCCCCCCTTACATCAGATGTCCCCAGCGGAGCCCCCCCCTTACATCAGATGTCCCCAGCGGAGCCCCCCTTACATCAGGTGTCCCCAGCGGAGCCTCCCTTACATCAGATGTCCCCAGCGGAGCCCCCCTACATCAGGTGTCACCAGCGGAGCCCCCTTACATCAGATGTTCCCAGCGGAGCCCCCCCTTACATCAGATGTCTCCAGCGGAGCCCCCCTTACATCAGATGTCTCCAGTGGAGCCCCCCTTACATCAGGTGTCCCCAGCGGAGCCCCCCTTACATCGGGTGTCCCCAGCGGAGCCCCCTTACATGAGGTGTCCCCAGCAGTGCCCCCCTAACATCAGGTGTCCCCAGCGGTGCCCCCCCTTACCTCAGGTGTCCTAGTATGAGGGGGTATACAAAATTATGTTTCCCCCTCCGCCGGCCGCGTGGTTACAACAGAACCCACGCCCCTTTCCATAACAGACTGGCAGCGGGGCAGGGGGGTAAGCGGGGCGAGGCGGAGCAGGGCGCAGGGTAGGCGGCGACGCTGGAGCTTCGTCTTGCCACCCAGCCGTTACTGGTCTCCTTAAAAATGGCGGCCGGCAGCCGCGGACACCTAGCGGCGGCAGCGAAAATTCATAAAAAAACTGATTTCTCGAGACATTTTCTGGGAAACAATAAACTCGGGAAAATAGTCCAAATCCCGGGAATGTCCCAAGAAATCTGGGACAGATGGTAAGTATGTGCTTGGGTGTGCTGAAGCTCCCCAAAAAAGTCTTCAAGCACCCTCATAGCACCCTCAAAATTTCCAAAGAGGTATTACAGTACAGTCACAGGATTTTAAACAAATTATTTGGTACCTGCTGTGAATCCTGTCTGCAAGAGGCTAGGGACTCTTTTGTAAAGTGGAGGGATACAGCCGAATAAGCCGCTAATGATTAGTTAGACCCGGCAGGGTCTGGGTGGTGAGGAGCCTGCATCAGTGGCGGATTGATCCAGTGCTGGTCTCCTGCATTTGCCGCCAAAAGAAGAATTTGGATGGAAGCAGCAGAGACAGCCCAGCCCTGTGCAGTGCCCCAGGAAACCTGGAGGAAGCAGGTATTCTAAGGAGAGAGAGGAGAGAAGCTGTGTTTACTTATATGGTGGGGGGAGGAGTGAGGGAGCAGAACGGAGCTGCTACACTTAGTGCATTGCAGTCTGCAGGGCTTACTGAGCCTGCCAGTGTCAGAGGACAAGAGGGTTGTGTGTGTTACATGGTGTGGTCCGAGGAGGAAGGCTTAGGAGGAGCGAGGCTGATCACTGCTGCAGGCATCTTGTGTTTTTATTGTAGCTGCTGAGCCTGGAAGGGAGGGGGGCTTTCCAGTCCTCTGATCTATAGCCCCATGCTGCATTACACTGATTGAGAGGCATGCCTGATCTGGACTGAGCAGTGGACATTGAGGGAAATTCTCTGATATCAGCCGTCTTATTAGCCACATGTACTGCAATCATTAGAATGCCACACAGATCAGGAGTGCGTGTGCCTGCTACTTACAGTGCCCAAATGATGATCAGGTGTCCCCATAACAGTGCACCATTGGACTATGGGGTCACTGTTGTGCTGTGGGCACTGTGTATGGGGTCACCCTCCTGCTGTGGGCACTGTGTATGGGGTCACCCTTCTGCTGTGGGCACTGTGTATTGGGTCACCCTCCTGCTGTGGTCACTGTGTATGGGGTCACTGTTGTGCTGTGGGCACTGTGTATGGGGTCACCGTTGTGCTGTGGGCACTGTGTATGGGGCCACCATTGTGCTGTGGGCACTGTATATGGGGTCACCCTCCTGTGGGCACTGTGTAAGGGGTCACTGTCATGCTGTGGACACTGTGTATGGGGTCACCCTCCTGCTGTGGGCACTATGTATGGGGTCACCCTCCTTCTGTGGGCACTATGTATTGGGTCACCCTCCTGCTGTGGGCACTGTGTATGGGGTCATCATTGTGCTGTGGGCACTTTGTATGGGGTCACCCTCCTGCTGTGGGCACTGTGTATGGGGTCACCCTCCTTTTGTGGGCACTGTGTATGGGGTCACCCTCCTGCTGTGCGCACTGTGTATTGGGTATCCGTTGTGCTGTGGGCACTGTGTATGGGGTCATCATTGTGCTGTGGGCACTGTGTATGGGGTCACCCTCCTGTTGTGGGCACTGTGTATGGGGTCACCATTGTGCTGTGGGCACTATATATGGGGTCACCATTGTGCTGTGGGCACTATATATGGGGTCACCATTGTGCTGTGGGCACTATATATGGGGTCACCATTGTGCTGTGGGCACTGTGTATGGGGTCACCGTTGTGCTGTGGGCACTGTGTATGGAGTCATCCTTTTGCGGGCACTGTGTAAGGGGTCACCCTCCTGCTGTGGGCACTGTGTATGGGGTCACCCTCCTGCTGTGGGCCCTGTGTATGGGGTCACCCTTCTGCTGTGGGCCCTGTGTATGGGGTCACCCTCCTGCTGTGGGCCCTGTGTATGGGGTCACCCTCCTGCTGTGGTAAGAAAAAAGCAACAAAAGTGGGACTTTAAATGAAATGCGTGGAATGTCCAAAAAACAAAACCGATGGACTACTAGGAAAATTTTTATTAAATTCATGGAAATAAAACATGCATATAAAATATTATATCAATCACAAATAGAAAGAAATAGCAGCAATAATAGCAGCAAATATACATGATTCAATGAATACGACAATTCTCCATGGTACATCAGTAGGATATTAATACACAACCATATAATAAGAAGTATTGCCTGCAAAATAAGCCTCCAAAAACTCAAAGAATAGGAAATGGTATGACGCTGGTGAGAAACGCGACAATAGTAGCTCTACGCGTTTCGTGGCTTCTTGTGCCACTCGTCAGGAGCAAGCGCGTATCTTGATCTAAAATAGAGGATATAAAGATAAACTAATAATTATAAACATGAAACGGAGGTGGGGTAATGAAAGAGACCCCACACAGAGTGCATGCTTACACATAGTGGTTCGTGAAATGGTGGCGGAGGCCATACATCGCTCGGCAATCGGAGACACTACCCCCCCGGGAGCTGAGGTGGACGGACCGAAGGGGGCAACCCCACAGGGCACCATCCAAGGCAGGCAACGACCCCCGAGGCAAACCTGGAGTGGAAAGTACAGATAAGAAATCAAATAGCAACCAAACCATGGAGGTGAACAGCTAAGTGTGAATGGAGAGTGAGGGGTGAAGTAGAAAGAGGATGTGTGACCATGTGAAGGACCAGGAGAGAGGGCTAGATAGAAGCATCCAAGCAAGACCGCCAAGCAAGCGAACCCAACACCACAGAGCAAGATTGTAAGAGAAGAAAGAAAGGAGCCAGAGAGTATAGGATAAGTGGAGATACCTGGTGTGCAGGGTGAGGCATCATGGAGGAAGAAAAACGGTATGTGTTCCCAAACAAGCATGACACCCAGTGGAGTGGGCAGCCTCGAGAGCCAAACCCGCCGAGGCTGCGCCCATATGAGCGCCACCACCGGGACCGCCCACCAACGTCACGCCGCACACACCTAGGAGGGGCATACGGCATCACCAATCGGGGCACCAAGCGCCCGGCCAGCCGACGCCCACGCCCTATCCCAGCAGTGTGCGTGAAGGATACCATCCAATCGAGCGCGTCAGCATCCAATAGGGTGCGCACGCTCGATGGGGAGTGCGTGACGCTGACGCGCAGTGGCGGTGGATCCACCCCTCCCAAGGGGGAAGGGGGAGGGGCTGACAGGCGCGTCACAGCTCCCGGAAGGGGGGAAAAAACCAAGAGAACAAGCGGCGCATTAGGCCAAAAGGGGCCACCACTAAAACAAACGAACCATCTACAAAAGCTGGTATAAAGATCTACATCATTAATAATTAATCCAAAAATGTTTCAAAAATAATTTATCATAAAAATATAATCGAGCAATTGAAAAAAAGAGGCAAATGCCGTTTTAAATATATCACAATAAATGTGATAGGATTGAAAAATGGAACAATTCCACGCCTATCCATCCCTGTACATTAATATTAGAGAAGGGTTTGGGACTAACCATCCCGTGGGACTTTAAATGAAACCATGACCGGATGAGGTCATGCGTTTCCATCCCTTTACTAGTCTAAGAAAAAAGCAACAAAAGTGGGACTTTAAATGAAATGCGTGGAATGTCCAAAAAACAAAACCGATGGACTACTAGGAAAATTTTTATTAAATTCATGGAAATAAAACATGCATATAAAATATTATATCAATCACAAATAGAAAGAAATAGCAGCAATAATAGCAGCAAATATACATGATTCAATGAATACGACAATTCTCCATGGTACATCAGTAGGATATTAATACACAACCATATAATAAGAAGTATTGCCTGCAAAATAAGCCTCCAAAAACTCAAAGAATAGGAAATGGTATGACGCTGGTGAGAAACGCGACAATAGTAGCTCTACGCGTTTCGTGGCTTCTTGTGCCACTCGTCAGGAGCAAGCGCGTATCTTGATCTAAAATAGAGGATATAAAGATAAACTAATAATTATAAACATGAAACGGAGGTGGGGTAATGAAAGAGACCCCACACAGAGTGCATGCTTACACATAGTGGTTCGTGAAATGGTGGCGGAGGCCATACATCGCTCGGCAATCGGAGACACCACCCCCCCCGGGAGCTGAGGTGGACGGACCGAAGGGGGCAACCCCACAGGGCGCCATCCAAGGCAGGCAACGACCCCCGAGGCAAACCTGGAGTGGAAAGTACAGATAAGAAATCAAATAGCAACCAAACCATGGAGGTGAACAGCTAAGTGTGAATGGAGAGTGAGGGGTGAAGTAGAAAGAGGATGTGTGACCATGTGAAGGACCAGGAGAGAGGGCTAGATAGAAGCATCCAAGCAAGACCGCCAAGCAAGCGAACCCAACACCACAGAGCAAGATTGTAAGAGAAGAAAGAAAGGAGCCAGAGAGTATAGGATAAGTGGAGATACCTGGTGTGCAGGGTGAGGCATCATGGAGGAAGAAAAACGGTATTTGTTCCCAAACAAGCATGACACCCAGTGGAGTGGGCAGCCTCGAGAGCCAAACCCGCCGAGGCTGCGCCCATATGAGCGCCACCACCGGGACCGCCCACCAACGTCACGCCGCACACACCTGGGAGGGGCATACGGCATCACCAATCGGGCACCAGGCGCCCGGCCAGCCGACGCCCACGCCCTATCCCAGCAGTGTGCGTGAAGGATACCATCCAATCGAGCGCGTCAGCATCCAATAGGTTGCGCACGCTCGATGGGGAGTGCGTGACGCTGACGAGCAGTGGCGGCGGATCCACCCCTCCCAAGGGGGAAGGGGGAGGGGCCGACAGGCGCGTCACAGCTCCCGGAAGGGGGGAAAAAACCAAGAGAACAAGCGGCGCATTAGGCCAAAAGGGGCCACCACTAAAACAAACGAACCATCTACAAAAGCTGGTATAAAGATCTACATCATTAATAATTAATCCAAAAATGTTTCAAAAATAATTGATCATAAAAATATAATCGAGCAATTGAAAAAAAGAGGCAAATGCAGTTTTAAATATATCACAATATATGCACACAGAGTGCATGCTTACACATGTTTTATTTCCATGAATTTAATAAAAATTTTCCTAGTAGTCCATCGGTTTTGTTTTTTGGACATTCCACGCATTTCATTTAAAGTCCCACTTTTGTTGCTTTTTTCTTATGCCGCGTACACACGAGCGGACATTACGGCGGACTTTTCGACGTACTTTCCGACGGACTTTGTGAATGAACGGACTTGCCTACACACAATCCGTCGAATTCGTACGTGATGACGTACGACCGGACTAAAACAAGGAAGTTCATAGCCAGTAGCCAATAGCTGCCCTAGCGTGGCTTTTTGTCCGTCGAACTAGCATACAGACGGCGGACTTTTCGACCGGACTCGATTTCAACGGATAAATTTAAAACAAGTTTTAAATCTAATTCCGTCCAACTTTTGAGAAAACAAAGTCCGCTGGAGCCCACACACATCGAATTGTCCGACGAAATCCAGTCCGCCGGGCAAAGTCCGCCGTAATGTCCGCTCGTGTGTACGCGGCATTAGACTAGTAAAGGGATGGAAACGCATGACCTCATCCGGTCATGGTTTCATTTAAAGTCCCACGGGATGGTTAGTCCCAAACCCTTCTCTAATATTAATGTACAGGGATGGATAGGCGTGGAATTGTTCCATTTTTCAATCCTATCACATTTATTGTGATATATTTAAAACTGCATTTGCCTCTTTTTTTCAATTGCTCGATTATATTTTTATGATCAATTATTTTTTAAACATTTTTGGATTAATTATTAATGATGTAGATCTTTATACCAGCTTTTGTAGATGGTTCGTTTGTTTTAGTGGTGGCCCCTTTTGGCCTAATGCGCCGCTTGTTCTCTTGGTTTTTTCCCCCCTTCCGGGAGCTGTGACGCGCCTGTCGGCCCCTCCCCCTTCCCCCTTGGGAGGGGTGGATCCGCCGCCACTGTGCGTCAGCGTCACACACTCCCCATCGAGCGTGCGCACCCTATTGGATGCTGACGCGCTCGATTGGATGGTATCCTTCATGCACACTGCTGGGATAGGGCGTGGGCGTCGGCTGGCCGGGCGCCTGGTGCCCGATTGGTGATGCCGTATGCCCCTCCCAGGTGTGTGCGGCGTGACGTTGGTGGGCGGTCCCGGTGGTGGCGCTCATATGGGCGCAGCCTCGGCGGGTTTGGCTCTCGAAGCTGCCCACTCCACTGGGTGTCATGCTTGTTTGGGAACACATACCGTTTTTCTTCCTCCATGATGCCTCACCCTGCACACCAGGTATCTCTACTTATCCTATACTCTCTGGCTCCTTTCTTTCTTCTCTTACAATCTTGCTCTGTGGTGTTGGGTTCGCTTGCTTGGCGATCTTGCTTGGATGCTTCTATCTAGCCCTCTCTCCTGGTCCTTCACATGGTCACACATCCTCTTTCTACTTCACCCCTCACTCTCCATTCACACTTAGCTGTTCACCTCCATGGTTTGGTTGCTATTTGATTTCTTATCTGTACTTTCCACTCCAGGTTTGCCTCGGGGGTCGTTGCCTGCCTTGGATGGCGCCCTGTGGGGTTGCCCCCTTCGGTCCGTCCACCTCAGCTCCCGGGGGGGTGGTGTCTCCGATTGCCGAGCGATGTATGGCCTCCGCCACCATTTCACGAACCACTATGTGTAAGCATGCACTCTGTGTGGGGTCTCTTTCATTACCCCACCTCCGTTTCATGTTTATAATTATTAGTTTATCTTTATATCCTCTATTTTAGATCAAGATACGCGCTTGCTCCTGACGAGTGGCACAAGAAGCCACGAAACGCGTAGAGCTACTATTGTCGCGTTTCTCACCAGCGTCATACCATTTCCTATTCTTTGAGTTTTTGGAGGCTTATTTTGCAGGCAATACTTCTTATTATATGGTTGTGTATTAATATCCTACTGATGTACCATGGAGAATTGTCGTATTCATTGAATCATGTATATTTGCTGCTATTATTGCTGCTATTTCTTTCTATTTGTGATTGATATAATATTTTATATGCATGTTTTATTTCCATGAATTTAATAAAAATTTTCCTAGTAGTCCATCGGTTTTGTTTTTTGGACATTCCACGCATTTCATTTAAAGTCCCACTTTTGTTGCTTTTTTCTTAGACTAGTTAAAGGGATGGAAACGCATGACCTCATCCGGTCATGGTTTCATTTAAAGTCCCACGGGATGGTTAGTCCCAAACCCTTCTCTAACCCTCCTGCTGTGGGCCCTGTGTATGGGGTCACCCTCCTGCTGTGGGCCCTGTGTATGGGGTCACCCTCCTGCTGTGGGCCCTGTGTATGGGGTCACCCTCCTGCTGTGGGCCCTGTGTATGGGGTCACCCTCCTGCTGTGGGCACTGTGTATGGGGTCACCATTGTGCTGTGGGCACTGTGTATGGGGTCACCGTTGTGCTCTGGGCCCTCTAAAAGGGGGCACACTCCTGCTCTGGGCCCTCTAAAAGGGGGCACTCTTCTGCTCTGGGCCCTCTAAAAAGGGGCACTCTCTCTGTGGGGTCACTCTCTTTCTCTTTGCACTCTAAGGGCTCACTCCTAATCTGGGCACTCTAAGGGGTCACTCCTGCTCTGCACTGTATGCCGTGTACTGCTCACTGACCTCCACTGTATGCTGCTCACTGTTGTGCTGTGCTGGGTGTTCTGGCTGGCTCTAACATGAACTAGGGGTTATCATTGCTGGCCCTTATACATGTTGGGATTTATCATCGCTGGTTCCATTTGGGCTTGTTTTACTCCCACAATCAATTATGTGTGCCCGAAGGTCCTATTTTATCTATACAATGGGAGAGACACAAAAAACACACTTTTTGGCCACACCCACTTTTGACCACACCCACAAGAGGGCGATGTGTGCCGCATTAGCAGCACCACCACTTATACTTTCAGCACCCACACAGCACCCCCCAAAAAAAATGTCTGGAGCCGCCCCTGGCTTACAGACTGCCCATTCACCACCATCTCTGATGTGATTGGCAGTATTGGTTGACAATCACTAGATGATATTCATGTAATGTCTGCAGTCACCCTATGTACATGAGCATACTGCCTTACAACCCTCTTTACCTATTTCCAAACCTCTTTGTTTTTTCATATACGTGTTTACCATTGGATTAATATGACACAAAGAACTATTAAAACAGATAAATAAAATTGTATGTTACACATACTGTACATGCCAAGAATGTTGGATAAAATGTACTTTTCAGTTTTTTGTTTTTTTGGTGTTTTTATAGTTAATGACACAGGGTTTTAGTAAAAAAGCAAATAAAGTAAAAGACAGTAAAGTATATGAAAGAAATCCACAGAAAACCAACTCCGCTGTACCCTTGCTTGTATGGTAACATTGGGCAATCTGTCTTTGAACAATAGCTTCCATCAGTACATTGAGATTAGTAGCTGACACGGAGACCTGTCCACAGATGGACGTCTAGTGATGTGAAGAAAATTTCCATCATCTGGTCCTTACAGACAAATCAACATGGCAGTTCAAAAGTCAATTTACCTGGAACTAAATCACTTGTCAGATTTTGTCCTTTCTGCTTGGCAGAATTTAAGATGACAGGCATAGCTGTGCTTATGATGGGTGACATTGGGCATCTTTATGGGACAAGCATGGGCTGTCTGAAGGAAACTGTACATAATACTGAAATGTAATTGATACTCTTACCTGGACTACATAAGTAGGTAAAGTGAAAAGAGATTTGAGTACACAAGGAGGAAATACCTTACATGCAGTTATTATTATTTATTTGCACTGTTATAAAGATACATTCTGAATTTTTTTCTTTAAAAATAACAAACATGTTATACTTGCCTCCTCTGTGAAGTGGTTTTACGCAGAGCCGCCCGGATCCTCCTCTTCTCTGGTCCCACGCCGGTGCTCCTGGCCCCTCTCCCCTGTTGAGTGCCCCCACAGCAAGCAGCTTGCTATGGGGGCACCCGAGCTGCAGCTCCCTGTATCCATTCAGACATGAAGCAGCCCTGCCCCCTTTCTCTCCTCATTGGCTTACTGACTTTGATTGACAGCAGCGTCAGCTAATGGCGCCGCACTGCTGTCTCAGCCAATTAGGAGGGGGGGTCCCGGACCGTCGAGTCTCTCGTGCAACATCAGTGGATCTAGATGTACCTCAGGTAAGTATTAGGGGGGCTGATGCATTAAGATAAAAAAAACCTTCTGCCTTTACAACCACTTTAATTAAAGGCCTAGATAAATCATTTTACTTGAACAGTGTTTTTGCACCAATTAACAGTCGAAAGGTAAAAATTGTACCAACAACAGGAGTGGCTCACACTGAGATGCAAAATACCATTCTTCTTTTATTAAAACAGCCAGCAAGAACAGGACAGATTTTATTCTGCCATGTTTTAGCGCTAGGTACAGCATTTTCTCAATGGTCCTATTCTGGCATCATGCTAGGCACACTGCTTTCTCAAAGATTTGATTATGACTTGTTTCATGCTACAATCAAAGAAAAAACAAGCAGCACTTTACCTCTTTATTGGCTCACATATTAAAATCCAGTAGCAAAGGGCTTACACATTTCAGCAACTAAGCCTTCCTCATATAAAAAAAGAAGTAGAGAAACCTAAGTGAAGCATTTAATAAAACATAATTATGAAATTAAATATGATAAATTTACACAATTCACAATTAAAAGATATTAAAAAGGGCATTGATTAGTCTCCCTCAGGTGGCAACCTTCCAAGTGGTCAATGTTGATCAAGCCCCTCCAGATGGATGTGATGTAAGGGGCTTGGAAGCAGGAAGTAAACCAGGAAACAGCAGGAAGAGCCAACAGAAGCAGCAGACTGTCTGTTTATATCACATCGATGAGAGCCACTGTGGACAGCAAGGAAGTGTTGTAGGACAAGAGGGCCGTGATGATTTCATGTGATGTAAATGGGCATGGTTATGCATTTCAGGGCATGGCCCCCTTGTCAAATCTTCAGCCTCCCCAGATTCTGCTTGGAAGAGAGGCTGCTGACGCAGCCACGATGTGAACTTCATGCTACAGTGTAAAAACATGGACTTTTTTCAAGGACTAAAAGACTCTCTTTTTATGTCGTTTATCATTCCATGCCTATTGTTATTTTTAGCAGTTGCTCTAGTCCTCCCCTTTTCTTGCACCTGGGTATGTTTAGGGTGTTTATATCATTTATAAATCCTTTTTTAGTTAAAGTAACTGTTTAGGGTAACTGTTACCCTAAAAAAAAATAACCTGATCCTTAAAAGCATGGGTGCTCAACCTGTGGCCCTCCAGCTGTTGCAGACTTACAATTCCCATTAAACATTGCAAACCGCTGACACTTACAAGCATGACTCCCAAAGGCAGAGGCAAGATTGGACTTGTAGTTTCGCAACAGCTGGAGGGCCACAGGGTGAGCATCCATGCTTTAAAGCATGATACACAGCATAGTGCTTGTGCTGTGTAATTTGTCCCTCTCTATGTTCTAAAAAAACCTGGTTGATCCTGCCTGTTCCCATGCCCCCTTTAGTGTGCTGACCACTGTAATCATGGCTGCTGATCCATGATTACTCTGGTCAGGTTACGTGCCTCCGTCAGCCCGCTGCTCTCCTCTATCCCCCTCTCCCCCTCCCTCCCTGCCTTTCAGCTTGGGATTCTGTAACATTACTACTGACAAATCCTGTCACCCCCTCTTTTACAGGATGATATACAGTAATGCACACTTGCATAGTAACTGTCTTTTATAAAAAATTATTGCACAAAATACCTTATTTACAGCACCGCTGGGCGCTCACGTGACCTCCCGCCACTCTCCTTCTCTCCTCCCGACTGACGTCAGCGGGAATCTTGGCCCCTCCGACTGTAGTGCTCGGAGCAGAGAAGGAGAGAGCCGGCAGGTCACGTGAGCGTCCAGTGGTGCTGTAAATAAGGTATTTTGCACAATAATTTAAAAAAAAAACACAGTTACTACACATTATAGCATCCTGTAAGAGAGGGGATGACAGGATTTGTCAATAGTCACTTTATAACCACTTTAAGCCTTACTAATAGTACAGCGCTTTCTTAAAGGTTCCATTCTAACATGTTTCAAGCTAGGCATGCTAGGTGTAGCACTTCCTCAAAGGTTCTATTCTATATATTTCACGCTAGGCACATAGCTTTCTCAAAGATTTTATTTTGACATGTTTCAGGCTAGGTACAGCATTTTCTCATAAGTCTCATTATGACATGCTTCACGCTAAGGTTCCAGCAGTTACTCAAAGGTTCCATTCTGACATTCTTCACACTAGGCGCATCGCTTTCTCAAAAGTTCTATTCTGACATGTTTCACACTAGGCACAGTGCTTTCATGAAGGTCCTTCTCAGACATGTTTCACTCTAGGCACAGTGCTTTCACAAAGGTCCTTCTCAGACATGTTTCACTCTAGGCACAGTGCTTTCACAAAGGTCCTTCTCAGACATGTTTTACGCTAGGCACAGTGCTTTTACAAAGGTCCTTCTCAGACATGTTTCACGCTAGGCACAGTGCTTTCACAAAGGTCCTTCTCAGACATGTTTCACGCTAGGCACAGTGCTTTCACAAGGGTCCTTCTCGGACATGTTTCACGCTAGGCACAGTGTTTTCACAAAGGTCCTTCTCAGATATGTTTCACGCTAGGCACAGTGCTTTCACAAAGGTCCTTTTCAGACATGTTTCACACTAGACACAGTGCTTTCACAAAAGTCCTTCTCAAACATGTTTCACAGTAAGCACAGTAGTTTCTCAAAGGCTTTCATACTACAGTAAGCATCTTTGTACAAATACTGAAAAGCTGCTACCCCTTGCTCATTATTCTTCATTTCAGGCTGATAAGAGAAAGCAGGCACCTACACTTTACATATGCATGCAAGAATTTTGACTACAGATGTGTAAATCTATGTTTAGCCAAAATTTTCTATGTTTTAGTTGTGGATAGAGTAGGGAAAGAGTTATAACCCTACCCCGTTTGTTTCTGTCTGTGTCCCATTGGCAAGGTTTCCTTTCACTCCCTGTTTCAGAATCACAACAGGGAGTGACAGGTAATCTCCTCAAAGAGGGAGGAATTCCCCTCTTAAACAGTTGTCACCAGAACAGGTGTCCCTATTGGAAAATTTAGCCTCGCCTCCTGTTTTGGTGACAACTGTAACATTTTGGATGTCTCACAACATTCTGTTTAATTGACAATGATCACCAGGACAAATATAGAAGATGAACCTTCTAATCAGCCACATAGCAAAAAAACGTGACAGGGGTTTTCATCAGCCCTTTCTCTACCCAAAACAAAAAAAAAAGATAGTTTTGACTATATAAACCCTTTAATGGATGTGAAAATCGAGTGCTGGGTCATGTGCTGAAGTCCAGCAGCCATTTAAAGGTTTATTTAGTGAGACACTGCAATCTGCTGTTAGCTGACATTTCTGGGTGTGTCAGATAGTGTTGTCCCCTACTGGGCACTATAGTTCCTCCCATCAGCTGCTAAGTTACTACCAGTCAGGGAAAAATTCACCTACACTTCCAGAAAGGTATGTACCATGTTTCCTTGCAGGGTATTGCTCCTTAAAGTGGATGTAGACCCAAAGTCATCCTTTCTAAACTACTGCCATAGGGGTTATCTATAAGGATATACATGCCTCCTGCATGTATCTTTACCTGTCAAATGTCTCCCCTCTGTCTGTTATGAGAACCCAAAAACTGCAGATTCTGTGGGTGGGTCTGTTGTCTGGAGCTCGGTGGGTGGAGTCGTGATGTCAGTAAACTCCCCGCCCACCTCTACACTCCCCTTGTCAATATGCATTTTCTCCTGTGTATTTCTTACACTGAACTTCTGCTATGATCTCTAACATCCAGTGAAAAGACAGGAAAGTAACCACATGACTTCAGCATGCCAAATCATGCTGAGGTATGGAACAGCCAATCCTTGCAGAGCTGCTGAAGAAAGGAGTGGGGTGGGAATTAAAAAACATTGCATGTCTTAGGCTAGTGTACGAGATATGTAAATCACCTGTCACTCACAGCAAGGGGGAGGATTTGACAAAGTTTTTCTCTGTTTGTCAAGTTTTATCTCACTGAACAATAAAAGAGGATTGCTCAGAGCTGGATTAACTCTTTGTGGCAAGACTGGGCTCAAATGATAGGAAATCTTATACTCTACATTATGACATCACAATGCATGTCTTAGGCTAGTGTACGAGATATGTAAATCACCTGTCACTCACAGCGAGGGGGAGGATTTGACAAAGTTTTTCTCTGTTTGTCAAGTTTTATCTCACTGAACAATAAAAGAGGATTGCTCAGAGCTGGATTAACTCTTTGTGGCAAGACTGGGCTCAAATGATAAGAAATCTTATACTCTACATTATGACATCAAAAAAAAAATTTTTTTTCGGGTTTACATCCACTTTAAAGTTGCTGATACTTTTGACAGGGTCACTGTAAGCACATCAACTATTGATAATAAAAAGAAGAATTCCTTTTGTAATTCAATGAACACGCAAAAACATTGGGGTTGATTAACGAAAGGAGTAGGGAATGTTGTCTTTTTCAGTCCCATTATGATATACATACAGTATATCACCCTAGGGTTATTTAAAAGAGATGTCTTATGCTGGCCATACACCAGTAGCTTTTCTAATGAATCTACAGTATCTAACAAAAGTGAGTACACCCCTCACATTTTTGTAAATATTTTATTATATCTTTTCATGTGACAACACTGAAGAAATTACACTTTGCTACAATTTAAAGTAGTGAGTGTACAGCTTGTATAACAGTGTAAATTTGCTGTCCCCTCAAAATAACTCAACACACAGCCATTAATGTCTAAACCGCTGGGAACTAAAGTGAGTACAGCCCTAAGTGAAAATGTCCAAATTGGGCCCAAAGTGTCAATATTTTGTGTGGCCACCATTATTTTCCAGCACTGGGGAGCAGGTGTGTTAAATTTGGTGTTCGCTCTCACTCCCTCATACTGGTCACTGGAAGTACAACATGGCACCTCATGGCAAAGAACTCTCTGAGGATCTGAAAAAAAGAATTGTTGCTCTACATAAAGATGGCCTAGGCTATACGAAGATTGTCAAGACCCTTAAATTGAGCTGTAGCATAGTGGCCAAGACCAGCAGTTTAACAGGACAGGTTCCATTCAGAACAGGCTTTGCCACGGTCGACCGAAGAAGTTGAGTGCACATGGTTAGCATCATATCCAGAGGTTGTCTTTGGGAAAAAGACGTATGAGTGCTGTCAGCATTGCTGCAGAGGTTGAAGGGGTGGGGGGTCAGCCTGTCAATGCTCAGACCATGCGCCGCACACTGCATCAAATTTTTCTTGTGCATCTTCAAAAGATGATGCACAAGAAAGCCCACAAATAGTTTGCTGAAGACAAGCAGACTAGGGACATGGATTACTGAAACCATGTCCTGTGGTCTGACAAGACCAAGATAAACTTTTTTGGTTCAGATGGTGTCAAGCATGTGTGGCGACAACCAGGTGAGGAGTACAAAGACAAGTGTGTCTTGCCTACAGTCAAACATGGTGGTGGGAGTGTCATGGTCTGGGGCGGCATGAGTGCTGCCGGCTCTGGGGATCTACAGTTCATTGAGGGAACCATGAATGCCAACATGTACTGTGACATACTGAAGCAGAGCATGATCTCCTCCCTTTGGAGACTGGGCCGCAGGGCAGTATTTCAACATAACGACCCCAAACACACCTCCAAGATGACCACTGCCTTGCTAAAGAAGCTGAGGGTAAAGGTGATGGACTGGCCAAGCATGTCTCCTAAACCCTATTGAGCATCTGTGGGGCATCCCCAAACAGAAGGTGGAGGAGCGCAAGGTCTCTAACATCCACCAGCTCCGTGATGTCGTCATGGAGGAGTGGAAAAGGACTCCAGTGGCAACCTGTGAAGCTCTGGTGAGCTCCATGCCCAAGAGGGTTAAGGCAGTGCTGGAAAATAATGGTGGCCACACAAAATATTGACACTTTGGGCCCAATTTGGACATTTTCACTTAGGGGTGTACTCACTTTTGTTGCCGGTGGTTTAGACATTAATGGCTGGGTGTTGAGTTATTTTGAGGGGACAGCAAATTTACACTGTTATACAAGCTGTACACTCACTACTTTACATTGTAGGAAAGTGTAATTTCATCAGTGTTGTCAAATGAAAAGATATAATATTTATAAAAATGTGAGGGGTGTACTGACTTTTGTGAGATACTGTACATTTTCATATTCCCGGTACATTCGATTACTTCACCAATGCCGTTCAAAAGTACTTTCAAATTTAGTTTACTTTTAACATTTGATTTTAGAAGGAATGGACTTTCCTGAATGAAAATCCCATACACTGTTAGAAATTTGTTCATATGAGGAAACATTTTCCATCCCATTTCTTCCAATCCCATACACTGTTAGAAATTTGTTCATATGAGGAAACATTAATCATCCCGTTTCTTCCAATATTTTTGCCATCTCAGTCAATCAGATACCCTGCTTTATTTTCCTAGAGAATAATAGATGGGACTTGACTGGTCAATAAAGACTGTTTTTATAACAAGCTACCTGCTAGACATGGCTAGATATAACGAGCTAGACATGGGCAGAACGACCCCTGGTTTGGTTTGCGGCAGAACTTTCGAACATCGCAAAAGTTCAGAACCGAATAATGAACCCCTATTGAAGTCTATGGGATCAGGGCTGGTGCAAGGATTTTTGACACCCTAGGCAAAACCTAATTCTGCCGCCCCCTTGGCTCTGCCCCTGACTCCACCCCTTTGCCCTGCCCATGTATAGGGTGGAGGTGGCGGGGTGGAGATTTTTGTGGCGCCTCTCCACCTATTCCTTCGGCCGTGGTCCGCAGGCCCGCACCTGCGCCTCTTGACCCAGCCTGAAGACAAATAGTGGAGACACGGCATACGGACAAGCTAAGGTAGTATACGGACAGGCTAGGATAGTGTAGTATATGGACAGGCTAGGGTAGTGTAGTATACAGACAGGCTAGGGTAGTGTAGTATACAGACAGGCTAGGGTAGTGTAGTATACAGACAGGCTAGGGTAGTGTAGTATACAGACAGGCTAGGGTAGTGTAGTATACAGACAGGCTAGGGTAGTATATGGACAGGCTAGGGTAGTGTATACGGACAGGCTAGGCTAGGGTAGTATATGGACAGGCTAGGGTAGTATAGGGACAGGCTAGGGTAGTATACGGACAACAAGACACTGGCCACCGCCCACACCCATAACTGGCCTTCACAGTAAGGAGCACATGGAGGGCATATACATGTAAGACAAAGACAATTCCATAGCTCAACTTACCAACCAGTCTGCTGACCAACCAAATTAGCCTGTCTAACCGTCTGTTAAATGCAGGGGTTTAGTTAGCACACATTTGCAAACGCATGTGAAAGCTGCAAGGCCTCGCCAAGGCACCCCGTATTACTTGCAGTCCTAACACTAAATATATAAGTGTCTCCACAGTGGAAGCACATGCATTGAATGGATAGGTGTGAGACAGGTGAGCCTGGAGGCCGCCCTAGCCCCCTTAAAGGGACAGGACACACACTGGACACCCAGCAATGGCAGCAAAGGCGTCCAGTGTGTCCCCGACCCAAATATACACATGGTAACAAGACACTGGCCACCGCCCACACCCATAACTGGCCTTCACAGTAAGGAGCACATGGAGGGCATATACATGTAAGACAAAGACAATTCCATAGCTCAACTTACCAACCAGTCTGCTGACCAACCAAATTAGCCTGTCTAACCGTCTGTATACGGACAGGCTAGGGTAGTATATGGACAGGCTAGTCTAGGGTAGTATACAGATAGGCTAGGGTAGTGTACTGACAGGCCAGTGTAATGTAGTATATGGACAGGCTAGGGTAGTATATAAACAGGCTAGTGTCTATATACTACCTGCCCATAGATGTTTCGAATCTCAGGCGGTCCCTGCTGAACCATTCAAGATTTGAACTATCTATGGCCAGCTTAAGGATGCATTTCACTGTCTTTCCTTCAGTGATCATCATCATTATCATCATGATAATCACACAGTACAGGTTCTGTGGCTTTAAAGCATCTGTATTGTGTGATTATCATCATGATGATAATGATGATCACATTTGGCTGCTCCCTGCTGTATATTGGAACATAGGCAACAGTCTGGTGTGTGTGTGCTGTCATGACTGTACCTTTCTCATGACTTTTGCTGTTGCTGCAATCCCTCTGTGTGCACTGCTAGATGGACATTACATCGACTCTGCTGCCTCTGCCTCACTTCCAGTTCCAGCCAGCTGTCCCGAGTCTGCCAGTCCTCTTCTGCCGAATTTCCTCAGCATTTACTTGCTGCTGGAATCAGGCATTGTGCAGGGCAAGCAGGACCACTTCCTCAGGCTGGCAGGGATTGAGAAAGCTGGCACTTCTATGTCATCAAATGTGGACAGCACAGGATACTGTAAATCCGCAGGTGCCCGAAAAAGAAAAAAAAGTCCCCCTCGATCTACACTGTATCCCAGCCCTCCGGTCTTATTAATGGGGTCTGCCTCAGTCTAGAGAACATGTTATCATCTGGAAGCCATGAACACATGGGAACAGTATGTATACACCAACCGTATGGGACACATGATCTTACATGAAGCCTGAAGCTGCTGGCCGGGCCCCCCTGTTAGGTGACAGGGCTCCTACAGGACCCGGTGGTACCCCCTTATCAGCGCAGGGCGCTCCGCACAGACACACACACCTCCCCCTCCCCCCCTTACCTGAGGACAGAACGGAGACAGAGGAGAGCGCACAGAGCAGGGAGCCCAGTGCCTGGCCACAGTACAGGGAACACCCCCTCAAGGAGAACCGTGCATGGCAAGCCCCTCCCCTCCTCTGCTCACCGGCCATCAGGATCACTTCCTTGGCTCCACATCCTGATACCCTCAGGCAAACTAAAGCTTCTATGCTGCGTCCTCTCTTCTATGGGGCGCAGTATGGAAGTTTTAGTTTGCCTACTGGATGGACAGACAGGTATTTTAAAAATCCGAAGGCTTATATGCAAGTAATTGGGCATACAATGGTTATGATCTGGGTACTGCCCTGGGGGACATGTATCAATGAAAAAATAGTTTGTAAAAAAACATAATTTTTAAATGAGCAGTGATTTACTGATGCTTAAAGTAAAACCATAAAAATTAGAAATAACAATAAAAATGAAAAAATCCTTTAAAGATAGTAGTACCTGGGGAGGGGGTTCCCTTAGTATGTCTGTAAAATGGCACATCTGTAGGGATGAGCTTCGAGTTCGAGTCGAACTCATGTTCGACTCGAACATCGGCTGTTCGACCGTCCGTCGAATTGCGAACGCTATGGGCCGTTCGCGCCAAATTCGTGTGGCGCGTCACGGCCCATAATTCACTGCGGCATCGCAGTGCATTGCTGGCTGATGATTGGCCAAGCATGCACTATGACCCGCATGCTTGGCCAATCACAGCGCCGTCAGTAGAGAGAGCTGTAATTGGCCAAAGCCAGGGTGGCTTTGGCCAATTATGGCCCAGGGGATTTAGTACACGCCCCACACTATATAAGGCCGCCTGCACGGCGGCCCTGTGCAGTGTGTTCCGGTGTGCTGATAGAGAGAGAGACAGACAGTGTCATTTGATTTGAGTTAGATAGATTAGGCTAGATCTGTTCCTGCTATTTACATTTAGTGCAGTCAGTGCGTCCTGCTCACAGTGTTCAGCTAGATCCGTTCCTGCTATTTACATTTAGTGCAGTGCGTCCTGCTCACAGTGTTCAGCTAGATCTGTTCCTGCTATTTACATTTAGTGCAGTGCGTCCTGCTCACAGTGTTCAGCTAGATCCGTTCCTGCTTTTTACATTTAGTGCAGTGCGTCCTGCTCACAGTGTTCAGCTAGATCTGTTCCTGCTATTTACATTTAGTGCAGTGCGTCCTGCTCACAGTGTTCAGCTAGATCCGTTCCTGCTATTTACATTTAGTGCAGTCAGTGCGTCCTGCTCACAGTGTTCAGCTAGATCCGTTCCTGCTATTTACATTTAGTGCAGTGCGTCCTGCTCACAGTGTTCAGCTAGATCCGTTCCTGCTATTTACATTTAGTGCAGTCAGTGCGTCCTGCTCACAGTGTTCAGCTAGATCCGTTCCTGCTATTTACATTTAGTGCAGTGCGTCCTGCTAACAGTGTTCAGCTAGATCTGTTCCTGCTATTTACATTTAGTGCAGTGCATCCTGCTCACAGTGTTCAGCTAGATCCGTTCCTGCTATTTACATTTAGTGCAGTCAGTGCGTCCTGCTCACAGTGTTCAGCTAGATCCGTTCCTGCTATTTACATTTAGTGCAGTGCGTCCTGCTCACAGTGTTCAGCTAGATCTGCTCCTGCTATTTACATTTAGTGCAGTGCGTCCTGCTCACAGTGTTCAGCTAGATCCGTTCCTGCTATTTACATTTAGTGCAGTGCGTCCTGCTCACAGTGTTCAGCTAGATCCGTTCCTGCTATTTACATTTAGTGCAGTGCGTCCTGCTCACAGTGTTCAGCTAGATCCGTTCCTGCTATTTACATTTAGTGCAGTGCGTCCTGCTCACAGTGTTCAGCTAGATCCGTTCCTGCTATTTACATTTAGTGCAGTGCGTCCTGCTCACAGTGTTCAGCTAGATCTGTTCCTGCTATTTACATTTAGTGCAGTGCGTCCTGCTCACAGTGTTCAGCTAGATCCGTTCCTGCTATTTACATTTAGTGCAGTCAGTGCGTCCTGCTCACAGTGTTCAGCTAGATCCGTTCCTGCTATTTACATTTAGTGCAGTGCGTCCTGCTCACAGTGTTCAGCTAGATCTGCTCCTGCTATTTACATTTAGTGCAGTGCGTCCTGCTCACAGTGTTCAGCTAGATCTGTTCCTGCTATTTACATTTAGTGCAGTGCGTCCTGCTCACAGTGTTCAGCTAGATCCGTTCCTGCTATTTACATTTAGTGCAGTGCGTCCTGCTCACAGTGTTCAGCTAGATCCGTTCCTGCTATTTACATTTAGTGCAGTGCGTCCTGCTCACAGTGTTCAGCTAGATCTGTTCCTGCTATTTACATTTAGTGCAGTGTGTCCTGCTCACAGTGTTCAGCTAGATCTGTTCCTGCTATTTACATTTAGTGCAGTGCGTCCTGCTCACAGTGTTCAGCTAGATCCGTTCCTGCTATTTACATTTAGTGCAGTCAGTGCGTCCTGCTCACAGTGTTCAGCTAGATCCGTTCCTGCTATTTACATTTAATGCAGTGCGTCCTGCTCACAGTGTTCAGCTAGATCCGTTCCTGCTATTTACATTTAGTGCAGTCAGTGCGTCCTGCTCACAGTGTTCAGCTAGATCCGTTCCTGCTATTTACATTTAGTGCAGTGCGTCCTGCTCACAGTGTTCAGCTAGATCTGTTCCTGCTATTTACATTTAGTGCAGTGCGTCCTGCTCACAGTGTTCAGCTAGATCCCTTCCTGCTATTTACATTTAGTGCAGTGCGTCCTGCTCACAGTGTTCAGCTAGATCTGTTCCTGCTATTTACATTTAGTGCAGTGCGTCCTGCTCACAGTGTTCAGCTAGATCCGTTCCTGCTATTTACATTTAGTGCAGTCAGTGCGTCCTGCTCACAGTGTTCAGCTAGATCCGTTCCTGCTATTTACATTTAGTGCAGTGCGTCCTGCTCACAGTGTTCAGCTAGATCTGTTCCTGCTATTTACATTTAGTGCAGTCAGTGCGTCCTGCTCACAGTGTTCAGCTAGATCCGTTCCTGCTATTTACATTTAGTGCAGTGCGTCCTGCTCACAGTGTTCAGCTAGATCCGTTCCTGCTATTTACATTTAGTGCAGTCAGTGCGTCCTGCTCACAGTGTTCAGCTAGATCTGTTCCTGCTATTTAAATTTAGTGCAGTCAGTGCGTCCTGCTCACAGTGTTCAGCTAGATCCGTTCCTGCTATTTACATTTAGTGCAGTGCGTCCTGCTCACAGTGTTCAGCTAGATCTGTTCCTGCTATTTACATTTAGTGCAGTCAGTGCGTCCTGCTCACAGTGTTCAGCTAGATCCGTTCCTGCTATTTACATTTAGTGCAGTGCGTCCTGCTCACAGTGTTCAGCTAGATCCATTCCTGTTATCTTCCTACTGACAGGCAGGCTTGTCTGGTTACAGTATATAAAGCTACCTGAAGAAAATTACAGGTGTTCTATCCCAGCTTAGTGCAGCTACAGGCCATTAGTATGTCTGGAAGGCCAAGAAGGAGAGGCAGACAGTCACAAGCCAATAAGAGAGGGCAAGCAGGCTCTGTGTCTAGTGCTGGTCGTGGAGACGGTGCATCCTCATCAGCACGTGGCCATGGGACACGCTTGGCCTTTTTTTCGGCAGCTGGCCGTGTTGAGCCGCAACATGCGGAAGACTTGGTCGAGTGGATGACCAAGCCGTCCTCATCCTCCTCATCCTCTCTCACCCATGCCCAGGGTGCTTTGTCTGGCAAAGCAGCGGCCTCTTCCCTCAGCTCAATGTCATCAGTGACTCCTTCCCTAGCTCCACCATGTCCTCCTGAGGATTCCCTCGAACTGTTTGACCACAGTGTTGGGTACATGCTCCAGGAGGATGCCCAGCGTTTGGAAGGCTCTGATGATGATACTGAGCTCGATGAAGGCAGTAACATGAGCACGGACAGAGGGGGTGCCCAAGAAGGACAGCAATCTGGCAGTCATGCTCCCCCTGCTGCAGCATACTGCCAGGTTTGCTCCAGTGATGAGGAGGGAGGGGATGATGAGGTCACTGACTCAACGTGGGTGCCTGATAGGAGAGAGGAGGAGGAGGAGGAGGAGGAGGAGGCGGCACATCACCAACGAGGCAGGATGCCCTCCAGGGGCCAGCCTAAGGGCAGCACATTGACTGCATCACACCCCAAAGCTCCACATGTGCAGGGCGCTGCAGTCTCTGCGCGTTATTCAAAAAGTTCTTTGGTGTGGGCCTTTTTTGAGATGAGTGCATCAGATCGCACCGCTGCTATTTGCAACATATGTCTCAAGCGTATCTCGCGTGGCCAAAACATCTCCCGCTTGGGTACCACATGCTTGACCAGACATATGTTGACCTGCCATGCAGTTCGTTGGCAAGCATATCTAAAAGACCCACACCAAAGAACAAAGAGGATCTCTCCTTGCTCCTCATCAGCTGAGATTTCCAACCCCACTAGACCTTCAGTCCTCTCTGAGACCTGCAGTGAGAGGAATGAAGGTGTAGAATTAGGTGTGTCACAGCCAAGTACTTGTGGGCAATCTGCTTTTGGTACACCGACGTCAGATTGTACCAGGCAAATTTCCCTGCCCCAGCTGCTGCACCGCCGAAAGAAGTTTGCTCCCAGCCATCCACATGCCCAGCGGTTGAATGCTAGCTTGGCAAAATTGCTAGCACTTCAACTGCTGCCTTTTCAGTTGGTAGACTCTGCCCCCTTCCGTGAGTTTGTGGAATGTGCGGTTCCTCAGTGGCAGGTACCCAAACGCCACTTTTTCTCACGGAAGGCGATTCCGGCTCTCTACCGGCATGTGGAAGGCAATGTCCATGCCTCGCTGGACAGGGCGGTCAGCGGTAAGGTGCATATTACCGCTGACTCATGGTCCAGCAGGCATGGACACGGACGTTACCTAAGTTTCACGGCGCATTGGGTGACTCTGCTGGCAGCTGGGAAGGATGCAGGACAAGGTGCAGTAGTCTTGGAGGTTGTTCCGCCACCACGCCTCTAAAATGCTGATTGTGACACACCTCTCTCCTCCACCCCCTCCTCTTCTTCTTCCTCCATGGCCTCTTCCTCGGAACCAGCGGTGCTCCGTAGGTGTTCAAGGGGCTACGCAAGTACGCAGGCCAAAAGATGCCATGCGGTGCTTGAGCTGGTGTGCTTGGGGGACAGGAGCCACACTGGGGCAGAGGTTCTGTCAGCTCTGCAGGGGCAGGTTCAGAGGTGGTTGACGCCACGCCAACTTAAGGCAGGAATGGTGGTTTGCGACAATGGCACCAACCTCCTCTCTGCCCTCCGACAGGGACAACTGACCCATGTGCCCTGTTTGGCTCACGTCCTTAACTTGGTGGTGCAGCGGTTCTTGGGCAGGTACCCGGGCTTACAGGATGTCCTGAGGCAGGCCAGGAAAGTCTGTGTGCATTTCCGCCGGTCATATAATGCCAGTGCTCGGCTGACGGACCTCCAAAAGGAGTTTAACCTGCCCAAGAACCGCCTAATCTGTGACATGCCCACCAGGTGGAACTCAACGTTGGCCATGCTGCAGCGGCTGCACACGCAGCAGAGGGCCATCAATGAGTACCTGTGCGACTATGGCACCAGGACAGGGTCAGGGGACCTTGGTTTTTTTTCCCCACGCCAGTGGGCCATGATCAGGGATGCATGCACTGTCCTGTCACCATTCGAGGAGGCCACGAGGATGGTGAGCACTGACAGTGCATGCATCAGTGACACTGTCCCCCTTGTCCACCTGTTGGAGCACACGCTGCGTGGAATAATGGACAGGGCACTTGAGGCAGAACAGAGGCAGGAAGAGGAGGACTTCCTTAGCTCTCAAGACCCCCTTTATCCAGACAGTGTTCCTGCGTGCCCGCCGATCACACAGGAAGAGGACGAGGAGGAGGAGGAGGAGGAGGAAGATTGTGTCAGTATGGAGGTGGAGCCTGGCACTCAGCATCAGCAGTCTTTAAGGGATCAGTCCCAAGGAACACATGGACTTGTACGTGGCTGGGAGGAGGTGGCTGCGGACGTTGTTGTCCTTAGTGACCCAGAGGACTCCGGACCGAATGCCTCAGCAAACCTACGCTGCATGGCCTCCCTGATCCTGCAAAGCCTGCGTAAGGATCCTCGTATTCGTGGTATCAAGGAGAAGGACCAATACTGGCTGGCAACCCTCCTTGATCCACGTTAAGGGTAAGGTTGCGGACCTTATCTTGCCATCGCAGAGGGAGCAGAGGATGAAACATCTTTGGGAGGCCTTGCAGAAAGGTCTGTGCAACGCGTTCCCAGAGACTGGGAGGTTACAAACTCCTGTTTCTGGACAACGTGTTGCTGAGGCTTCGGTCAGTCAAAGAAGGAGCGGTGGAGAAGGTGGCCGTCTGACCGATGCGTTCAGACAATTTTTTGGTCCGCAGCCCCAAGGTATGATCGGTTCCAGCAACCATCGCCAGCGTCTGTTTTACATGGTGCAGGAATACCTAGGGGCAAGATCAGACTTGGACACCTTTCCCACCGAAAATCCTCTGGGTTACTGGGTCTTGAGGATGGATCACTGGCCAGAGCTTGCACAGTATGCAATTGAGCTACTGGCCTGTCCTGCATCCAGCGTTCTTTCGGAACGCACATTCAGTGCTGCTGGAGGCATGGTAACCGATCACAGGGTGCGTCTGTCCACCGACTCGGTCGATCGGCTGACCTTCATAAAAATGAATCAGTCTTGGATCACCACCAGCTACCAAGCACCTGATGCTGATGTAACCGAATAATTTTTTTTGAAATCTCAGATCCCTTCAAAGACTGCCTATGCTGATGCTGAGTGACTATCCCTGAGTAATTATCCTCTTCCTCCTCAATCATCACGCTGATAGCTTGTAAGAACATTTGTGGTTCTGGGCGCCACCACCAGTGCCTAAGGCACAATTTTTCAGCCCCTGTTTAACAGGGGCGTGTAATTACAATTTTTGATGTAATACTTTGCAGCAGGGCTCGTTCCTGCATTCCAACTAGAGTGTCTGTGAGGGGTTGCAGTGTTGTGGCACCAGCACCAGTGCCTAAGGCCCAATTTTTCTGCCCCTGTCTAACAGGGGCGTGTAATTACAATTTTTGATGCAATACTTTGCAGCAGGGCTCGTTCCTGCGTTCCAACTAGAGTGTCTGTGAGGGGTTGCAGTGTTGTGGCACCAGCACCAGTGCCTAAGGCCCAATTTTTCTGCCCCTGTCTAACAGGGGCGTGTAATTACAATTTTTGAAGCAATACTTTGCAGCAGGGCTCGTTCCTGCGTTCCAACTAGAGTGTCTGTGAGGGGTTGCAGTGTTGTGGCACCAGTGCCTAAGGCCTAATTTTTCAGCTCCTGTTCAACAGGGGCGTGTAATTACAATTCTTGATCTAATATTTCACAGCAGGGCCCTGTGAGGGCTTACAGTGTTGTGGCCACAGCAACACCTAAGGCCCAAATTTCTGCTGAGTATATAGGGCAGGACCCTACTTTCAAACATCTAACTTACAAATGACTCCTACTTGCAAACGGAAGGAGACAACAGGAAGTGAGATGAAATCTACCCCTAGGAAGGGAAATTCTCTCCTGTAAGAGTTAATATGGGAAAACAATTTCTCCTTTCCACTGATGCTTTCCAATCCTTGTTCCACAAAAAAACCCAAATTTTCAAAAAACATTTTTCATTGGGACAAAAAAGTGAGGTGAAATCTTCTGAAGAGGAGGAAAGACAGCAAAACAAATGTCACAGGGGTGATAACCCTTCCCTATGTTTTCCAAAAAGCTTAAAAAAGATTTTTTGGCTGGAGCTAAACACGTTAAAAATGTACCCGTTCAAAATTACAAAGAGATTCTACTTAACAACAAACCTACAGTCCCTGTCTTGTTTGCACCGCCTGTATACTGCTGTTCAGAGTATATAGGGCCTTTCCTTATTTTAATTTGGGTGCGGGGTTCCCCTTAATATCCATACAGGACCCAAAGGGCCTGGTAATGGACTGGGGGGGTACCCATGCCGTTTGTCTCACTGATTTTCATCCATATTGCCATGACCCGACATGACATTAAACCCGCAAGCAGTTTTAAATGAGATTTTTTCCTTTAAAAATGACATTTGGTGCAGGGACTGTTCTAAACATGGGAAACACGCGTCACTTTACAGGCATACTATAGACACCCCCCAGGTACGATATTTAAAGGAATATTTCACTTATTTTTTTTACTTTAAGCATCATTAAAATCACTGCTCCCGAAAAAACGGCCGTTTTTAAAAGTTTTTTTTGCATTGATACATGTCCCCTGGGGTAGGACCCGGGTCCCCAAACCCTTTTTCGGACAATACCATGCAAATTAGCCTTTAAAATGAGCACTTTTGATTTCGAACGTTCGAGTCCCATAGACGTCAATGGGGTTCTAACGTTCGTGCGAACTTTCGGTCCGTTCGCGGGTTCTGGTGCGAACCGAACCGGGGGGTGTTCGGCTCATCCCTACACATCTGCACTATGTATAGAGTCTGCTGCAGCAATAATGACATTTATAAAGCCCAAAAAATGAGATTTCCACTGCAAGATTTCTTTATTTTGTAAACAACAGCTTGGGGAGCCAGTCTGTATGGTGAGGCCACAATTCCGTGCACTCGGAACAAGATTAGAGATTTTTTGAAAAAAATTGCGCTTTGGGTGTTGCTTGTGCCTTCACACTATAACCTTATAGAGGTACTCTTGATGAAAGAAAGAATTGGCCTTGCTGTCAAAAATTTAAATGGTATGCACCTGTCAAACTGGTGCGGAAAAATTGGTCCTTGGGTGTTTATTGTGCCAATGAAACCAACACCAAATATTTCTTACAGATGAAATCAACACCCACAAAGCTAGGCATCCTAGATAGTCTTTCAGAAATGCCAGATCCAGAAAGCACTTAATCAGCAACATTCATCATCAGCATCAGGGGCTTGATAGCTGCTGCTAATCCAGGACTGATTCATTTTGATAAATTTCAGCTGGTCCACAGTGTCTGTGGACAGAAGCCCTCTTTTATCTGTCACAAAACCTCTGACAGCACTGAATGCCCAAAGCATGCTGGATGCAAGGAAGCCCAGCAGCTCAATTGCTTATTGGCAAGTTCTGGCCAGTGGTCTATTCTCATTACCCAGTAACCCAGTGGATCGTCAACTGGAAAGCTCTCCATCTCTGTTTTCGCATCTAGATAATTTCCCTCTATATGATGCTGAAACTGCCAAGGGGATGTGGAAGCCGACAGACCCGGGCCCCGAGGACTAAACAATTTTTAAAAAAAGCATAACTGATGGTCAAGGAGGGTTGCCAACCAAAAGTCATCCTTCTCTTTAATGCAACATATTTTGGGGTCCTTTTACAGGCTTTGCAGAATGAGGCAGCCCATGCACCACAAGTTTGCGGAGGAATGGGAAGAAGACTCTTCGGGGTCACTGAGGATTACAGTATCTGGAACTGCTTCCTCCCAGCCACGTACTTCTGCCAAGGGTTCTGGGGATGGAAAACCATCTGTTAAGGGTTGACGTACGTCTTCCCCTGCTTTAATGCCTCCAAAACTGCTATAATCCTCCTCCTCTTGTGTGTTGTATGGCGTCGCAAGAATGGTGTCTGCATAAAGCGGGCCTTGAGAGGAAATTAAGTCTTCCTCTTCCTCCTGCTGCTCTGCCTCGAGTGCCCTGCCAATAATGCCACACAGAGTGGAACACAACAGGGATTGTGTCACTGATGCATGCACTGTCACAGCTCACCATCCTTGTCTCCTCCTCAAATGGTAACAATACAGTGTATGCATCCTTTATCAGAAGCCATTGGTGTGGGGAAAAAAAGCAGAGCCAGCCTGAGCTTGTGATTATGCCATACTCACTCATGCACTCATCTGCTGCATGTGCAGCCGCTGCAACATTGCCAATGTAGAGTTCCACCTTGTGGGCATGTCACAAAGCAGGCGGTTTACGGGCAGGTGGAATTCCCGCTGAATTGCAGCCAACTGAGAACTTGTGGTGTATGACATGGCTACAGACTCTTCTGGCCTGCTTAGCAGATCTTTCAAACCTGGGTACCTGCTTAAGAAATGCTGCACAACCAAACTGAGGACATGTGCCAGGCATGGCACATGTGTCAACTTTCCCTGTCTAAGGGCGGAAAGGAGGTTAGTGCCATTATCACACACCACTATTCCTGACTCCATCTGGCATGGTGTGAACCACCTCTGGGCCTGCCCCTTCAGAGCCGCAAGAATCTCTGCTTTGGTGTCGCTCCTGTCCCCTACACAGACCAGTTGAAGCACTGCATGGCACCTTTTAGCCTGACTCATGGAATAGCCCCTTGAACGCTTAGGGGGTACTGATGGGTCATAGGACAATTGAGCAGAGGAGAGCATGGAGGAGGAGGAGGGGGTGGAGCTGACAAATCTTGCATCATAACTAGTAGCTGTATGGAGACGTGGTGGCACAACAAGCTGCAGCACTGAGTCCTGTCCTGCATCCTTCCAAGTTGCAAACAGAGTTACCTAGTGTGCTGTGAACTAAATATAGCCTCCCTGACCATGCTTGCTGGACCATGTGTCAGCAGTAATGTGAACCTTGCAGCTGACTGCCTTGCCCAATGATGCTACAACATTGCCTTTCGCGTAATGGTACAGAGCTGGAATGTCTTACGTGAAAAGAAATAGCAACTGGGAACCTGCCATTGTGGTACAGCACATTCTGCAAAATAGGGGATGAGTCCACCAGATAGATGGCAGGAGTTGTAAAGCCAGCAGCTTTAACAAGCTTGAATTTAGATGCTGGACATGTGGGTGGCAGGGACTGTATTTTTTTATGCTGCAGCAGATAGGGCAGAGAAATGTGTCTGCTACAGTCTGGTGGTGTGTTACTGGCAGACGTGCTGCAAGAACCTGTGACACCCTTCACTATACCATAATCTTTGTCAGTGAAGGCTGCTGAGAGGTCATGAAATATAACGGGGGTAGACTGGAAAGATGAGGAGTGAGGAGGAGCAGAATTGTGTCCCTTTTGTGTGGCTTTCAGGTGCTCTTGGCAACAGGCTGATTGGTGGAAGGTTAAATGCTTTGTCAAGCATGTGGTACCCAAACGGCTGGTGTTTTTGCCACGCTGGATCTGCTTGAGACAAAGTTTGCATATTGCAACAGTGCAAGTCGCTGCACATGAGCTAAAATAGGCCCAGACAGCTGAGCTGTGGGAAGTGGGTTGGGAGATAACAGCTCCACAATGTGCTGGAATAGGGTGGCTGTTCTCTACTCCTCCATGATGGCTCGTTGGGGTTGTGCCTCACCCTCACTTTCCTCCTCTGCTCTATCTGGCACACAAGTCACGTCAGTGACCTCATCATCATCCCCTCCATCCTCATCATCACTAGGGATGAGTCGAACACCCCCTGGTTCGGTTCGCATCCAGAACATGCGAACAGGCAAAAAGTTTGTTCGAACACGCGAACACCGTTAAAGTCTATGGGACATGAACATGAATAATCAAAAGTGCTCATTTTAAAGGCTTATATGCAAGTTATTGTCATAAAAAGTGTTTGGGGACCTGGGTCCTGCCCCAGGGGAGATGTATCAATGCAAAAAGAAGTTTTAAAAACTGACGTTTTTTCGGGAGCAGTGATTTTAATAATGCTTAAAGTGAAACAATAAAAGTGAAATAACTCTTTAAATTTTGTACCTGGGGATGTCTATAGTATGCCTGTAAAGGGGCGCATGTTTCCCGTGTTTAGAACAGTCTGACAGCAAAATAACATTTCGAAAGGAAAAAAGTCATGTAAAACTACTAGCGCCGGCTATAATGAATTGTCGGTCCGGCAATACACATAAAAGTTCATTGATAAAAACAGCATGGAATTTCCCCACAGGGGAACCCCGCGCCAAAATTTTAAAAAAAAATTACGTGGGGGTCCCCCTCAAAATCCATACCAGACCCGTATCCGAGCATACAACCTGGCAGGCTGCAGGAAAAGAGGGGGGGACAAGAGAGCGCCCCCCCCTCCCGAACCATATCAGGCCACATGCCCTCAACATTGGGAGGGTGCTTTGGGGTAGTCCCCAAAGCACCTTGTCCCCATGTTGATGGGGAGAAGGGCCTCATCCCCACAACCCTTGCCCGGTGGTTGTGGGGGTCTGCGGGCGGGGGGCTTATCGGAATCTGGAAGCCCCCTTTAACAAGGGGACCACAAGAGGCGGTTTTTGACAAGTCCTTTATTTCTTCTTCTTCCATGACATTTCTAAAGGAAAAAAAGTACTACTATCTATCGCTAGCGCTGGCTATAATGAATTGTCGGTCCGGCAATACACATAAGTGTTCATTGATAAAAACGGAATGGAATTTCTCCACAGGGGAACCCCGCGCCAAAATTTAAAAAATAAATGGCGTGGGGTCCCCCCAAAAATCCATACCAGACCCTTATCTGAGGACGCAACCTGGCAGGCCACAGGAAAAGAGGGGGAACGAGAGAGCGCCCCAAAGCACCTTGTCCCCATGCAACCTGGCAGGCACTTCTTATATAATGGAGGGCGGGGCCACATGGTGACCCCACCCTCCTCTGACGCACGGGGACTTCACGGGAACTTCCCTGTGGCTTTCCCCGTGTTGTCAGAGGGGGGTGGGGTCACCCGGTTACGTTATATAAGAAGTGTCAGAAGAACCGAAGCGTCACGCGGCGGAAGACTCCCATTGAGGCGGATCGTGCGGACAGAACGGAGAAGAAGCCAGAGGAAGATGCGGGACGAGACGAGCGAAGGAAGAAGAAGATGGAGAAGAAGAAGATGGAGGAAGAAGAAGAACATTGAAGGAAGACCAGAAGAAAGAAGATGGAAGAAGAAGGAATTAATAAAGGACTTGTCAAAAACCGTCTCTTGTGGTCCCCTTGTTAAAGGGGGCTTCCAGATTCCGATAAGCTCCCCGCCCGCAGACCCCCACAACCACCGGGCAAGGGTTGTGGGGATGAGGCCCTTCTCCCCATCAACATGGGGACAAGGTGCTTTTGGGGACTACCCCAAAGCACCCTCCCAATGTTGAGGGCATGTGGCCTGGTACAGTTCAGGAGGGGGGTGCTCTCTCGCCCCCCCTCTTTTCCCGCAGCCTGCCAGGTTGTGTGCTCAGATAAGGGTCTGGTATGGATTTTTGGGGGGGACCCACGCCATTTTTAAAAAAAAATTTGGCGCGGGGTAACCCTTAAAATCTATACCAGACCTGAAGGGTCTGGTATGGATTTTGAGGGGGACCCCCACACCATTTTTTTTAAATTTTGGCACGGGGTTCCCCTTAATATCCATACCAGACCTGAAGGGCCTGGTATGGAATTTAGGGGGACCCCCACAAATTTTTTTTTTAAATTTTGGTTCAGGGTTGGTTCAGGGAAATTCCATGCTGTTTTTATCAATGAACTTTTATGTGTATTGCCGGACCGACAATTCATTATAGCCGATGCTAGCAATAGTAGTTTTACATGACTTTTTCCTTTAGAAATGTCATTTTGCTGTCAGACTGTTCTAAACACGGGAAACATGTGCCCCTTTACAGGCTTACTATAGACACCCCCCAGGTACGAAATTTAAAGGAATATTACACTTTTATTGTTTTACTTGAAGCATTATTAAAATCACTTCTCCCGGAAAAAAGGCAGTTTTTAAAACTTCTTTTTGCATTGATACACGTCCCCTGGGGCAGGACCCGGGTCCCCAAACACTTTTTATGACAATACCATGCATATAAGCCTTTAAAATTAGCACTTTTGATTTCTCCCATAGACTTTTAAAGGGTGTTCTGCGGCTTTCGAATTTGCCGCGAACACCCCAAATTGTTCGCTGTTCGGCGAACGGGCGAACAGCCAATGTTCGAGTCGAACTCATGTTCGACCCGAACATAAAGCCCATTCCTAATCATCACTAGAGCCAATGTGGCAATACCCTGTGGCTGGGGGAACATGACTGCCAATTTGTTGTTTATCAGTGTTCTCCCCTCTCTGTAGGCTCATGTTTCTACCTTCCTCAATCTCAGAACCAGGATCTGAATCAAGTAATGGCTGTGCATCGTCAAGGTGCAAGTGGCTGATGCTGTGTTCAAATAACTCAAATAAGCTGTCTCCTTCATGCCTGATGCTGGGGCTATGGCAGTAGTAGCTGTGGACAAGGAGGCAGAATGAGCCACTCTGGAAGCTGCGGTTGACAGGGAGGATGAGGAGGAACAGGATGGTTTAGTAAGCCGGTCCACCGCCTCCTCTGCATGCTGTGGCTGGATAGCACAGGCAACATCACTAAACAGAGAAAATTATGCTCTGCTTGAGGAGGGAACATGTCCACACTTGCCTGTGGACACAGACGCTGCTGGCCCCCTCACAGTGCCATGGGAACGTCTGCCTATCTTTGTTGGCCTCCCTGACATGATGCGGGGGGGCTTTTAAACAAAATGTAATAAGGATGAGGAAACGTGGATGCACTTTAATCAATGGAAAGTGGTGTTTGGTGCACTTTAACTCGAGTAGTCACTACACAGACACACTCCACTGACCCACTGCAATATACTGGGTAAACGTGCACTAACACACTGAAATATACTGCACTGAAATATACTGCGTTAAACGTGCAATAGCGCTTTGAATTATACTGTGTTAAATGTGCACTAACGTACTGCAATATACTGCGGTAAATGTGCACCAACCCACTGAAATATACTGTGTTAAACTTGCATTAACACACTGCAATATACTACAGTAAACCTGCAATAATCGTCCTGAAATATACTGCGATATATATTCAGTAATGCACTGTAATATTCTGCGGTAAACGTGCAATAACGCACTGAAATATACTGCGTTAAACATGCACTAATGCACTTCAATATACTGCAGTAAACGTGCAATAATTTACTGAAATATACTGCATTAAACGTGCAGTAATGCACTGCAATATACTGCGTTAAACATGCACTAACACACTGCAATATACTGTGGTGCAATAACGCACTGAAATATACTGTGTTTAACATGCACTATACTATACAATATACTATGACAAACGTGCACCAATGCACTGAAATATACTGCGTTAAACATGCACTAGCACACTCCAATATACTGCGGTAAACCTGCAAAAATGCACTGAAAAATACTGTGTTGAATGTGCACTAACGCACTGCAATATACTGTGGTAAACCTGCAATAACACAATGAAATATACTGTGTTAAATGTGCACTAACGCACTGCAAAATACTGCGGTAAATGTGCAATAACGCACTGAAAGGTACTGCGGTAAAACTGCAATAACGCACTGCAATATGCTGCAGTAAGCATTCAATAACTAACTTAAATATGCTGCAGGAAACCTGCCCTAACAAAATAAAATTACACTAAAGTAAAAAATGAATGGTCACACTACTCTCACACTGTACTATCACTAGATTCACACTAAAGTAAAAATGAACGGTCGCACTACACTCACACTGCACTAGCACCATCTTCACACTAAACTGATACTTCACACTTACAATAGAATCACAAAAACCCACTATAGCACACTAACTTGCTAGTAGCACTGAACAGAGCCCTAGTCTATCTCTCTCTACGCCAATATCACACTGCAAATGGCCACTATGGGAAGAATATTTTAATAGTGTGGGGTGGGACTAAGAGCAATGAGCCGTGATTGGATAGAGTCATCATGACAGTGTCCAATCATGGTTCTGACAGTGCTATGTGCCCTGATTGGACAAAGCTTTCATTGCTTCAGCCAATCAGGGCTTCCAATGCACTGTGCAGTGCATTGTGGTCATTCAACGGGCCGAACAAATTTTCAAACACCCCGATAATTTGGGTGTTCATCGAACGGGCAAAGTTCAAGAATCTACTGTTGGGTTTTGTCATAGAATAGCAGGAAAGGTAATCTACGGTGGGTTCTAAACAACCAGTATGGTAGCAGATTGTAGTGCCTGGACATAGGAGAACATTAGACCAATCTATCCATTTACATGTGTATGAGGTAAAGTTTGGTTGTCTGTAGGTCCTTCATCACCATTCCAGATATCCATTGCATGAGCCTTATTGGAAAGAACGTCAATTAGCCAGCCTGAATTAATGCCCAAATCCCCTCTCAAATTAGGATTGTGCCAGTAATTTTGGCAATGTTCTCCCTCTTCCTCCTTCTTAGGGACAATCATGCATGTTCAACCAATACAGTAAATGCATACGTCTACAACGGTCATTTAAAAAAAGAGCTTTTGGCAGGAAGAAAGTGAATGAACCACCAGCCTCTATCTAGCCTACAGTCTGCTTTATTGGATCTGGTAGAAACAGCACACCTACCTAATGCACATTTTCACCTCTCACCTCACCCCAGTCCAGTCTTCTAGTTCTCCCATATTATTGTATAAACCAAATAATGATCAAAGGGGTTCCTAATTTCTTTCACAAGGCCTCCATATTCATAATCTGATGACAAAATTTAAGGGAATAATTGTACTGTAAGTAAATTGTATTGTAAGTAAAGCTATTGTGGCGTACTCCGGGCACCCTGTTGGTCCCCGGACTAACTTGCATAAGAAGCCACAAGCAATTAGTGACCAGCTCTGGATAACTTAAGAACACATTATAACACGGAGCTCTCCGGGCCATGGTTCTCCTGCAGCCCAAGGTCTGTGACAATACTCCCCCCCGTTCCATAGTCCGGCAGACCCGGCTAGATCCAATACGGGTCAGCTTGGGGATGTCCGGGAGCTATAGTACAATCAAAGTTCAGTTTGCCGCAAAAGTCTATCTGCATTGCCGTTTTGACGGCCTGGCCTGTACTGCACAGTAAAGTTGTAGGGCTGCAGGGCAAGACTCTATCTCTATAAGCATTCGTTGTCCCCGGATACTCGATTTAACCAGATCAAAGGGTTGTGGTCCGTGAGCACCATGAAGGATCATCCATAGAGATACGGCTGAAGTTTTTTCAAGGCCCACACCAGCGCCAAACATTCTTTTTCTATGGCTGCATACCCCACCTCCTGGGGTAGTAGCTTGCGACTGATGTAGGCAACAGGACCTGGCGGGGAAGATTCTTTCTGGTCAAGTCAGTCGGGGGTTTAGCTATTGTGCTATAGTCGGGAACAAACCTCCTATAGTATCCTGCAGTGCCTAAGAATGCCAGGACCTGGGTTTTCATCCCGGGGGGTGGGCCAGTTGGCAACGGCCTCCACTTTAGCTGGTTCATGGCGCTTTTGCCAACAGCCTACCTGATGCCTGAGGTACTGAACCTTGGACATCCCTATGCTACATTTCTCTGGCTTTAATGTTAGTCCCGCAGTCCTGATGCGGTCTAACACAGTACCCAGATGGAGTAGATGTTCCTCCCAGGTATCGCTGTAGATCGCAATGTCATCCAAGTATGCACAAGCATAATCCTGAAGGCCATCGAGAAGTTGATCTACCATCCTCTGGAACGTGGCTGGAGCATTTTCATTTCAAATGGCATGACCTTAGACTGGCACAAGCCAAAGGGGGTGATGAATACTGACTTCAAAACAGATTCCGGGTCCTGAGGAATCTGCCAGTACCCTTTGCATAGGTCAAGGGTAGTTAGGAAATTATCACGGGCAATGCGGTCTAACAGTTCATCAACCTGGGGCATGGGGTAGGCGTCAGTCATTGTGCAGTCGTTTAGTCGGCGGTAATCTACGTAGAAGCGGGTAATACCATCCTGCTTTGCCACTAACACTACTGGGGATGCCCAGGGGCTGTTGGAGGGCTTGATGACTCCTAAATCGAGCATGTCCTTTATCTCCTGCCTCATACCCTCTCTTGCTGAGTCAGGTACCCGATAAGCCGCCTGTCAGATAGGTGGCTGTCCCGGGGTTTCCACTCAGTGCGCTGTCATAGTAGTGTATCCAGGCTTGGTGGAAAACATGTCCTGATGCTGCCTAAGGACCAGCCTGGCCTGCTGCTCCGGCCCTAGCTGCCCATCTAACCTCACTGTCTCTACACCTGCTCTGTCCCCATCTCTCACCGATAGCTCTGGCAGGGGAAGGTTCTCGGAATCTTCTCGAGCTGGAGCACATATGGTAGCTATCTCCTCAGGCCTCTCTTGGTACGCTTTGAGCATGTTCACATGGAAGGTCCGCCGGACTCTTTCATCTGAGCACTTAGGTAGGTAGTGTCACATATTTGCTGCACTACCTTGTAGGATCCCTGCCAAGAGGCCTGTAATTTGTCCGACTTGGTAGGATTGAGGGCAAGAACTTTCTGCCCTACAGCCAGCAGTACGATCATACCACGGCTTCTGCCGCCCCTGTGCGGTCTGAAGGTTCTTCCGTACGGTGTCCGTGAGTTCCTTCAGCCAGTCCCTGAGTGCTAGTACGTACCCTACCACAGAGGTCTCTTCAGCCCCTACACCTCCTTCCCAATTGGCTCCAAGTAGATCTAGTGGCCCCCTCACCCGAACAGGAGGTGTGGCAGAAATTTCTCCCAGTCAGAAGTTGCGAACGTCCACAGCAATTGCTTTAGCATTCCGTTGAACCGCTCACAGGGTCCCTTAGTCTGGGGGTGGTAGGGAGAACTGTGTATAGGCTTAATTCTACAGAGCTTCCACAACTGCTGGGTTAGGTCCGCAGTAAACTGAGTCCCTTGGTCTGAGATAATCTCCTGAGGGAAACCCACCCTGGCAAAGATTCAGAGCAGGGCCTCCACTACTGTCTCTGCATGAATTTTTGTCAGAGGAACTGCCTCCGGGTAAGGAGTAGCATAATCCACCACCGTCAAGATATATCTCTTCCCAGAGGGACTGGGTTGGGGTAATGGTCCTACCAGGTCTACGGTTATCCGGCTAAAGGGGTCAGCTATGATCGGTAGGGGGTACAAAGGAGCTTTAGTTCAGTCGCCCTTCTTTCTCACACGCTGACAAGTATCACAGGTGCAGTAATACTGTCTAATATCCCCAGTTATCCCTGGCCAGAAGAAAAGCTGAATCAAACGGTGAACAGTTTTGGTCACTCCAAAGTGACCAGCTAGGGGAATTTCATGTCTGATGCTAAGCAGGTCGCGACAATATTTCTGCGGCACAACCAGCTGATGCTTGGGCACTGGATGAGATCCCTTCCCTTCGGTCACCCGATAAAGTAATTCCCGATCCCACTCTATCCGTTCCCTTTCTAATCCCCCGGGGTCCATCCCTGCCCTCTTCCGGTAACTAGCTAACGTCGGGTCAGATAATATTTCTCGGCTAAAGTCAGTCAGGGTAGCTTAGGTAAAGGGTGGTGCAGTCTGGTCGGGGTTAGGGAAGTTAGGCCTCACCTGGGTCCCATCATCGAGTGCCTCCTCCACTCGCCTTGCTTGCTGCTGGGTGATTACAGGGAAGGCTTCTGGGGATAAATCCACATGGAAAGATGAAGAAAGATGCCCCAAATCATTTCCAAGTAGAACATCTGTGGGTATACCTCTCATAGTTCCAACTTCCACGTCTCTGTATCCCTGACTGCTGGGTGGATGGCTGGATATGGGCAGGTGCTGGCGGTGGTCTGGAGATGCTGCAAGGCTCCGGTTGGTGGGATCTCCGGGTATCCATAAACTGGTCGGCTAGTTCCTCTGTTTTGTCTACCGTCAAGGGCTTTTGGTCTTGGACCCACTGACGAACTTCACTAGGGGATTGGTTATAAAACTGTTCCAGTAGGATCAGTTGGGCAGCATCCGCTAAGGTAGTTGCCTGACAGTCGGAAAACCATGCATTTACCGATCAGGACATCTGATGAGCCCATTCTGTATAGGGCTGGCCCTCTTTCTGTTGTAGGATGTGAAATTTGGACCTATGAGCTTTGGGGGTGATCGCGTATCCTGCCAGCAGTTGCTCCTTGACTCGCTTGTATATCTTTTTTGTCTTCCCAGGGTATGGCTTCAAAAGCATCCAGTGCTCGACCAGAAAGCTTGCTGATGAGGATGGTGACCCAGTCAGCTTTGTCAATTTCCTGGAGATCACACTGGGTCTTGAAGACATGAAGGTACCGGTCGATTTCCTCCACCCCATCCTGAAAGGGTTGAAAAGCTGCGTAGGGAAGTTTCTTGCGGCTACCCCGTTCAGCAGCTGCAGTACCCCCCATCTCCTTCTGAACCTCAAGCATTTTGAGACGTGTCATGTCTGCAATTATCTGGGTAATCACCTCTTAGTGGAGTGCTGTATAGCGACAGCCGCCACTGGATCTCTCGCTGGAGCTCGGCCATCTTGGACCCCTCTATAGCTTTGGTCGCTGGCCTGGTCACTCTCCATCAACTTGGCAATTAGAGTTGCCTTTGGCTTGTTGCTGGCATTCTGTCCCCTTGATTCCAGCAGATCCTTGAGTGTGCTTTGCTTAAAGCAGCCATAATTTTTTTTTTTTTTTTACGATCCTAACAGTGTTACAACATATAACTAATAACCATCTAGCAAAAGTTCCCGTTCTATATAGTAATCATATTTATAACTTACTCAATTTCTTCTCCCTGATGTTGTGGCCGTTTCCATATTAAGTATGGGCATGTGAAGCCCAGTCGATATCTTTTCCTGGATTTCCTGACAGAGGTGCATGCTGGGTAAAGGTAACCAGCATGCACCTCTCGATCTCGCGCATGCGCAATTAAACATCGGCCGTAGTGCCGATTTTTTGTATAGTTGCCATAACAACGGGCGGCGACGGAGGAAGGTCCCGCCCTGTTGTTATGACAACTTAGATAACAAAACCCAGCAGATAATAAAACATCATCACAGTAAAGCCCACAGACTCCTGGGAAATGATGTGTCATCATTTCCTATGAGCCCAGGTGAGTTAGGAAGAGAACTAGGAGCTCCGCGGACTAGGAAGTAGGCAGATTAGGACGACTGCCTAGTAACAGGGTCTTTCATTTAAGTAAAACATTTTTTTTATCAAAATGTTTTTTATTACATTTAGAAGAGACTACTAATTTATTTTTATTTTTTTAAGGTGGACCTCCGCTTTAAGGCTGGAGTAGCAAAGATCCATCTGACAAGGTCCTGTTGGTGGTTTGGATGTACCGGGGACAAGAAAGCATCCCACCGCTGCCAAACAAATCTGATGGACTCCGGACACACCTGTTGGGTATTTCTGCCAAGAAGCTGCTTCCCAAGTCCAGGAACACGGGACCAATGGATCTGGCTATAGAAACCCCAAGGACCAGACAACACCAGTCTTGGAGTACACCAGAAAATGAACTGCTTTATTTTTAGAAACACACTGAATTTATATTGCAAACCATCAGATAAGGGATACTCCCATTATCTCAGACAAAGGTCACCTTACACAGTAGAGCTAGTCCTATTATCATAACAATGACCTCCTTAGACAGTCTGGCTCCCCAGACTAACTTGCATAAGAAGCCAAAAGCAATTAGTGACCAGCTCTGGATAACTTAAGAACGCATTATAACACAGAGCTCTCCGGGCCATGGTTCTCCTGCAGCCCAAGGTCTGTGACAATACTCCCCCCGTTCCATAGTCCGGCAGACCCGGCTAGATCCAATACAGGTCAGCTTGGGGTTCTCCAGGCCATGGTTCTCCTGCAGCCCAAGGTCCGTGACAGTTATTTTTCACATAAAGTCTGTATAAATTTACAGCACATACACCTATGTTAAGGTTTCCATTACCATTACTGAATATGATAATTGGAAGACATAGGTCTATGGGGCCCTAGCAGGCACCACTAGCTGAGGCTTGTTGGCAGAAGAAACTAATTAGATAGGTTTTAAAAAAATGTCCAGTCAATACTGTCTGATAAGTTGGTGCTGGAGGTGTCTGTAAAGTGCCTTGGATGCCTCTCACTATAAGCTAACCGCATAGTATAGTGTATTATAATGTTCTGGAAAAGTTTGTAGCACGAACATGTATGAATTGTTCTATATTAGCACTTTAGGAACCAGTAGAATAGCAGGATAGGTAAGAACATGCTCATAGACACTAGATGGCCTCCTGCGCCAGCCATTTTGTGGCCAGATCAGTCAATCATCCAGTGTCCACTGGACAGGGAATGACAGTTCCAAGCTGGTGTTCTCAGGGAACAAAGCTTATCAGACAGGATAGTAAACCTTATTTGTTTGCTTGTTTTGCCCATTATAGTAACTGCTTGTGTGCTGCTCCACCTCTATATTTCTAAACAGAAGCACTTATGTTAGGAGAGAGAAACTGGCCAATAAGGTATTGTGAGATGATCATAATGTGCCCCATTAAAGGTTTACTAATGTCTATCAGCTTCACAGTACTAGATTTCTCTCATCTAGGGGTTTATTTACTAAAGATATATATTATTTACTAAAGACATATTGTTTACTTTGCAAGAGAAATTTCAGCAGAGCTTAGTGAGTGAGGTGAAATTTTATTTTGCAAAGAATACCACATGAACATGCACATGATTGGATACTGCAAGTCAGCAGAGCTTCGCCTCATTTACTAAGCACTGGGGAAAATTCCCTTGCCAAGTGAACAGTCTATTTGCTCTTAGTAAATCAACCCCAAGGTGTTTAGGTAGTTGAACAAACCAGTAAAGCCTTTCTCTCTGTGTGGAAAGGTTTCATTAGTCCGTATTCTGCAGGTTCATAGTGTCATAACTAGGCTCCCTAAAATTCTGTGAGAAGGTGCGAGTATTATAAATGAGTTTTGGCAGTGAATGCCATCAAGTGAAAGGCAATAAGACATGCCCTACTGCATTTAGTGCAGCTCAGTGTTCACAATGAATGTTAATGTATGCTGCCTGCCCCTTCTCCATGGGATTCAATAAACCTTATACGCTGTGCTGAGTGACCTCCTTTCAGTACACAGTCAATGAAGATTAAAGTAAAAGTAAAAAATCTATCATTGCTACCAGAGGCCAAGTAAAAGCTAAATTACAGTGCATATTCACTGTGTTATTACATGAACCTTTCATAAGGAACATAACCTTCTAAAATCCCCCCTTACTTGTGTATGACATTCAATGGGCTTTGACACAGAGCTGGAAATGACCAATGAGAAACAGTAAAAGACACAACATTACTCCCAAAGATTGAAGCATATTCAACGCAAGAACACTCTGTACTAGAGATGAGTGAATTGATAACCAGAACCAACTGGGTGTGGATTTAGATATTTTAGAGACTTGAATACAAATAGTGTTCTGAAGAGGGTACTCAAAGTACCTAATCATTGTTTATACATATTTGAAAGGTGCATTTTTTCTAGTAGATACAAACATATTTTAATAAGCTGCAAGTAGCACTATTAGTTCAGCTTGTACTCTCAAATTGCCTGTTGCAAATCCCTCCTTGTGTGACCACCTGTTCTTATAAGCATTACATGTGCAAGACATTCATTAATACTCATAGATATAATCTAGGCCTAGATTTTGGCCACTTCAGGTACAGAGTGATTAAAGACAATTAACAAGAAAGTCATACTGCTGTACTAACAGACAGTGTAGTAGGGGTGCTAGTCATTGGAAGGCTGCCCATTCTGGCCCTTTGATCCAGCTGTAGTCCCATGTCTGTAAGCCTTCCCTGAAGCCTAATAGCTGAGCTAGCTTGGTACGAGAATTTATTCGTGAAGTTTGGTTTTCCAAGTTGATTGTTAATATTTTCCCCTTTGCGTGGCTGGCACCAGCAGTGCTCTTCTGTCCATCTCCAGGGACACAAACATGGAAGTTTGCCCAGTGCAATTGATATAGGGTTAGATGCCATCTAATGTCCATAAACAGCTTAACGTGATTCTATTATGTTAACACCCCAGAAAAAGCTACCGAGGGGTATGAAGGACTTTTTTTTTTGCTTTCAGCTCCTTCACTCTGCCCAAGTGCCGATTGTTCAGATTGTGCAAAGCATTGACATTTCCTGGTGGAGTAAAAGCTTCCCCTCCCACCTTCTACAATTTGTTTCCCACATATGCCTATTGGCCAATAAGGCAGGCCAATATAGTGAAGGACCAATAGGAGTGTTAAGAAAGAGGAAGGGAGTTCAAACACCAAATTGTAGGAGCTTTGCCTGATCAGAACTGCTGGACATTTGGACAGAGGCATTGAAAACTGCTGCAGATATGTGCAGGCACCTCTACATCGCTGCTCTTCATACCTGTGAACATTTTTTTTTAATTAAGATGGTTAAAATTACATAATCTTTAAAGCTGGCCATCCATGACCTGATAAATAAGAATCACTTGTAGAAATCAGGTCATCTAGGGTTTCATTTAAGAATGATAATGAACACTTGTATGCATTATATGCTGTGTACACACGAATGGACTGAATCACGCCGGACTTTTCGACTGACTTTCCATTGACTTTTCGACGGAATTCCGTCGAATCGGACTTGTCTACACACAATCACACCAAAGTCCGACGGATTCGACCATGATGACGTATGACCAGACTAGAATAAGGAAGTTCATAGCCAGTAGCCAATAGCTGCCCTAGCGTCGGTTTTCGTCCGTCGGACTAGCATACAGACAAACTGATTTTTCGACCGGACTCGAGTCCGTCGGAAAGATTTGAAACATGTTCTAAATCTAAAGTCCGTCACATTTGCGACAGAAAAGGTCCGCTGCAGGTCTGATGAAGCCCACACAAGGTCGAATTGTCCGACGGATTCGTTCCGTCAGACAAGTTTGGTCGAAAAGTCCGGTCGTGTGTACGCGGCATAAGAGTTTCTTGTTATTATACCTGGATATTTTTCAACCTTCTATAAAATCTTAGCAGTTTTATTTTGAATATTCCCTTTTCACAAGAGAAAAAGCACGGGTCCCTTCAGCATACTGTATAAGCAGCAAATCTAAACACGGGCCAACACTTGGATAAAAATTGTGGTAGGCCCATATGAGCAAGAGCAGAAAGCGCAATGAAATGACCATCATGTTCAGTAAAAGATCTGTCTGTGCACATTCAGCCTATCATAGGCTTAAGCTGACGACAGACTTTAGAGAGCAGTCAATCATGCAAGTATTCTACTTTCACCTTTAGGACAAGCTCTCATCAGAGGACTATATTGACTTTGGCCAAGCTGACTTGTAAAGTCAGCTTGGCCAAACTCATAAGTAGTTTCCATGGATGTGGGGGTTGGAGCCAAGAAGGGGAAACCAGAGGCTAGCATGACTTATGTGGGGAAAACACTAGTGATTGTGGTAGGCTTCTCTAAGTTCTTCCTGACAGTGGACAAGAGGTTCTGTAGCTACCCACAGACATTGCCTGATTTGATTGAAAATGGTAGGATTGGAGTACTGTCATCTTATGTCTGTACACACTACTAGTTTTTTTCATTCAACCCTGCGGTCTGAAAAAAAAAAAAAACCTGACAGCTCAGGTCAGAGTCGCTGTACTAACAATCTGATGTTAGTACAGTGTTCTCCCCTGCTCTTCTATTGTGTTCTGACAGGGGGACAGCCCCCCACCAGAAAACTCCGGTCAGCACTCTCAGCCATTGTCTGAGAGCGCTGATAGGTAGCCAGTTGGCAGACCCTTTTCGGTCATGCTCCTTCCACAGATGGCCGGCTTCTGTCGGACCGGCTGCCGTACACACAAGCCAAATATCGGCCAGTCTCTATTGAACTGGTCAATGCCGGCCGACATTCGGCCCATGTGTACTAGGCTTTAGGGCCCTTTAACATGAGCATTCCATTCGTCTATTTTTCATCTGTCGGTTCTTAAGATGGAAACCAGACTATGAGTTTCCAAATGTAAGCAGATTATCATCCATTCACATCCACATACATCAGCGTCTGTTCAGGTCTGTCTTTTAAAGCGGTATAAGGCTGCGTCTCTTTTCTGTTTAGATGGATCTGAGCAGATGTAAATGGATATAAATGAACAATGTCCATTTATGTCTGTTCCATTCATACCTGTTTATAGGCAGGAAGTATATTTTTTGTTTATACATTCGTCACCTATGGTTAGTTTCTTCAACATCTAAAAAAATGGATGCAAAAATGAATGTAAATAGATGTAAACTGAACTGAAAACTGCTGTAAACTGAACTGAAAACTGCTGTAAACTGAACTGAAAACTGATGTAAATTAGACTGAACTGAACTGAAACGGATTTGCGAATAGATATAAACTGATGTAATCAGAACTGATGACAACCCCGTGAAAGGACCCTAATGCCTATAGGCACAAATTGAAAGACTTCCAATCTGGATGTTTAAAGCTGCAGTTGTGATGATCTAAATGTATATGGGGCACCAACAGACACTGTCAGTCAAGGTTCATGTATGAGAATAGAAGTTGGAGAGGTTAGAATTGTTTTTGGATCACTGTTGGTTTCTCCACTAATAACCTTGTGCCTGGGGCGTCTGCAGAAGGCCTCCCTTACCTCTGCCATTAGCCTGAACATGACTGGTCTATTGATTATTTATTTATTTATTACAGGTACTTACCAGGGGCGTAACTACCACCATAGCGACCCATGCGGGCGCTATGGGGCCCGCAGCCGAGTGGGGCCCAGTGAGGATAAAGGCACCGCCGGCACAGTCTCCCAGCCAGGGGAAGAGAGAGGAAAGGAAGAGGCAAGCTGTCCGTATCAGCAGAGAGCTGAATTGCCCGATGTAAGAGCTTTCATTAGAACTTCCAGTGTTCCCGGGGCTCACGTCACATAGCTCCACCTTTTGGCCCGGTGCCTTTGATAGACAGAACGCTGATCCAATGCGGGACATGCGACATCATCAAAGGCGTCGGGCCAAGAGGTGGGGCTATGTGACGATGAGCCCCGGGAAGATAGGAAATTCAAATGAAAGCTATTACAGCGGGCAATCCCGCTCTCTGCTGATCCGGGTGGCTTGCCTCTTCCTCTGCATAGGTGGGACTGTATGGGGCACAGGCAGACCAGGCTGTATTGGGCACAGGTCATGCTGTATGGGGCACAGGTCACGCTGTATTGGGCACAGGTCACGCTGTATTGGGCACAGGTCACGATGCATTGGGCACAGGTCATGCTCTATGTGGCACAGGTCACGCTGCATTGACACTAGGGCAGCTGTGGGGGGGGGCTGTTTGCAGGGGGGCCCCATACAACATTTTGCTATGGGGCCCTGCTATTTCTAGTTACGCCCCTGGTACTTACATAGGGCTGTCAATGTATGCAGTGCTTTACACAGGAGCGGCTGGTCCATAAGGGGCGCAGAGGTGCCGCCCCCCCCTAGTTTGCATGTGGGGATGCATGCAAGGTGCCAGACTCATTTTTTTCAAACCACATGATTAGAGCCTGAAGCTCTAATTGGCTTGAAAAAGTTGGGCTCGGGGAGCAGTGAACCCACCCACTTGTGACACTAGCGAATCAATGTTTGATATTGTCTTCTGGCTTCTCCTCCTGGCCGATCAGGTCAGGAGGCGGATCAGGTTGGTCGGGAGGAGAAGCCACGGTGCCACGACCGTGGAGGGGTAAGTGCGGACTTGGCAGGAGGGGGGGGGTGTTTGTTTGCCACCCCCCCAAGAAGTTTATCACCGGCCTTGTCAGGAGCCAGGGAGCGTCTCCGCTCGCCGGGCTCCGGTGCGCATGCGCACGGGACGAGCACTTCGCCGCACACCCGTCCGCGGCCTGATGGTGCGGCGCGCGCGGGTGCACGGCGGTCCCCGTGTGCGCGCCGTAGCCCGTGCGGGTGCCCGGTAGCGCGTCGCACGGACGCGCTCGCCGGGCAGGGGGACTATATCTGACGGCTCCAGCACCCAGTCGGGTTGCTGGTTTGTTGTCAGCTCTCCCCTGTTCTCTGAGCCTGTGTTCCCTAAGTACCTTGCCTGATCTGTGTACCAAACCTCTGCTGCCTGATTAACCACTACTCTCCCGGATTGTCCTTAAGTACCTTGCCTGATCTGTGTACCAAACCTCTGCTGCCTGATTAACCACTACTCTCCCGGATTGTCCTTAAGTACCTTGCCTGATCTGTGTACCAAACCTCTGCTGCCTGATTAACCACTACTCTCCCGGATTGTCCTTAAGTACCTTGCCTGATCTGTGTACCAAACCTCTGCTGCCTGATTAACCACTACTCTCCCGGATTTTCCCTTGTACTTCTGCCTGATCTGTGTACCGAACCCTGGCCTGTTTAACCACCACTCTGCTGGACTATCCTATCAATAATCTGCTTGATCTGTGTACCAAACCCCTGGCCTGTTTAACCACTGCTCTGCTGGACTATCCTGATTATACCTGCCAGATCTGTGCTCCGAATCCTGGTCTGCTTAACCACCGCGCTGCTGGGTCTTGTGACACCCTGATTATTACCTGCCTATTCCCTAACCTCTGCTTGTGTTTGCAGCCCTGCTCCCTGCGGATCCCAGGACACCCGCTTCCAGCTTCTGAACCTACTATCCATCCGGAAGCCCGTGCCTCCGCGTGCCCTCAGCCTCCTGTACCCATTTCGGGGGTCTGGGTGCGCGTGGTCGTAAGGGCGAGCCGCTCTCGGCATCTCGGCCTCGGTGAGTACGTGTTCGTGACAGTACAAACCAGCCAGATGTCTGAGGCCGACAGAGCGCGCTCTCCTCTGGAGATCCTGTGCCAACAAGTATCTACCCTCGCGGACTCCGTACAGAAGCTACAAGAAGGTTATACACAAATTGATAACCGTCTGCAGCAGATCACCGGGTTACTACCCTCCGCAGCCGCAGCTCCTGCACCCAGCAGTGGGGGTCCGCTTCCCCAAGCTCCGGCCAACCCCACTGTGGTCATGGCCCTTCCTGAGCCCAGGGTCCCTACACCTGAACGGTTCTCGGGAGATCGCAAGAAGTTTAGGGCTTTTAAAAACGCATGTTCCCTCTACTTCGCCCTACAGCCAAGAACCTTCTCTTCAGAAATCGTCAAGGTGGGGTTTGTCATTTCCCTGCTATCCGAAGAACCCCAGGCTTGGGCCCACAGCCTGATGGAACAGAGCAGCCCTGCCCTGAACACTATCGAGGCATTCTTTGAGAGCATGACCCAGCTCTATGATGATCCGCAACGCATGGCCACCACCGAAGCTATCTTGCACCATTTGTCCCAAGGAAGAAGACCTATTGAGGACTATACGGTGGAGTTCCGTAAGTGGGCGGCCGACACCAACTGGAATGAGCCGGCCCTGCGTTACCAGTACCGCCAAGGCTTGTCTGAATTACTCAAAGATGAGTTAGCTAGGATGGAGACCCCTGCTTCCCTAGAGGAACTCATTCAAGCAGCTACAAAGCTCGATCGGCGCCTTCGGGAGCGGCGCTCAGAACGGTTTCAGCAGCCTCGCCCTGCCTGGGCGTCGCCAAGACCTCACTCTACGGTACCCTCAACTTCATCTTCAGTTACCACTGCATCGGTCCCTGAAATCGAACCAATGCAGCTTGGTTTGGTCCGAGGTCCATTGACCTCCGAGGAGAAGCAGCGCAGGCGGCAGTCTAACCTTTGCCTCTACTGGGGAGGAACCGGACACTTCCTGCGCAGCTGTCCGATCAGGCCTAGTAAGTTCCCTCAGTCAAACATATTGAACTTTCCTAACCATAACATTCCCAAGGCTTATGTGATGTTGTTTGTTTCTCTGCAGCTTCCGGAAAGGGAGACTCGCCTGCAGGCCATCGTTGATTCCGGGGCCTGCAGCTGCTTCATAGATCCCGCCTTGGCACACAGATTGAAGATCCCTCTACAAACCAAAGAGCAGGATCTACAAATACATCTGGCCGACGGATCCCTTCCTTGCTCTGGTCCCATCACCCAGGAGACCCAACCTATTTCAGTAATCACAGACTCCGGCCACCGGGAGTTCTTACGGCTTGACCTAATTCGCTCACCAATCTTTCCCATCATACTTGGCCTACCATGGTTGCAAGCCCACGATCCACTAATCAAATGGAGCACCAAGTCAGTATCCTTCTCTTCTCAGTATTGCTCCCAACACTGCCTGCTTCCGGATTCCAAAGTTTGCGCCACAATGGCGGTACCGCCAAACAACCTCCAACACGTCCCCTCTGAGTATCTTGAGTTTCAAGAAGTTTTCAGTAAACAAATGGCTGACGGCCTACCACCTCACAGGGCCTACGACTGTCCAATTGACCTTCTTCCTGGTTCCGAGATTCCATTTGGCCGGATATTTCCCCTTTCTGAAACCGAGCTGGAGGCTCTAAAGCAGTACATAGACGAAAATCTTGAGAAAGGTTTCATCCGCCCTTCATCCTCACCCGCCGGAGCAGGTATCTTTTTCGTTGGGAAGAAAGATGGTACCCTAAGACCCTGCGTAGACTATCGACAACTCAACAACATCACAATTAAGAACCGGTACCCGTTGCCGCTCATTCCTGAGTTATTCCAAAGGTTCCGATCGGCCAAGGTGTTCTCCAAACTCGACCTCCGAGGGGCCTACAATCTCGTCAGGATCAGGGCTGGAGACGAATGGAAGACGGCCTTTAGATCCAGATTCGGTCACTTTGAATATTTAGTGATGCCATTCGGCCTCTGCAATGCTCCAGCCACCTTCCAACATCTAGTGAATGACATATTTCGACAATATCTAGATGACTTCCTGGTGGTGTATCTGGACGACATCCTCATCTTTTCCCCTACGCTAGAAGTGCACAGGAGGCACGTTAAAACGGTTCTTGCTATTCTTCTGCAACACAAGCTATACCTAAAAGCCGAAAAGTGTGAGTTTGAGAGATCAACCATACAATTCTTGGGATTCATACTCTCCACCAATGGGGTTGCAATGGACCCCCAGAAGATTCAGGCAATTCAGGAGTGGCCAGCTCCATCAAATAAAAAAGCAGTACAGAGGTTTATAGGATTCGCCAATTTCTATCGGAAATTTATCGTGGGATTCTCGGCCATTGTGGCACCTATTACCCAACTAACTCGGCAGCATCATTCTTTCCAGTGATCCGCAGCCGCTCAAGAAGCTTTCCTTAAGTTAAAAGAACTATTCAGTTCCGCTCCAATCCTCTGCCATCCTGACCCGACTCTACCCTTCGTACTGGAGGTAGACGCATCAGAAATCGCAACCGGAGCAATTCTTTCCCAGAGACAGGGACCAAAGGCCATCCTACATCCAGTAGCTTTCGCTTCTCGGAAACTCAGCCCACCGGAACTCAATTACGACGTGGGTGACAGAGAGCTGTTGGCTATAAAGTTTGCTTTGGAGGAATGGAGGTATCTGCTGGAGGGGGCAGTTCATCCGGTGATGATCTTTACGGATCACAAAAATCTCGAGTACCTCAGAACAGCAAGACGGTTAAAACCCCGCCAAGCCCGTTGGGCCCTATTCTTCTCTCGTTTTAATTTCCATATATCATACAGACCTGGGGCAAAGAACGGGAAGGCCGATGCCCTTTCACGAATGTTTTCCGCAGATTCCCAAATACCAACACCCAGCACGATCCTCTCTCCTCAAAATTTTCTCGGACTAACTCAAGCAAACTTAATATCCTCCATCAAATCGTCATCAGGCGCATGTACGGAACCAGCTGTGCATTCCCTGAAAAAATATGAAGACCTTTTCTGGATTAAAGGAAAAATATTTGTACCACAAGTGACTCGGCCCTTAGCCCTTCAGATGTGTCATGATCACAAGATGGCAGGACATTTTGGGAATAATAAGACGGCTGAACTCCTTTCTCGTTCTTTTTGGTGGCCAGGATGGAGAAGGGATTGTAGGGAATATGTGGCGTCCTGTTCCCTGTGCCAGAGAAACAAGGGCCAGAACACCAAATCCTGGGGTCTGCTCAGACCTTTGCCCATTCCGGAACGACCATGGGCTGACGTGTCCATGGACTTCATCGTTGACCTACCCAGCTCAGAGAGTTTCTCCACCATCCTTGTTGTTGTCGACCGCCTTTCCAAAATGGCCCACTTTCTGCCCATGAGGGGTACTCCCTCTGCCGTAGACACGGCCAACATCTTTCTAAAGGAGGTTGTTAGGCTCCATGGAATACCAAGGAGCATCGTGTCGGACAGAGGCGTCCAGTTCACGTCCAAATTCTGGAGGGAACTATGCAAGGCTTTGGGTATCAACATTTGTCTTTCTTCAGCTTATCATCCCCAAAGCAATGGCCAGACAGAGAGGACCAACCAGACGCTAGAGCAGTACCTCCGATGCTTCTGCTCGGGTTCTCAGGATGATTGGGCGAGCCTCCTCTCCTACGCTGAATTTGCGTACAATAACTCTATCCATGCCTCCACCAACCAGACTCCTTTCTGGACCAATTGCGGGTTCCATCCCGCATCCTTCGCTAACAACATTCCCGAAACGGCAGTTCCTGCAGTCCAGGATAGGATAAATTCGTTACAGTCCAATTTTCAAAGAATTCAAGATACATTACGCAAAACCCAGGAGGACTACAAGAAACAGTACGACCGGGGCAGAAAGGCGAACCCAAAATTTGACGTAGGAGACGAGGTCTGGCTGTCCACTGTTAATCTGAGATTACCACTGCCATCTCGAAAGCTCGGGCCTAAATTCATTGGGCCTTTTCAAGTCAGGAGGATTATCAACCCTGTGGCTGTGGAATTAACACTTCCCAAGACATACCGGATTCATCCCGTTTTCCATGTGTCACTATTGAAGCCTGTGGTGCCCAGCCCTTTTCCAGGAAGAAAAGAACCTCCTCCTCCGCCAGTCAGAATCGATGGCGAGAATGAATTCGAAGTGGAATCCATTCTTGGTTGCAGGAAGAGGGGCAGACAGTTACAGTACCTGATTCAATGGAAGGGGTACCCCCCCGAAGATAATTCCTGGGAGCCCGCCAGGAATCTACACGCTCCACAGTTAATTTGAGCGTTTCATCAAGATCATCCGGAACTAATGGCCAGCCTTGGCGTCCAGTGTCCGCCCTTAGGAGGGGGGCACTGTCAGGAGCCAGGGAGCGTCTCCGCTCGCCGGGCTCCGGTGCGCATGCGCACGGGACGAGCGCTTCGCCGCACACCCGTCCGCGGCCTGATGGTGCGGCGCGCGCGGGTGCACGGCGGTCCCCGTGTGCGCGCCGTAGCCCGTGCGGGTGCCCGGTAGCGCGTCACACGGACGCGCTCGCCGGGCAGGGGGACTATATCTGACGGCTCCAGCACCCAGTCGGGTTGCTGGTTTGTCGTCAGCTCTCCCCTGTTCTCTGAGCCTGTGTTCCCTAAGTACCTTGCCTGATCTGTGTACCAAACCTCTGCTGCCTGATTAACCACTACTCTCCCGGATTGTCCTTAAGTACCTTGCCTGATCTGTGTACCAAACCTCTGCTGCCTGATTAACCACTACTCTCCCGGATTGTCCTTAAGTACCTTGCCTGATCTGTGTACCAAACCTCTGCTGCCTGATTAACCACTACTCTCCCGGATTGTCCTTAAGTACCTTGCCTGATCTGTGTACCAAACCTCTGCTGCCTGATTAACCACTACTCTCCCGGATTTTCCCTTGTACTTCTGCCTGATCTGTGTACCGAACCCTGGCCTGTTTAACCACCACTCTGCTGGACTATCCTATCAATAATCTGCTTGATCTGTGTACCAAACCCCTGGCCTGTTTAACCACTGCTCTGCTGGACTATCCTGATTATACCTGCCAGATCTGTGCTCCGAATCCTGGTCTGCTTAACCACCGCGCTGCTGGGTCTTGTGACACCCTGATTATTACCTGCCTATTCCCTAACCTCTGCTTGTGTTTGCAGCCCTGCTCCCTGCGGATCCCAGGACACCCGCTTCCAGCTTCTGAACCTACTATCCGTCCGGAAGCCCGTGCCTCCGCGTGCCCTCAGCCTCCTGTACCCATTTCGGGGGTCTGGGTGCGCGTGGTCGTAAGGGCGAGCCGCTCTCGGCATCTCGGCCTCGGTGAGTACGTGTTCGTGACAGGCCTCCACTGGCTTTACATATATATTGTACATTCACATCAGTCCCTGTCCTCAAGGAACTTACAATCTAAGGTCCCTAACTCACATTCATACATACACATACTAGGGCCAATTTAGACAAGAAATATTTAGCCTACCAGCATGTCCTTGGAGTGTGGAAGGAAACTGGAGTACCAGGAGGAAACCCACTCAGGCACATGGAGAACATGCAAACTCGATGCCACCATTTTAATGGGGTGCACCCTGGGAAAGTAACCTGAAGCTGGTGGAATACCAATGCTCTACTGTTTATAGCTGGAATTACGTGTACTACAGGCATACCCCACTTTTAAGTACACAATGGGGTTTATTTACTAAAGCTGGAAAGTGCAAAATCCGGCTCACTTCTGCATATAAACCAATGAGCTTCTAACCCCAGCATGTTCAATTAAGCTTTGGTAATTAAACCTGGAAGCTCATTGGTTTCTATGCAGAAGTGAGCCTGATTTTGCACTTTCCAGCTTTAGTAAATAAGCCCCATTGTGTACTTAAAAGTGGGGTATGCCTGTATACACTTTTACTGTTTAGGTATTGTTCTGCTGTGTATGTAATTGTCAAGGAAGACATGTACATGCAACTGAACCCCTAGGTGGTGAAAACAAATTTCAGATAAAAAAGTCACTTTAGCTAATATTGTAGCGTTATATCTACAATAACTAGCGATAGTGAAGAGCAATGAGTGGTTTCAGTGCCTTCATCTTTATTCAGCTGTGAACAAACTGTAATAACCACCCCCCCCCCCCCCCCCCCCAAAAAAAAAAAATATAGGGCCCCAGCATATAAACACTGCTGGAATCCCAGGACCAGAATAAGATGGACATGTTCTACTTGTATTACGAGCTTCTTTATATGATTGTTTTTCTCCTAATACAAATACACAGTCTTCCTGCATTTGCTTTTATCTGATGAGAACTGTGATGTTGAAAAAAAAAGCAAACCTGATAAACAACAGAATAGAATAGAAGTGGAAGGATGCTCTGTGTCTTTATTATAGCGTGGAGCATACAAGGCAGGCGCCAGCGCTGCGCTCCCCAGGCTCCAGCTGCCCACCGTGACATGAAGCTGACTTCTGACACCTGGTAATAAGACCAATAAGGAGAAAAGTGGGAGCTAGTTTTGTGAAGAAGGAGGGAAAGTTAGTGAAAGGCGTGCTGTGTTGTAGATGACTTTGTGTCGACCTTTGTTGGAAATGGCCTATGCACGCAGCATAATGGTCTCCTTGCAGAGAGGGAAATGGCTTAGTGCTATCACCATTGCCATGGTAACCATCGGAGTCCCCATCTAGCAGAGAGAAATGAGTTATGAAAAGGCTTGAGTGAAGAAGGGATTAAAACATGATCCCAGGGACAGCATGTCAATCAAAAGCAGCCTAGAAATTACACTTCTCCAGGTTCGGATTTCTCTGCTGTTTGTTTAGATGTATGTTACTAGAAAGTGATCAAATTAGGAGAATTCTTTTGCTGCATCATTCCCTACCCCTCTCTCTATGTATCTTTCTTATACATATTATTCTTATATATATATATATATATATATATATATATATATATATATATATATATATATATATATATAAGCCTTAAAGCTGAACATTGGCCAAAAAAAATATTTGCCCACTCACACTATAAAAATAAATGAACACTAAGGAAGTATGTGCAATGTGCAGGCGCAGCTGTGTTGTGTAATATTCTCAGTTTCACTCCCCCACCATACAGTACAGTCAGTGCTAAACATATGAAAATTAAACTTACAGTTCCGGGTCGTCGGCCCTTTAGATCATCCATTCTGAAAACATCTTGCATTCTTTTCAATGCATGCAAGACAGTCTGTGATTGGAGTAAAGAAAGGGATGGTTGGCACTCAGGATGACATCAAAAATGGTATTCCTTTATTGAAAAGACATGTACAATGCTGTAGTAAAAGGTAAACTGTTTCAGACTGTGCAGTTAAACTGCACGTCCGCAAGCGTAGGCTGTTTTTCCAGCGTTGCACATGTCTTTTTACACTGCAGTTACACTGCATGTCCGAAACGCGTAGGCTGTTTTTCCAGCGTTGCACATGTCTTTTCAATAAAGGAATACCATTTTTTGGATGTCATCCTGAGTGTCGACCATCCCTTTCCTTACTATGGTACTTTGGAGGTGTCGGAAGCCTCGAGGTCTGAGCACCAGGCGGTGCTGTTATGTGGGAAGGTTGTAGCACCTACACACCTTTTTTCCCTTGATGCTATGATTGGAGGAGGGGAAATTGTGATGTTCATACCCCGTACAGTACAGTCAACACTAAACTATCAACGCTGAAACATACAATCCCATTTGGAGTACTCAGATCACAGAGGATCGCTCACTCTGCAGCTCACAAAACATCTTGCATTCTTTTCAATGAATGCAAGACATGCTCTGATAGGAGGAGGGGCGATTGTGATGCTCATTTCCCACATACAATACTATTAATGCCAAACATCTGATGCTAAAACATACAATTCCAGCGAGGGTCGCTCATTCAGCTCATCGATTCACAAAACATCTTGCATTAGTTTCAATGCATGCTGTGATAGGAGGAGGGGAGATTGTGATGTTCATTCTCCACATACAATATTATCAATGCCAAGCATCCCATGCTGAAACATACAATTTCAGATGGTGTACACAGATCAACGAGGGTCACTCTGTATGAATGTCATCCAGTCTAAAAACCTCATGCATTCATTGCAATGAATGTCATAATCTCCTCTCCTCCAATCATAGCATGCTTTGCATTCACTGAAAAGAATTGAGTGACCCACTGGGATCTGTGTACTGTATGGGGGGCAGGGCCACTGATAGAAGGGGGCCTGGGCACACAGGGGGGCCCAAACATCAGGGGGACTTAGTGCAGTCGGTCGGAGGAGCAGTTACACAAGGAGGCCCTATGTGGCTCTTTGCAGCAGCTGAAAGCCAGTTTCTCCCCCTCCCGCCGATTTTCAGCTGCTGCAGGGAGAGACACAGACACATGGCAACTTTCTCAACTTTCCTGTAATTTCTTCCCCCACACCGATCCCCCTCCCTGTTCTGCCTGCCTCTGATCCCCCCCCCCCCCTGTGTGCCCCCATGTCACTGTGACACCCCCCCCCCCGCGCAGCGCTGCAGGCTTCACTGTCCTGTAAAAAAAATAACAAATTGTACCTAAAAGCTAAAATAAAATAATTTTTACATTTTTTTTTTAAATGTAAAAAACAATTTAAAAAGGGCTACTTCACACAGGTTCTCTGCTATGTTTGTGTCCGCTAATAATGATTTTAGTGTTTTTTTAGTAAAAATATGGTCTTGATATATTGGGGGGGGGGGGGGGCTGCCAGGTAGGCTGTATGGGGCCCTGTGATTTCTAACAGCAACCCTGATAGGGGAATTACATAATGAAGCAGCGGCTACACATTGTACACACTTCATTAGTGTTTTTACAGTGCAAATAGCCAAAAATTGTTTTAGCTGGAGTTTAGCGTTAAAGATTTCCTATTGTAAAGTGCAGTTACACTAATCAGAACCCACTGTGTGTTCATCTAACTTCAACAGAGGGAATTCTGACTGGTTGCCAGTCCCCACCTAGAGTATATGTATACCAATTCAGTAAAATCTCATATAAGCTTTTAGAAGTTATTGTAATTTCAAAAATCATTTTCAATATTTTTAAATCTCCAGGTATGTTTAATATAGTACCTGGTGATCCTTCCATGAAGGTCCTTGCTCTGGCACTTCCTGTTATAGAGTGACAATGTGGCTCCTGTTTTTATGCGGGCGTACACAGTCATGTTTAACTGTTATCACCATTGGCAATCTTGCCTTGACAAATCATGTGCAGCTGTTAAAGTGCATGTTTGAAAACAAGAGGTTACTGCAAAGAGGCTGCAGGAGATTAGCAGCTCTGATATTCAGGGAAGGATAAAAAAAGGTGAAACAAGTACTTTGTTAAAAAAAAAAAATGCAATTGTTTATGATACGCACTGCTTTAGCACACTAATTGTCATGCAGTTAGGGTCTACATCTACTTGAAAGCTCAACTCCAGGGATTAAAAGAATTTTACCTTTGCAGTGGAGCCCCTTAATTGCATGAATTAAATGCTTAAAGTGGTTGTTAAGTCAGAAGGTTTCTTATCTTAATGCATTCTATGCATTAAGATAAAAAGCCCTCTGTGTGCAGCAGCCCCCTCAGCCCCCCTGATGTTCCTCTCTGTCCAGCGATGTCCATGAGTATCTCAGCCATCAGAGATTCTCCCTCCTAATTGGCTGAGACACAGCAGCTGAATAATTGGCTGCTGCTGCTGTCAATCAAAGTTGGCTAGCCAATCAGCTGAAAGGGGGCGGGACCAGGTCAGGGCTCCATGTCTGAATTGACACAGGGAGCTGTGACTCGGCTCGAGTGCCCCTATAGCAAGCTGCTTGCTCTGGGGGCACAGAACAGGAGGGAGGGGCCAGAAGCACACAAGAGGGACCTGGGAAGAGAAGGATGGTTTTATGTTTGCTATTTTTATAGGAAAAAAAACGAGACTTTACAATCACTTTAAAAATGCTTAGACCCTTTCACACTGGGGCCACGGTCGCGTTAGTGCTAAAGTGCTGCTCGTTTTAGCGCCACTTTAGCGCTGTTTAGGTGGCGCTTTTCGGCTGCTAGTGGGGCGCTTTTAATCCCAAAGGAGGGGTTAAAACCACCATGTTGCGGAGCTTCTGAATCGCTTTTCAGGCGCTTTGGAAGCGCTGCCCATTCATTTCAATGGGCAGGGCATTTTGGGAGCGCTGTATACAGCACTCCCAAACCGCCCCAAAGATGCTGCTTGCAGGACTTTTCGTAACGTCTCGCAAGCTCACCGCCCCAGTGTGAAAAGACACACTGAAATGAATGGGAGGCGGTTTTCAGGCACCATTTAGAGGCTATTTCTAGCGCTAAAATGCCTGACAACTGCCTCAGTGTGAAAGGGGTCTTAATGGGGTTGATTTACTACGTCTGAAGAGTGCAAAATCTAGTACAGCTTCCAGGTTTTATTGTCAAAGCGATTTTGCAAGTGATACACTGAATCTGGAGGCAGGGGACATGGCAAGGAACACGCTGAATCTGAGGCAGGGGACGGGTGGCAATTGACACGCTGAATCTGGAGGCAGGTGACGGTGGCAAGTGACATGCTGAATCTGGTGACAGCGGACGGGTGGCAAATGACATGCTGAATCTGGTGACAACAGACGGGTGGCAAGTGACATGCTGAATCTGGTGACAGGGGACGGGTGGCAAGTGACCAATGGCGACCCTAGGGGGGGGCAGAGGGGGCCCTGACCCCCCCAACATTATGCTGTGCCCCACCATGTGCCCCCCCCAAAAAAAAATTTTTTTTTTTTTTTTTTTACAAAAAATCAATGTCTAAGAGGGAGAGAGTCCCCAGTCAGCTCCTGTGGGTGATTCCTCCCCCTTCCCCTGCTCGCTGACACTGCATAATGCGAGCGTTCACACAACCACGGCCACCCGATCTGCTCCTTCACCTGCATCCTCATTGGCAGGGAGAAGAGCGATTTGCAGGAAGGACTCCACCAGGACTCTCAGTTACTGAAAAAACAGACTGCTTTCTCCCGTCCTTAGGACAGGAGGACCAGCCTGTAAATTCCAAGAGATGCCAGACCAGCGCTGTCAATAGCAGGGGCAGGACAGCAAGAGGAGGCTGGGAAACCCCACAGTGGCAGAACACCAGGGCCCGGAGGCAAGACAACCTTTGCAACCCTGATAGTTCTCCCACTGCTTTGGATCCTTATATTTTCTTGATATGCTGGTGACATATATCTCTTGTTATCTGCCACCCTGGGGGACCCCAATACAGTAGGAAGGGAGCTCACTGCAGAACATGTGAAAGGGCCCGTTGTGGGGTCATAGTAAAGGGCCCCAGGAGATATATATGTATATATATATATATATATATATATATATATATATATATATATATATATATATATAATATATATACACTACCGTTCAAAAGTTTGGGGTCACATTGAAATGTCCTTATTTTTGAAGGAAAAGCACTGTACTTTTAAATGAAGCTAACTTTAAACTAGTCCTAACTTTAAACAAATATACTCTATACATTGCTAATGTTGTAAATGACTATTCTAACTGCAAATGTCTAGTTTTTGGTGCAATATCTACATAGGAGTATAGAGGCCCATTTCCAGCAACTATCACTCCAGTGTTCTAATGGTACAATGTGTTTGCTCATTGGCTCAGAAGGCTAATTGATGATTAGCAAACCCTTGTGCAATCATGTTCACACATCTAAAAACAGTCTAGCTCCTTCCAGAAGCTACAAAACTGACCTTCCTGTGAGCAGATTGAGTTTCTGGAGCATCACATTTGTGGGGTCAATTAAACGCTCAAAATGGCCAGAAAAAGAGAACTTTCATCTGAAACTCGACAGTCTATTCTTGTTCTTAGAAATGAAGGCTATTCCATGCGAGAAATTGCAAAGAAATTGAAGATTTCCTACAACGGTGTGTACTACTCCCTTCAGAGGACAGCACAAACAGGCTCTAACCAGAGTAGAAAAAGAAGTGGGAGGCCGCGTTGCACAACTAAGCAAGAAGATAAGCACATTAGAGTCTCTAGTTTGAGAAACAGACGCCTCACAGGTCCCCAACTGGCATCTTCATTAAATAGTACCCGCAAAACACCAGTGTCAACATCTACAGTGAAGAGGCGGCTGCGGGATTTTGGGCTTCAGGGCAGAGTGGCAAAGAAAAAGCCATATCTGAGACTGGCCAATAAAAGAAAAAGATTAAGATGGGCAAAAGAACACAGACATTGGACAGAGGAAGACTGGAAAAAAGTGTTGTGGACGGATGAATCCAAGTTTGAGGTGTTTGGATCACAAAGAAGAACGTTTGTGAGACGCAGAACAAATGAAAAGATGCTGGAAGAATGCCTGACGCCATCTGTTAAGCATGGTGGAGGTAATGTGATGGTCTGGGGTTGCTTTGGTGCTGGTAAGGTGGGAGCTTTGTACAGGGTAAAAGGGATTCTGAATAAGGAAGGCTATCACTCCATTTTGCAACGCCATGCCATACCCAGTGGACAGCGCTTGATTGGAGCCAATTTCATCCTACAACGGGACAATGACCCTAAACACACCTCCAAATTGTGCAAGAACTATTTACAGCAGAAGCAGGCAGCTCGTATTCTATCGGTAATGGAGTGGCCAGCACAGTCACCAGATCTGAACCCCATTGAGCTGTTGTGGGAGCAGCTTGACCGTATGGTACGCCAGAAGTGCCCATCCAACCAATCCAACTTGTGGGAGCTGCTTCTAGAAGCGTGGGGTGCAATTTCTCCAGCTTACCTCAATAAATTAACAGCTAGAATGCCAAAGGTGTGCAATGCTGTAATTGCTGCAAAAGGAGGATTCTTTGATGAAAGCAAAGTTTGATGTAAAAACAATGTTATTTCAAATACAAATCATTATTTCTAACCTTGTCAATGTCTTGACTCTATTTTCTATTCATTTCACAACGTATGGTGGTGAATAAGTGTGACTTTTCATGGAAAACACAAAATTGTTTGGGTGACCCCAAACTTTTGAACGGTAGTGTATGTATATATATATATATATATATATATATATATGTATATATATATATATATATATGTATATATATATATATATATATATATATATATATATATATATATATATATATATATATATATATATATATATGTATATGCATTTTATAGTTGCCCCCCTACTTTTGTCCCTGTCCCCCCATGTGCCCCCCCCTAAATTTGAAAGCTGGAGACGCCACTGCAAGTGACATGCTGAATCTGGTGACAGGGGACGGGTGCAAGTGACACGTTGAATCTGGACGCAAGTGACGGTGGCAAGTGACACGTTGAATCAGGTGACAGGGGACCGATGGCCAGTATCACGCTGAATCTGGTGGCAGGGGACAGCAGCAAGTGACACGCTGTAAAGTAGAAATATTGTACTTTAATTCTTAAGAGTAGGTGCGTAAATTGAGGCAAGCTTGTAGGGGCCCCATAGCATTACTTTGCACAGGGGCCCAGGATGCTATTAAGATGGCCCTGTATCATCGGCTGCATGCACTGTGCATGTTTAGGATAGACTTACTTAATCTGGTGGCAGGGAATGGGTGGCAAGTGACACGCTGAATCTGGTGGCAGGGGATGGGTGGCAAGTGACATGCTGAATCTGGTGGCAGGGGATAGGTGGCAAGTGACAGGCTGAATCTGGTGACAAGGGACCAGTGGCAAGTGACACGCTGAATCTGGTGACAAGGGACCGTTGGCAAGTGACACGCTGAATCTGATGACAAGGGACCGATGGCAAGTGACATGCTGAATCTGGTGGCAGGGGATGGGTGGCAAGGAACACTCCTAATCTGGTGGCAGGGGATGAGTGGCAAGTGACATGCTGAATCTGGTGGCAGGGGATGGGTGGCAAGTGACACGCTGAATCTGGTGACAAGGATCCGGTAGCAAGTGACACGCTGAATCTGGTGGCAGGGGATGGATGGTAAGTGACACGCTGAATCTGGAGGCAGGGGACGGGTGGCAATTGACATGCTAAATCTGGAGGCAGGTGACGGTGGCAAGTGGAACGCTGAATCTGGTGACAGGGGACCGGTGGTAAGTGACACGCTGAATCTGGAGGCAGGTGATGGTGGCAAGTGGAACGCTGAATCTGGTGACAGGGGACCGGTGGTAAGTGACACGCTGAATCTGGAGGCAGGTGATGGTGGCAAGTGGAACGCTGAATCTGGTGACAGGGGACATGGCAAGTGACACGCTGAATCTGGAGGCAGGTGATGGTGGCAAGTGACATGCTGAATCTGGTGACAGGGGACGGGTGGCAAGTGACATGCTGAATCTGGTGACAGCGGACGGGTGGCAAGTGACATGCTGAATCTGGTGACAGGGGACGGGTGGCAAGTGACACGCTGCATCTGGAGGCAAGTGACGGTGGCAAGCGACACGCTAAATCTGGTGACAGGGGACCGATGGCAAGTGACACGCTGAATCTGGTGGCAGGGGATGGATGGTAAGTGACATGCTTAATCTGGAGGCAGGGGACGGGTGGCAATTGACATGCTGAATCTGGAGGCAGGTGACGGTGGCAAGTGGAACGCTGAATCTGGTGACAGGGGACCGGTGTTAAGTGACACGCTGAATCTGGAGGCAGGTGACGGTAGCAAGTAGGCCCAGGATGCTATTAAGATGGCCCTGTATCATCTGCTGCATGAAATGTGCATGTTTAGGATAGGCTTACCTGTAGTTACAAGTGGTGTAACGGAGTTTACTACTACTTTAAGGACTCTTTCCATGTGTGTTCTGTTATCTATCTATCTATTGTAAATACATAATAGAACAGAGTGTTAGTGTCCTATGATTAAATGTGGTGATGGAGCAGCTGTAATATTCCATGCAAGGCTTGTATGATCTAAGCAGACATGCCATATCAGTAGCCTTCTGTTGTAGACTCCCCAAAGTTCTACTGTTTGAACACTTTGAGTCTGTATGGCAGCGATGGCTCCTGTCAGCACTAACATTTCTCACTAATAAGCAACACATTTGGAGTCCAGGCCTCCTTTTCCCATTGCTACATCCCATTAGCATCAACATCAACTTCTGTCCATATTAGCTCAGGCTCCTTTTTTTCTCATGTCTCCACAGCTTGTTTAACACTGACTTAGAAAGTTCTTTTCCTCTGACATCCTCCACACAAGCTCCAGCTCCTAGGTGCACAGAATAGTTAACCAAATTGCCTTGACCCCTCTGCTATTTGATAGTTGCCTCTTTGACACTCATTTAGAAGTTCGCAGCAGTAGAGCAGACACGGGACAAGTCCAGCCTGAAACTGAAGCCCTATGAAAGGAGGAGATCAGGAGAACCTGATAGCTGGAAACTTGCGCTCTCCAAAGGCTTTCTGGACATTTTAGATCAGCTCAGGAGTCCTTGGAGCGCCAGCAAGTCTCCAGCCAGGGTGTAAACTTTAAATGTTAGCTATTTGTTCCAGGGATTGCAATAAAACTCAATCTTTCTTTTGTTACATTTTAACCCCTCTCCTTTTTTTTTCTTTCTCTTAACAGCCACCCTTCCAAGGATGGGCGAACTAAGGCATGCATTGTTTAGAGTACCTGAATATATACTGAATATATACTGAATATATATATATATATATATATATATATATATATATATATATATATATATATATATATATGTGTGTGTGTGTCTGTGTGTATGTATGTGTGTGCGTGTTTACAGCAATCATGCTTACAGTGTGGGTCTGATATAAGTATATAAATTGGATTTATATTACTTGGATTACTTATTTCTCACAATAAGCTATATTTTCCCTGGTTAGGAAGAATGAGATTCCTTTCAAGAGCTAAGTTCAATGAAATAAACATATATGAATCGCTTGCCTACTGTAGTCATGCAGGGCTGATCATTGGACTACTCCAATTCTGAATAATAAGAAAGGACTACACATCCCTGCAGAAATATAAGCTTTTCTTACATGTGCTGAATAGATAGATAGATAGATAGATAGATAGATAGATAGATAGATAGATAGATAGATAGATAGATAGATAGATAGATAGATAGATAGATAGATAGATAGATAGATAGATAGACAGACATACATGTATCCATATATCCATGTATTACATCTATCTATCTATCTATCTATCTATCTATCTATCTATCTATCTATCTATCTATCGATATAGATATATCTAGATAGATAGATAGATAGATAGATAGATAGATAGATAGATAGATAGATAGATAGATAGATAGATAGATACACATTTGTGTTACATGAATACATGAATGTGTGCTGATATGTATATAATATTTACTTATCCAGCTTCCTGTAGGCAGCCTGTTGCCATTGTTCATTCTGTACTAATAACCATGAAATTAGGTTTTGCACCAGTGTGTGAAATATCTACACACACTTGTAATCATCTTAGCTCTCCATATTGCATGTGAATATTTGTGCAAAATAGGTATCACAAAGGCATAATAATAATAATAATAATAATAATAGTAATAATAATAATAATAATAATAATAATAATAATAATAATAATAATAATAAAAATAATAAGTAGTAGTAGTAGTAGTGGTGGTGGTGGTAATAGTAGTAGTAGGTAGTAGTAGTGGTGGGGGTGGTAATAGTAGTAGTAGGTAGTAGTAGTAGTACCATCATGGTTGGGGTCATTCTGTAGACTACTACTCTTTGGCAATCCTATTTAGCCCTGGCAGTGTTCTCATAAAGCATCCATTGTGTAGGCGGTGAGGTCTCCAACTACCGGCCTGAACAGAGATAAGATATGAAAGGACTACATTAGCACAGTGTCATATTATAGATCAAATGTGACAATGATATACAAAATGGTTGCAAGACAAAAGGACGACTTGGAGATGTTCATCTACTAATTACAGCTGCAAATATTATGCAAATGTCAGTGTGCAGTGAAAGGCATAGACAAGGATGGAGATAATGCGGCAAAGCCGAGCGTTCATGTGAAGGTTGGAAGTTGGGATCGGCTCCTCTGTGTCTCACTTGTGTTCCCTTCTACCCTGCAGTTTTTTTTTTCTCCTGGTATATCAAGAAGAGATTATAATCTCTATTCAAGTCACTGGCCTGGATTTAAGATATGAGCATCATTTATCTTTTTATATGAAATGTCCCTGAGTAGTCCCCTTCTAATTAAAAAGCTGCTACACATGTACAGAGTGTATGAGCAGCTCAGAGGCATCCTCCCATATATCATCCATATTATAATGGACTCTGGAATCCAAACACACATTCCACCATGTATAGGTAAAGCTTAGTAAATGGCTTAAATGGCTTAAACCGAAATGCCTACTTCGTGTGGATGTGCACAGAGCACACAAATATATTGTACAATAAGTAATCATTATTTCTTATTGGCTGTTATGCATTTTGTACGTATATGCATTTAGTAGCAACACAATCTGCCTAAACTATATACAGTTATGCACATCATACAGAACTGATCTTTGAAACTATAAATGCAAACCCTAAATGCATGACCTTTTGTTTGCTAGAGTACTGTGGGGTTGATTTACTAAAACTGGAGAGTGTAAAATCTGGTGCAACTCTGCATAGAAACCAATCAGCTTCCAGGTTTTATTGTCAAAGCTTAACTGAAAAAGCTGAAGTAAGAAGCTGATTGGCTACAATGCACAGCTGCACCAGATTTTGTACTCTCCAGTTTTAGTAAGTCAACCCCTGTGTATCATAATCTATTGTATTTTTTTTTAAATAAAACAAAAAAAAGAGAAAAGAACTTAAATTTCACACTTTTGGTTATCGGCGACACTTCCTGCCCATGCATTTCTGATTGTGACAACAGCATAACTTGCCTGTGCATTGTGTCAGCATGGTTGTTTGTAGGGTGATAGGGTGAGTGACAACGCAATAAAGGGGCAGGGGGTAGTCATGTTATAACTGGAAGTCCCTGAGCAATCACCCTTATGGCAGGATCATCATATAGCATTTGAATGAAAGCTACAGATTTTTAAAAACAATAAAAAATGAACATATACATTAACATGTTAAAATTTCTATAAAATGTTTATGATTGGTCATTACATATGATTCTAATCTGATGATTGCTATGGATACTTATTATTAAAAAAACGTGGTTAACATCCACCTTGCTGTTCAACCCATTGTTCTGTGAGAGTTGCCATTTTGGCTAAAACAAACACTACTCTTCTATGGGGATCATTGAGGAAATTTGTAGGAATACATACTTTTTTTATTAAAAAATCTAAAAAGACATCAAAACCAAAGAAAAAAAAAACATGTTTTGCAGCTTACCTTTTCTTAGATGTACTGGCTGAATTGTTTTCTTCTTTTACATTTTTTCCCTTTATTTTCACCTGGTGAGCCAACCAGAAACACACTTCCTGTCCTAGGGTGACAACTGTTCTGTATGTAGGAGGAGCAGTGTTGTCATTCTAGGAAGGGACCGTGCTAGGAGTATATAACACCTCTCTCTCTCTCTTTGTAGTCAATGGCGATAGCTGAGAACAATGCTAACTGACAACTGTCCACAGAGGAAGACATCAGCTCACAAGATCTCTGCCTGGATAAACAGCTAATTTTTGTACTTGTCAAGCAGATATAACAAAATGTTTTTAATTGTATATTTAGCAGACCATGGGGGAGCAAATCAGAGAAATGTACTGTTAGAATTTACTTCACATTGTTACACTTTGTATTTTGTATAACTTATCTTACTCTACTCTGTTTGATCAAGCTCGAATGTTTTGGGCAAGAATCTATATTTTGTCTTTCAATTTGATTGTACCTCTCCATCACCCTTGCGTGGGTGTTTTTCTGCACTATTGTTGCACTCTTTGTTTGAAATAAAGCTCTTTTAAAACTTAAAAAAAAAAAAAAAGAATTTACATACACTTTAATTTTGTAGGTATATTATGTGGGTATATTTGGCCATTAATTTTATGTAACACTCCTACCTAAAACAATTTGTAATGTCCATCTCCTATCTCTAATCCCTTCCACGTTCATTGGAATAGCTGTCCAGTAGGTTTAACTGTGCTGTGTAAGGTCAGAGCAGGGTAGCGAGCAATATAGAGGAGAGGCAGGCAGCCCAGCTAATGATGTCAGTCACTCTTTGGAATACACAAGCCTTTGTTAGATAAGAGGGAATATTCCATCTACATTCACATGTCCCTGCTAGCCACTAGAAAGACAACACTGAATGTAAATGGAACTAGATCAAGATTATCTGGCAAGGGCTAAAAAGTGATGAATCTGAAGTTTATTGAAAGGAAAGAAAAGTGCATTTCACATCATGATACAGTATTCAGGCACCAGGAGGAAGGATTTGACTCGATCCTGTCTGCAGAACTATTCCCTTAAAACCATCAAGAGATACAATTACCGACTGGACAAAAATACTAATCTCTGTTCGACAAATAAAAAAAAAGACACTTTATCCCCTGAAGTATATTTAGATGGTGAGATACCCATAGGCACCACTTAGCAGTCTATGACTCATTAGATAAAGTCATTAATTCCTTCAAATAAATGAAAGAAAAAAAACAAAAAAACAAGTCCACTCCGACAGAAATGACATTAACATGTTAAAGCTTATTCACAATAGCTAATGTCCATAATTATTTACCTTTACCTATCGCTTCCTTGTATTAGGCGTGATTTACTAAAGGTGGATTATTCTTGCTTCATGTCCCCTTTTATTACCTTGGAGATGATCGTCTGTTAAAAAAACAACAACTCATTTAGTAAAACAACATGAAAAAAAAAAAAAAATATATATATATATATATAGATAGATAGATAGATAGATAGATAGATAGATAGATAGATAGATAGATAGATACATCTATACATTGGATACACCATTACATTAGTATATATATATATATATATATATATAATATATATATATATATATATATATATATATATATATATATATATATATATATACATACACACACATGTCCATGCAATCTATTGAAACATCTATATATTTATATATCAGTGTGTATAGATATCTCAATATATAGATATATACTTATACACAACGTTTCTGATCTTGCAGTGTATTTAGAAGGCCAGAATGACACGCTGTTTATTATCTTTATAATTAGGGGCATTTGAAAAGAGATTAATAGCGAGTGTTTAATCGATTTGGCAGGCGGAGAGGTGAATGGTTGGTATTAATGCGGGGAGCTGGCTGAATCCCGGCATGAAGAATAATGCTGGGGTGTCCCCGATAGAAGTCGGGGGGACATGGAGGCTTTGCAAGGAGTAGATGCGGTTTGGGGTCGATCTTGTTAATTTCAGCTTGAAATTGACACACTAATTACACAGCGCTATGGTAAACCTGCAAGAAAGCAAGATTATAGCCAGACCCTTATCAGATTTGCCTGTTATTTTCCCAATTAAAACTCTAAAGGCAATTTCAGTGCCCCCCGGATGGAAAAAAAAATATCCCCCCTCCTATACTTTTTTTTTTTTTACAAGGCTGGCCATCACTTTCCTACCATCAGATTCATTGTGATGTATTAGATGCAATAAATTATCCCATGTAACAAAACATTGGGAGCTGAAAGGCTGATAATCTGGAAAGCACAGATAAGAATTCATTATTCCAAATCATTATGAATCCGACGTTGCCTGTGACTTCTTCCTTAATCAGCTTCTCTGATCCTGGTTATGTGAGCAGCGCAGATAAGGACACACTCATTTATAATTCTCCACCTCGCCTAATATTTTAAAATAAAGTCAGAGGCAAAGAAATGCTATAAAACACCATCGAGCAGGGAGGCTGCGAGTGAAAAATCACTTCCATGTTATTATATTCGCTGGAAGATTTAATTAAAAAATCAGCTGCACGTGTTTTATTATTTTTCATATACTTTGCATTATGCATAATTGATATAAATGTGCAAACTGGGAGCAGGATCAGACATGTTATTTAGAGCTTTGTACTGAGGCTTGTATCATTCCGAGTCTCTCCAATGACACCAGGAGGGCTGCCACTGGATTTTGTGAATGATGCAACACGGCAGCCTCAAGTGTCCCAGGGAATGGTCTGTGTAATCAGAACCACATCTCCCAATATGTTTATCCATAAGGGTACGCCACTGTGTCTGTCAGCTGCATGAGCAGAGGATGCACAATACATGAATAGATCCAGTTTGTGATAGAACTACAAATACCAGCTTCTCCTACATGGGAGGACATTCACTGCTACCCAGGATCGTTGATCTTGCCCTCTCTTCCCTCCTCCATCTTTCTCTCTTTCTCCCTCTCTAGAGGTTTCTCCTTCACTCTTTCTCTCCATGTCTCCCTCCTCTGTCTCTTTCGGATGGGCTCTTTTTTATCTGTCCCCTTCTTTCTCTTCTCTGTTTTTTCACTGCCTCTCCCTCTCCACTTTTTCCCCTTTCTCTCTCTATTACCCTCCATCTTCTTTTCCTCTCCCTCCCTATCTTCTTCTCCCTCTGTCTCCCTCATTCTCTGTCTCCCTCTTCCAATTTCCTCTCCCTCCCTCTCTGCCTTCCTCTTCTCTCAATCTCCTTCCCCTTTTCTTCATCATTCTCTCTCTCCCTCCATCTCTGTCCCCTTCTTCCTTTTTTCTTTCTCTTCCCTCTCTCTCCCATCCTCCATGTTTATTTTTCACTCCCCATCTTCTCTCCCCTCCCTCTCTGTCTCCCTCCTTTTCTCTCCCCTCCCTCTCTGTCTCCCTTCTTTCTCTCTCCCCTCCCTCTCTGTCTCCCTCTTTTCTCTCTCCCCCTCTCTGTCTCCCTCTTTTCTCTCTCCCCCCTCTCTGTCTCCCTCTTTTCTTTCTCTCCTCCCTCTCTATCTCCCTCCTATCTCTCTCTCCTCCCTCTCCGTCTCCCTCATTCCCCTCTCTTCTCCCTCTCCCTCCCTACCTTTTATTTATCCCTCCCTCTCTGTCTCATCCCCACTTCTCTTTCTCTCCCCAACATTCTCTCTCTCCTGCCTCTCCCTCCCTCTCTGTCTCATTCTCCCTTCTCTCTCCCCTATCATTCTTTCCCTCCCACCTTTTCCTCTTCTCTGTCTTTCTCTCCCTCCCTCTTTCTCATTCTCCCTTCTTTCTCTCTTAATCATTCTCTCTCTCCCTCCTCCATCTCTCTCCCTCTCTGTCTCCCTCGTCTTTTTATCTCTCTCCCTCTCTGTCTCATTCTCCCTCCTCTCTCTCTCCCCATCATTCCCTCCCTCTTCCCCGTCTCATTCTTTCTCTCCCTCCCTCCCTCTCTGTCTCATTCTCCCTCCTCTCTTTCTCCCCATCATTTCTTCCCTCCCTCTTCCCCGTCTCTTTCTCTCTCTCCCTCCTCCATCTCTCTTCCTGTCTCCTTCTTCCTCTTTTCTCAATGCCCCCCCCTTGCTCTCCCCTTTTTTTTCTCTCTCCTCTATCTTCCTCTCCCTCATTTTAGTCTCATTCTCCCTCTTCTCTTTCTCTCCCTCCTCTCTCTCCATCATTCTCTCCCTCCTTCATCTCTTTTCCTCACTGTCTCCTTCTGCCTCTTTTCTCAATGCCCCCCTTACTCTCCCTTGTTTTCTCTCTCTCCCTCCTGCCCTTTCTGTCTCATTCTCCCTCCTCTCTCTCTCTCTCTTTCTCCATCATTCTCTATTCCCCTCCTCAATTTCTCTCCCTCTCTGTCTCCCTCTCCCTCTTCTCTTTATCACCCCCTTTCTGTCTCATTCCCCCTCCTCTCTTTCTCCCCATCATTCTTTCCCTCCCTCCCTTCCTCTTTCTTTCTTTCTTTCTTTCTTTCTTTCTTTCTTTCTTTCTTTCTTTCTTTCTTTCTTTCTTTCTTTCTTTCTTTCTCTCTCTCTCTCTCTCTCTCTCTCTCTCTCTCTCTCTCTCTCTCTCCTCTCTCTCTCTCTCTCTCTCTCTCTCTCTCCCTCTCTGTCTCATTCTCCCACCTCTCTCTCTCCATCATTATCTCTCTCCCTCCTCCATCTCTCTTCCTCTCTGTCCCCTTCTCCCTCTTTTCTCGATGCCCCCCCTACTCTCCCTTCTTTTCTCTCTCTCCCTCCCTTCCTCTCCCTCATTTTTTGCCCCCCTCTCCTCTTCCTCTCTGTCCCTCATTGTCTGCCTCCTTCTTCTCTTTTCCCCCACTCCTTCTTTGACTCTCTCTCTCCTTAATTCTTTGTCTCCCTTTCCATCTTTTCTCTCTCTCTGTCTCCTATTCTTTGTCTCCCTTTTTTATTTTGTACCCTTCTTTCTCCTTCTCTCTCTCTTTACACACACACACACACTTGAAATAATTCAGTCCATTCCTCCATTGAGAAGAAATAGGATTTAAGCTTCCCCATTTGGTGCAGTAAAAGCGAGTGTCTCTGTACATAGAGGGAAATTCCATGACGACTGGAGCTAAATATCTGTGTGTGTGTGACACAAAGCTGTGACTGATAAGGTGCAGTTACTGCAATAAGCGTTTCCTTTCTTCTGCCTAATACCTTTCTCCGTGTATTAGTGCCAGGCTCCGCCCTATGCAGATATTATATACTGGCAAATTGTTTAGTGATAAAAATGCTTTTTGTATATAGAAATCATCGTGTTCAGAGCACGGGAGTGAATGGGATTTAGGAGCTTCGTATAGATAAAGCGCTAAAGAAGTAAAATAATACAAGTGAAAATTGGCTTATAGTCAAATGGCAACAACAGTTTTATTTGGCTTTAATCATGGCTGACATTTCTTATTGGATAATAGTGCTCTGCTGCTTTCTAAACGCTGCTTGGAGGCGTTCTGCACATAGCAGTTTATACACATGGATGTGTATTTCCTACGGACATTGTTCTGTGACCAGCACAATAGGCGGCTGTTTTATTGTTATATACAACTGGTCTGACTTCTACAACACTGAATCCAGGCAATGCATGGTAAACTCCTCACCTATCCCAGCCTGCATTATAGACAGGAGTTCAATCACCATGCCATTACTATCTTGGCATCAGCGAAGGGGCTCTGTGTCTGGGCTACCTTTTTACTACATAGACTCGTTTGCAGGCTAATTATCTTTAATTTATTACCTTAAGTGAGTTTGTTTTCTAAAGATAGAAGTGATGGGATCACATTACGTTTCGTTACACTCAGAGTCACATTAGAAAGTGAGAGATGTGCCCCCAACGTCAGCAGAAGGCAGGCGCTCACCCAGCTCCATACTGATCCATTACACTGATTTATTAAACATCGGGACCAATGGAAGCCTGTCTGTCTTCTCCTCTACACTGACCACAATGACAGATAATGGACACAACCTACTGTGACCCATTTCACAGCAATCAACACTGATATCTGTGCTAGAACTAGTAACTGACCTAGTGGAATGCTCTATCTATCTATCTATCTATCTATCTATCTATCTATCTATCTATCTATCTATCTATCTATCTATCTTTCTAACTTTAAATCTGTCACCTATCTATTTACAGATTTTTTATACCTCTTCCATTTTTCAGCCTATTAGCTATTTGTCTATCTATGTATCTTTATCTTAGATCTCTAAAGCTATGAATATCTATCTATCTATCTATCTATCTATCTATCTATCTATCTATCTATCTATCATCTATCTATCTATCTATCTATCTATCTATCTATCTATCTATCATCTCTCTATCTATCTATCTATCTATCTATCTATCTATCTATCTATCTATCTATCTATTTATCTATCTATCTATCTATCTATCTATCTATCTATCTATCTATCTATCTATCTATCTATCTATCTATCTATCGCCAGCTATCTATTTCTAGCTATCTATCTATCTTTATCTCTTTCTCCATCTATATCTGTTACCTATCCATCTATAAATTTTTCTATACCTATTCTATTTATCAGTCCATTATCGATTTGTCTATCTATATAGCCTTATCTTAGAATCTATCTATCTATCTATCTATCTATCTATCTATCTATCTATCTATCTATCTATCTTCTATCTCTCTATCTCTCTAGCTATTTATCTAGTCGTAATCTCTCTATCGATATGTCATAACACGTACAATGATGACAGAGAATCTGCCACTCAAAGGACAGCGGTTAAATTGACAGCAGTTACCTATATAGACAATGACAGCTTATTTTATTTTTGTCAGTTTCTACGTTAATTGTATTGTGCAGTTGCAGTAGTAATATTAGTAAACAATAATGATAATAGTATTAAAAAAATAAAAATAATAATGTTGCTGTGTGTGCTACCATACAGAGGTCCAGGTCCATGCATCCTTTAGGCAGTGAACATGTTCGTCTCTATAAAAGTCTAAAAGGTGCCAAAACCACAGATTTTTAGCCTGATTACTGGGCAATGTTAGCAGGAATTTAGAATGTAAAAGGCAATTTCTGCAAGTTCTATATTAGTTTTCAACACCCAATGTTTACCTTATGCTTATATGCATAGGGTATTCTATATAATTAAAATGGAAAAAAGACTGTTACTGTATGTATGTATTTTATGTGTGTGTGTATCGCTCTCTCTCTCTCTCTCTCTCTCTCTCTCTCTCTCTCTCTCTCTCTCTCTCTCTCTCTCCTCTCTCTCTCTCTCTCTCTCTCTCTCTCTCTCTCTATAAATATAACACACACAATAAACCTGATTGATTTTTTACTATTTATATTTTCTGTGAGGCATGAATAGTGACTGCAGTGTGTTGTGTTAAATGTTCCAGTCATATGAAGAGTGACAGTGTAGTCCTGCTGGATGCTGGGCAGGTGATGTGATAGGAGGCTCCAGTAGGATGTGACTGGTGGGGAATATTTTGGCTTCCTGATGTGTCCTAATTTTGAGCCTCCTTCGATTAAAAGGTTGTTGTGAGCTTCTCAGGAGTCCATCAGTCCTCGCCAAGTCCTCGAATCTCCCCATCCCACTTTTATTTCTCTAGCTATCAGGCTGATCATACATGTGTTTGGTGAATTGTCATTGCTGTGGGTTGGACCAATAACAAATAGACCCCAAAACTCAATAATAAGTGCTCGGGATCCCACGTGAGGCTTAGCCAGACCTCTGGATGAAACCATGCATATTTGTACGTTGATCCTGAGCCTGTCAGGCGTACTTAGCCATTTTCTAGAGATTTGAGAAAATTGTCGCTATCTCCTGAAGGTGGGGATGTTGTTATATGTGTTGTAATTCAGCAAGCTAAATGGAAAGCACTAACTAGCTCATAACCTCCACTGTCCTCTGGGCTTGATCTGTTGTACCTTTGCTTCGGAGCAATAAATCACCTCTCCTGCTGGGCAGAACTCAATGTTACTCTATGTGGAGTCTCTCTAGGATATAGACAGAACCGGGGACAAACAGGAGCTGAAGGTACCACTGTCATCTCTTCTTTGCATTGTACATTTCATACCATTCCAGGTCCACCTCACCTATGCCTATGCCTAATGCCATTTACCCCATTAGATTGCAATGTGGATCCTACACCCATCATAAGCTATAGTGGTACTAAACTGTTCACATACCCGGCTATTACATTCATTCAATAACTGCGTAATTCTAAAACCTTTATCATTTTATTTTACAATCAATCATTTTTAAAATGTAACACATCTATCTATCTATCTATCTATCTATCTATCTATCTATCTATCTATCTATCTATCTATCTATCTATCTATCTATCTATCTATCTATCTATGTAATATATATTTGTCTAATTATCTGCTTGTCAATCATTCTAAAATCATTGCTTTTCTCCATAAACGATTGTGTAATGGATATTCAAGTTTAAATTTAAATTCTGTACCTTACTAACAGGGCACAGAATTGTGACACCTGTCATTAAGTGCTATAATAATGATAATAATAAGTAATAATAATGATAAAAATAATAACAATAAGGGCTCCATGCACACTGGGCTTAAAAAAAAGTCTGTTCTCTTTGGAGTAAAAAACGCTCATAGAGCATTTTTTTCTACAACGTTTATATGAGTTTTTTTTACGTTTTTTCTGCCAGTAAGCTCCAATCAGAAACACTAATCGAAAGGTTTTTTTTTTCCTGCCTCTAAACGTTGTTCTTAAAATATGCCTCTAAACGTCCTAATGTGCATGGACACATAGGATAACATTGAGTTGCTTCTACGGGCAGAACACAAAACTCCTATAGAAGCAACATTTTTTATGCCAATGTGCATGGAGCCTTATAAGAAATACCTGTCACCTGTTGTTAATATCTATCTATCTATCTATCTATCTATCTATCTATCTATCTATCTATCTATCTATCTATCTATCTATCTATCTAAATCAATTTAACTGGGGTCTAAAAGCCTCCTTCATGGAATTAGTACTGACATTTGTTATTTTTCTATCTATTTAGTCATCTATCTTTTTATCTATCCATCTATCACATATTTATCGGATCTCTATATAACCTTAATTAAAACCCTATATTTTGAATCAGCTTTTTAAAGTGTATTAATTACTAAATAAATACTGTTACATCCAGGGATCACATTGTATTTTTGGCCATTTTTTGTTGCTTGTGGTCATCTGAAGTAATAGAGGATGTCATATGTATGTGCCCCCCCCCCCCCCCTCCACCTTGTCCTTTGTCATTGGGTAGAATGGGATATGTGCCAGCATGGATGCTTCTCCTTCTGCCTCACTGACAGCTCTTGTTAAGGCGGTCAAATGGCATTCTAATGGTTTAACAGAGCAGCATCAATCTGTTTATAGGAGGCGATTTTGGTGTAATTTCCCCCGTTTATATGGCCATTATATTTGTGGCTTTGCCCTTTCTCCAAGGAGGAAGAGTGGAGCTGCTCTCCTCCAGTGAGAAGGTCACATCTCTGGGTGGGTAGGAGGAGGTAGATCCCCCAGCTTTGTATTTCTCACTTCAGCTTTAAATGCCATAACCAGTGCAATCTGTCTGTCATTTGTGCCTCAGATCTTCATGAGATCAGAGAAGGAAGAGGAAAAAAATACGAAGCAGCTGCCAAGGCCGAGCTGTGCAGGTCAGTGAATATAGCATTTTTTTCCTCTTTCCTTTTACATTTTTTGCTGCCTTTCCTTCCACGTGGAGAGAATTAGAATGGGATCTTTGCCTTAAAGGGATAGCATGTGTCTGTTGTAACCTAACCCTCCTCTGTTATTGTTCTCCAGTCAGTTTAGTCATTTTAAGGATTTTTTTTCCCCCTTTGCAAATGACCTGGCAATGGCTTTGCACTGAGCTCTGATTTCCTCAGCTCTAGGGACAGGCTCCCATTGCTGTGTAGTGGAGCTCACCTTTTCCTCTATTCTCCTAAAGGCACACTCATCAGCCTTTGGATTACGACAACTGTCATATTTCCTTCCATCAGACGTACACGGTACGGCTCCTGTGTGGGCCAAGCTCGGGGCACTGCTTGTCCTGTAAGGGAGCCAAATGAAATGGTAAGAGATTAGCCTGTGCTGGGGGGTTCGCTTCCATTTACACCCATGGATATGGGTTAAGTGGAAAATGTTTCGTATTACTCAGTCCCTAACAGCCTTGTCAGATGGACTGGGACCTGACCAACCCAGGTGTAAGGAAGAGAGAAGTCCTTCCAGGATCATCCATAGATTTAGGCCATGCTGTGTATGACTGCTATTCTATATCTTCATAAAAATGTCTGCCAGTATGTTTAGACTGTACGTACAAATACAGTGTGGGGATTGTCCTTTGTATGCTATTTATGGGGGATTTATGTATGTTATTTCCTATACAACGTACATATAAATATAGATAAAAAAGTATATATATATATATATATATATATATATATATATATATATATATATATATATATATATATATATATATATATATATATAAAAAGAAATAATAATAATGATACTAGTAGTAGTAGCAGTAATAATAGTAGTTGTTAACTAATAATAGTAATAGTAGTAATAATAGCAAAATAGTAGTTGTTGCTGTTGTAGTATGAGTAATAATAATAATAAAAAGAAGAAGAAGGAGAAGAAGAAAGGGAAAAATGAGAAGAAGAAGAATGAGAAGAAAGGAGAAGAAGAAGAAAAATATTAAATTAACAGAAAAAGTGAAAATGGTCTGGACAGACAAATAGATATTGACAAGTCAGTTTATGATAGATAACAGGTCAGCTTATACTATTATACTATTAATATTACTATCAATTAGAGCAAATGTCACTAGTTTGTCCACTGTCATTAACCTTCGTTAGGCTCGCAGATGAATGTATCTAACTATCTATCTATGATCATATTTCTGTAGAAATCGTATATTTCCCGTTGATATCATTTCTTATGACGGTGGTGTACAGAGAGTACATAGAAACCCCAGCAGATGTTGGTCTTTGATGTCATTTGCTGGGGTTGTAATTATTTTCCACTGTCTGCTGGGACATATCGCGATCAGAGATCTGTAGTGTGAACCACATCTCTACAGTAATAAAGCCCCTTCCGTGCTGAGTTCTTTTGCTGAAAAAAGATTATTTTATCTTTCTGGTTTTTAATCTGCAAACATATCAGCAAGCAGTGATCTGAGATTCTAAGAATGATCGTGCTGCTCATTATGAGAACCGCTGCAATGAGGTCCTTACGCCTTTCCTGCCAAAGGCTATTCATATAGATTAGTCAGAGGAATGCCTGCGACCTCAATACATATCTTTATGATCACCCCTGTATCGAATGACATTAGTGCCACATGCATCCAAAAGCATCCAGTAACATCCATAGATTCTAATAACGACTTGACTAGCCAGACACATATTTTATTATTTTCTGTTCTGATTTTACACATTTTATACAGTGTGCACATGACATAGGGATTGCTGTGTGTTGCTGCTGTCACTTTTCTTTCTCATAGAAGCTGGAGCTGGATGGGCACCCTGTAATTCTGTATAATGAATCCTGTCCCTGTAATCTGTATTAATTAATCCTGGATGTAAAACCTGACTTTACAGAATGGGTGCTCACCTTTGCTATAATTTGAATTATCTATCTATCTATTCATGATTATTTATTTATTTCTAAAACACTCTATCTATCTATCTATCTATCTATCTATCTATCTATCTATCTATCTATCTATCTATATAATATATATATATATATATATATATATATATATATATATATATATATATATATATATCCATATATATATATATATATATATATATCTATGTATATATATCTATGTATATATATATCTATATATATAGATATATATATATATCTATATATGTAGATATGTATAGATATATCCATATATTATACACACGCATGCCCACATCAATTATTTTATAATTATAATTACATATTTATGTTATATAAACATATGCATACATAGAAAATATAATGACAATAACAATAATACTAATAATAATAGTAGTAACGGTAGTAGTAGTAGTAGTATAATGTGAACCCGAGGTTGTAGTAGTAGTAGTAAAAGTAATAATACAAATACAGTATGTGTATATGTGTGCGTGCGTATAATGTGAACCCATACTGGTAGTAGTAGTAAAAATAATAATAAAAAAAATATATGTATGTGTATATAAACACAAAAGTACATATCACACACAATTACATATTATGTATATTAATTAATACGTGTGTATCTGTCGCTCTGTCTCATATATATCTATATATATCTATATATATATAGAGAGATATATATCTATATATATATATATCTCTATATATATAGAGATATATATAGATATATCTCTATATATATAGAGATATATATATATATAGATCTATCTATCTATCTATCTATCTATCTATCTATCTATCTATCTATCTATCTATCTATATATATATATATATATATATATATATATATATATATATATATATATATATATATATATATATATCTATATCTATATCTATATAGATATATATATATATATATATATATATATATATATATATATATATATATATATATATATATATATATATATATATATATCTATATAGATATATATATGTGTGTGTGTGTGTTTGTGTGTCTGTCTTTTAATAGATATATTAATAGATATAGTTATAAATATTAATGTCACATTAAAAAACATTATTATGGACAAGTGTAATCATACTGTGATGGTTACAATTGGAGGCAGTAGACAGGAATTGTCATTGTCCTGTACGTCATCTGCTTTGTATTTTTCCATCCCCGCTTATTACACAGGAGCTTATTATTCAGCCAGTGCTTTGTGCCTCCGCGATCAGCCCGTAGCTGTATGTCTGCATGGATTGGGGGGCATGGAGTGTGAGCAGAGGGCACTGTACCCAGGATCGGGGGCTGTGGTGGTGCAGTCAGTGATCCGGCAGGGAGAGTGATGAGCCCCATGCTGGCTCCTGTCACCTGTATTAGTGCGGGGCTGCACTCCGTCTGTCCGGCTCTAGATGCAGCCATGTGATAGTTAAGGGCTTTGGATGTTAAATGTTTACACTCAAGTGGAGAAATGTGTCAGATGAACTGTTCTCAATGGCCTCTGGAGACATTTAACTAAAACACATCTAGTCTGAGCTAGAGGCAGACAAAATACCTGTAATCCATTTTCCATTCCTGCCATAAATAACCAGTTAACTGAGCTGGAGGAGCCACTGGGAGGCTGCTAGAGAGACGCCCCTATTATCACTACTAGTCCTAAAGAATAAGAATAGTGGTCGTGGGATTGCTATTATTGTTGGTGTTATTATTATTAATATTATTATTATTGCTGCTGTCTCTATTATATTAAGTATGATCATCATTTGTAGTGGTAGCACTTTTACAATTAGACTATTTACACCTAAAATGAAATATTTAGGACCTGAATTTAATTTTTTCCTAATTGTCCTGATTTATTAATGCTAGATTAAATAAGCTGGTGGGGACCACTCCGATGCTTTATTTCATTTGAGACACGTTACAGTCTCACCATATATTCTTTCTACTTTGGGGTGACTGTACAATCTCATTGAAATGTACCAAAACTATGTAATATTGGGCAAACCTATACACTCCAATGGAATTCTATCCAGTTCCATGGGTCTTTCCATTAGTTGTTGTTAAGGAAAAGGAAACGTTTCAATCGCATTGTCTAGTCCATGACTCCCATAGGCATGATGGGACTTGTGGTTCCACAACAGCTGGAGGGCCGCCAGTTTGACAACCCCAGTGTATGGCCAGTTGATTTACTAAAGCTATGCAATATGGAGATCTGCTCAATCTCTCTTTGTATCCAATCAGACAGGCACTTGCACTGCATCATTGTTGGCAGATCCAAAGCAGATTGTATAATCAGATTGTAGGGTGTGTGTGATAAACTGAAGGCAGTGTAGAGAATGAAAGCTGCAATCTGATTAGCTGCCTTGATCATCTGCCTGCCTTTACAGTACTCCAGCTCAGTAAGCCATTCAGGGCTAGGCATGCAGTAATGAAGGGAAGCAGAATTTGGTGGAGCCCTGAAATCAGATCAGCATTTTCCCTACTTCTGGCCAGCCAGCCCCATCCACAATCCTCCTCTCTTCTCCCATGTAGGCTGAACAGAAGTTGTTTTACATAGGAAAGTATTGTGAGCTGTGCCCTGGGCCGTGTCCTCTGTCTAACCCTGGGAGATTCAGCCCTGGGCTGTTTATACAGCTTTACCTGTACTACCATAGGGCCCTGTTCAATCAAACCCCAACCTAATGTAACCTAATCCAGGCATGATCGCTATTGAAGAGGCTTCTTCTCCAGCCCCCAAGCAGAGGACACACAGAAATTCGGACCAGGTGTGGCCTCACTTCACCCACTTCAAAAGAGAATGGAAGTCAAACAGTTCTCTCCAGATTTGGGGGGTTCCATTGTTTCCATGAACATTTTCTGCCCATTTCCTGAACGCTGCTGACCCCTGATATGGAATCCAACTACTGCTCTTCATTATTCCCATATTAAAGAGCTTGGGAGCTATCAGCGACAATCAGGTTATCGTTCCTTAAGAATACATGACGTGAGTGTGATGTCATTTTCATTTCCTGGCTAGAGCAAGATAACCGTGTGGGCTTCATCAATGTTTGATGAAAGTATATTATAATCATAAATGCCTTCTTTTTTTATATGTCAAGCGTTCATTGGGCTGATTTACTAAAGAGGTTTAGAATGCTCACACGATAAATGGTGTCAATATTCCTTTCACCAATCTGATCATGTGCAGATTACATAAGTAAACAGGGATTTACTTTTCAAATGGGTTGGAAAATAAATATGAATGTCAACATTTGCACAATTTATTGGGGTTGATTTGTTAAAGGCAAAAAAGCTGTTCACTTTTGCTGTAATTTAGAAAAGATGGAGAAGCTGTGCTTACTTCCATTATCCAACTATATGCAAGCTAAAATATATCTTTCTTGTACATGATTAGGTGTTTTGACTTAACAAATTAAATTTACTAAGCTAGGAGAAATTTCCCTTACAAAGTGCAAATTTCCTTGCAAAGTGCTTAGTGACTGTGGTGACATGTCACTATGCAAATAATACCCAATTACATGGGGGGCTCGCCTGTGTTTGAGTGATGAAATTCAGCAGGAGTCGTCACATTCACTAAACTCTGGGGAAAGTTAGCAACTTCCCTTGCAAAGTGAGCAGTTTAAAAAATAAAGCCCAGTGTGCTAAGATTATGAAGTATTTTAGTAAAATCAATATATATATATATATATATATATATATATATATATATATATATATATATATATATATATATATATATATTTATTTATATTTATATATTTATTTATATATATTACATTCTGCAGTAACTGCAAACTTTTTATTGCCTCCATTGTAAACCCTTCACACACAACTAGCCACTGGCCAGCAGTCCTAGGTGACCTTTTCCTAGCAGAGGTCACTCCATGCTCTGCCGGTCCCATATTCCCATTGTCAGATTTGTACCTGAGCTCTGGAATGAGCCTTGGATTGTGTCCCTTTGATTCAAAGCGACGTGTGAGTAAAGTATTCAGAGCTGGAGGCAGAGCTGGCTCCTTGGGTGGTATATCAGAGCGATCTGTAAGACATAACCCCCTCCAGCTCTGCTTCACCCATGTCTCTGTCCTGCCATGTTATCCCAAAGGCCTCTGTAGGCGATTTCTGCACTTCTTTTATTTTCCTGAAGGTCTCAGCTTGAAAAAGAACACAATCAGTTGGGATCTCAGTGGCAGGTTCCTTCATTTCAAACCCAAATTAGACGCCCTTTATCTCCACCATTGTTTTAGTTAATTGGGCAAACAAAGAGGGCTATTAGTGATGAGCTGTCAATTAGGGAGCTGCTGGGGGGTGAGTTGACTGGTCACTGTGCTGTCAACTGGGAACTTCTGGAGTGGGTTTAGTGGTCACTGTGCTGTCAACTGGGAACTTCTGGAGTGGATTTAGTGGTCACTGTGCTGTCAACTGGGAACTTCTGGAGTGGATTTAGTGGTCACTGTGCTGTCAACTGGGCACTTCTGGAGTGGGTTTACTGGTCACTGTGCTGTCAACTGGGAACCTCTGGAGTGGGTTTAGTGGTCACTGCGCTGTCAACTGGGAACTTCTGGAGTGGGTTTAGCGGTCACTGCGCTGTCAACTGGGAACTTCTGGAGTGGGTTTAGTGGTCAACCGGGAATGTCTGGAGTGGGTTTAGTGGTCACTGTGCTATCAACTGGGAACTTCTGGAGTGGGTTTAGTGGTCACTGTGCTGTCAACTGGGAACCTCTAGAGTGGGTTTAGTGGTCACTGCGCTGTCAACTGGGAACATCTGGAGTGGATTTAGTGGTCACTGTGCTGTCAACTGGGAACTTCTGGAGTGGGTTTAGTGGTCAACCGGGAACATCTGGAGTGGGTTTAGTGGTCACTGTGCTGTCAACTGGAAGCTTCTAGGGTGTATTTAGTGGTCACTATGCTGTCAACTGGGAACTTCTGGAGAGGGTTTAGTGGTCACTGTGCTATCAACTGGGAACTTCTGGAGTGGGTTTAGTGGTCACTGTGCTGTCAACTGGGAACCTCTAGAGTGGGTTTAGTGGTCACTGCGCTGTCAACTGGGAACATCTGGAGTGGGTTTAGTGGTCACTGTGCTGTCAACTGGGAACTTCTGGAGTGGGTTTAGTGGTCACTGTGCTGTCAACTGGGAACTTCTGGAGTGGGTTTAGTGGTCACTGTGCTGTCAACTGGAAGCTTTTAGGTGAGTATAGTGTGCTGTCAACTGCAAGTTTCTGGAGTGGGTTCGGTGGTCACTGTGCTGCCAACTGGGAACTGCTGAAGTGGGTTCATTAGTCAGTGTGCTGTCATTTGGGAGCTTCTGGAGTGTTTTCAGTGGTCACAGTCCTGTCAATTGGGACCTTCTGGGGCTTTTCAGTGATCAATGTGCCCATCAGATAAATGGATCTCCCCATACAAGTACAGGGCAGTGTTGTGTCTTCTCCTATCTTATCTGAGATCTGGGCTGCTGTCACAGGCTTATCTCAGTCGCCCTTCCTATTCATCATGATCTCTTGATTATAGACTCATGTATATTAAATCCACTTTACTGACCAGAATTCAGCATAGTCTCTACAGGGATAACCTCTAACCAACCCATACATTCACGCCATTATAAGAACGACACACTGTAGTCGGCCATTGTTTTCCTGGCTCTCTTCTAGGCAGATCAGAAGATACATAACTGCTCTATAACGATCATTGAGGAGCATCCTTGGATCAGAGGATACATTGTTATCAGTAAGAATAATAAGGCAATTTGTTGTAACAGAATTGTATTGTTTTTATTTTGTAATGAATGTCTTATAATTGTATAGGTCTACAGTGAAATATTAGCGCTGTCATCAGGAATTCTTAGGTAAACAATCAGATAGATGGCCTGGAGGCACACTAAAGACTGACAGGCTGAAAACTGTTTGGGATTTTAAAGGGATCTGTGCGACAGAAGTTATTAGTGAATCACAAAGCTCCTGTGACTCACAGGTCAATTAGTACTGTCACAAATACATACAGCATTGTGACACAGGACAGCTACTATAAATGATATATAGTCTCTGATATGAAGATGATTGCCACCACACACCTGATGGTATCTGCAGATCACTGATATGTCAGGAAGACAATGAATGATCTACAGCCGCCTTAGTACCCCTAATTGGGCAGGAGAATACATTAATTGAGTATAACTTTCAGTGATTGATGCAAATCTTTGTGGCATGTCATGCTGGGACATGTGGTGCTCTACGCCCTGTCCTGGATCGGTGTCAGTCCTGGCAATCCTCTGGCCCGTGCTCCTGTAATGCACCATTTGCTGGCTGTTTATTCGGACCGTGACGTCACTGTTCCTGGCGTCGGTCAGGCTGGCCAATGCCGGGCAATGCTGAGCATCAAAAGAGCAACTTCCCAGGACAATGCAGGCGGATCACACTGGGATCACTCCGATCTGCTTCATCTATGCTACTCTCTGGGGCTCACTTCGTTATTGGTGGGAGCCTATCATACATGGATGGGGTCGGAAGATTCATATATGAAGATATTGTTTTATAATATAATAGTGTGTGAGCTCTTTATCACTGCTGTGTTTAAATCCCTGAGCGATGTGTTGTGTTTGCTGCATCGCATAATGTCAGTGTACCTGACGGGGCCGACACGGCCTGATGCATTATAGGGACAAAGCAATAGCAATCTGCATCGCTGAATTATACACCTATTAATGTGCATTGCAATGTCATACAATCACTGTCTGGGTGCTACAGATAATATATATATATATATATATATATATATATATATATATATATATATATATATATATATATATATATATATATATATATATATATATATATATATACACAATATTTTGTAGATAGAATAGACGCAAACATGGAAAGTCCAAAAAAAATCAATCATCAGATACATTTATAGTTTCCATGTCCCTGTTCTACCCAGTAGGGTTGGGGGGGGGGGGGGGGTCTTTGTTGTAATTCTCCCGTAGTTGATTGGATGAAGATAATTGAATGATGTACAGATCACAGCTTCTAAAATCCTTTCATTAACTGTCCCTGCCGGTATATGAATGACGATCAATACAATACCGATCTGAAATAAACTCCCCAATGTCCAATGGCAGGTAGATTACAAGGCAAAAATCTCCAAATACAGAATAAGCGGGGTGATTACTATAGATGGGTACCGGCACCACGGATCGGACTATATATACAAAATGTTCAGCAACTTCGCCCAGTTCTGGATTATTCTACATATATATCTATAATAAATCATCTATGGATCAATCACCTCTGTTCTCTGTACTTATCTTCTATCTATCTATTATTTATCTGTCTATTTATGTATCTATATCTATATTCTATCTCTCTATTGCTATCTATCTAGGTATTTAGCTATCTTTTTATAAGTGTGTATATCTATCCTTCAGTATATCTTTTATTTACTAGCCTGTTTCTGTATCTCTAATCAACATATCTATCATGTATCCATTAATCTGTATTAGTGTATATATATATATATATATATATATATATATATATATATATATATATATATATATATATATATATAAATCTATCTATCTATCTATCTATCTATCTATCTATCTATCTATCTATCTATCTATCTATCATATCTGTGTATCTATCTGCCTATCTATTTATCTTTCAATCTACCATTCAATGCATCTATTATTTTCTGTCTATTTATGTATCTATATTCTATCTCTCTATATCTATCATCTATCTTTCTATCTATCTATCTATCTATCTATCTATCTATCTATCTATCTATCTATCTATCTATCTATCTATCTATATATCTATCTATCTATCTATCTCTACCAATGTATCTATATTTATCTATTTATCTATCCCTCTCCATTTATCTATCTTTTTATAAATGATCTATCTTTCTATCAAAATATTTATTATTTATTTGCCTGTGTATGTATCTATTTACCTAGCCACCAATGTATTTATATGTATCTATCTGTAGATGCTATCTATCTATCTATCTATCTATCTATCTATCTATCTATCTATCTATCTATCTATCTATCTATCTATCTATCTCAATATATCTATTATATATATCTGCTATTCATGTATCTATAATCGATCTAGTAACCAATGTATCTGTGATTGATCGGTGTGTGTGATGGTGACACAGGACAGTGCCGGTAGTAGAGGGGACACCCAGTAGCCGTAGTTGCTCGGTGTCAGTGTTATTCCTCTGTGTACCGCTAGGGGATGCAGTGACTCAGGGGACCGGAGGGATCATGCTGTGCAGCCAATCAGAGGTCAGCTCCCTGTCCCCGGCCCTCTCCTCTACTTGTTGTAGTCCCGGCCATTCGGTGTCGGTGACACCCAGGGGACACATAATGATCTTTCTGTCACCTGGCTCAGTTCTATAAACATCTACACACAGCTCTAGTTCTCCAACCATGGTGTTAGTAAAGGGCGGGCTGTGATCGTGTATTGGGAGTATCAGTAACTTTCCATTGGCTGCTCCCTGCCATGCACAGTGTCGGTATCGGCCTGTCTATGTGCGATCGTACACTGGTCTCCTATAGGAGAAGTTAAAGGGCCACACCGCAGTCCCTGAGCTGACAGACACATTGGAGGGGCGTGGCGGACGGGTTGAGTGGGCGGGGTGCTGCGTAGTGTCCTATTCCCTTCCTCCTCAGTGACAGGCCCCGCCCCCTACACTGATGACAGTGGAACCTCCTTAAGTTGCGTCTCGCCACAGCTGTCTGCGATCATTGAGCCGCCTGGCGCCATCCTGCTCCTTTCAGAAAGAATGCCTTCACTGTAAAAAAAAAAAAAAAAAAAAGAGAGAGAGAGAGAGGGGAGAGAAAACAGGAGATCCGATCAAGCAGTTTGAAGTCGTTTCCTTGGATCACATAGCCCTTCCCTGCTGCTTTGTAGTGTGGGACTCTAGGAGGTCCTCCAGGGTGGAGGTACACAACTTTTCCTGGGACCCTTACCTTGTTCTTTTATCACAAGGAGGGAGCCCGACTCTCCGGCACACCTGATGGCTCTCCGGCACACCTGATCTGCCATTCATTCCAAGCACCACTTTTTTTTTTTAAAAAAAAACATTTTTGTTGTTGTTGCAACTTTTCTAAGAGTCATTCTAAAGTTGCTGTTTTCTTTCCATCGCAGGTAGCAGACTTCTGTGGATCTGGTTTTGTTTTTTTATTTTTTTGATTGCTCTATTATTCCTATTTTGCATTGGACTTTCTCCTGGCTGTGTGGACAAGTGAGCAGCGATTCGAGTGCGATTGTCGGCAATGGATGTCCCAGCATCAGATCAGCCTCGCTGGGTCGGGAATCACCTTCACCCTGCAGTACTCAATGGACAGCACCATGACACCCATCACCCGGCACTCAGCCACTCCTATGTGGAGCACTCCCAGTACCCCCTGTCCGAGGAGGTGGATGTACTCTTCAATATCGATGGCCAAGGCAACCATGTCCCCGCCTTCTATGGCAACTCCATGAGACCAGTCCAGAGGTACCACACGGCTACCCACCACAGTAAGTGTCATCTACCTACCACCTAAGCAGCTAGACAACTCTTTAATAGGAGGCTCAATCACAAAGCTCAAGAGTGGCCATACACATTGCAATCTGATTGTACAATATCATTTAAACTTATCAAAACTATGTTAAATGAGGACTAACCTGTACAACCCAATTCATTTCTATCCGGTCCCAGGAGCCTCTACATTACATACGTGATGGTAGATATAAAGGACATTGTACATCCAGATTGGACAGTGTATGGTCGGCTTTAAGGTTCTTTGTTTAGGCACAGTGACTGCAATTTTTAGATCCGATTGGACACACCTAAAAATAACTGTCACTTTTTTATGCTTTATTATGGTCTATAATTAGCTATGTGGATTGAACCTGCCTTTGTATATCATGCACTGATACCTTTCGTTTATTTGGTTACATTGATCCCGGATTCAAGCAGTAAAACTTTATAAAAATAAAAAAAGTGTCGTCTGGTATATATATATATATATATATATATATATATATATATATATATATATATATATATATATATATATATATATATGACAAAGTAACAATGGACACAATTCTAATTTGTATGTGTTTTACTGCATGCATTTAGGAGCATGGTGAATTTATACTATATACTACTTTATACAAACCATATATACTATATACTACTTTATACAAACCATATATGCTATATACTACTTTATGCGTACTATACTATGCATACTATACTATACTATATGCTGCTTAATGCATACTATGTACCTTATACTCTACTTTTGACATACTATATACTGTATAGTATAGTATATAGTACAGCATATACTTTATACTACTTTATACATACTATATACCTTATACTATATACTACTTTTTACATACAATATACTGTACTTTATACATACTATATACTGTATAGTATATACTTTATACATACTATATACTGTATAGTATATACTTTATACAACTTTATACATACTATATACTGTATAGTATATACTTTATACGACTTTATACATACTATATACTGTATAGTATATACTTTATACTGCTTTATATATACTTTAAACTACTTTATACATGCTGTGGATACTATATAGTTTAATACAGTAGAAATGACAATCACAATGCTGGCACTTGGCAGCATGGTTGCTGTATAAGATATTTGGAAAGATGTGCGATGTGCCCCCAAGCTGACCGATCTCTCCTGATCTCAGCACAAGGGGGATCGCTAAGCCGTACAGAGACTATTGTAGAGTCTAGAAGTGCTTTGTGAAAACAAAGTGTATCTAGTATTTTCACACTATTTCTGAACAGTTTCCTGCCCTGGTATGAGTGTCTAGCTCTAACCACCTCCTCTTCCTCTGCTGCCTTTTCATACCAGGTAGAATGTTAGACACTACAATAACCAATAATGGCTGATTCCACCACTAGATCCCCCGTATACACTTCCCATAGATCCAGTGTGTGCAATGTTCCATGTAGAGCCCCAGCCACTATATGATTGCAGCATAGTCCTGTTCAGTGTATGAGGATCCGGATTATTTCATATAAATAACATTACTCTGTGACAATATCATTTTGTTGTATTGTAGTGTTTGCTTTATATGGGGATCCGTGTGGTTGGATTGTCAATATTGTGTCCTACATTAATTTGGTTCATTATCAGAGTACAGTAATAGGACATTATTACAGTACTTTATAAAATGTCTTTGATTCAGTCCATTATTGTACCAGGATCTGGAGATATAACCACATAAAAATATCACCTGTCCTTGCTTATTATTGATCGCCTATTAATCCAGAGCACAGATATATTTTAAAACATAGATCGGTAAAAAAAAGTTTTCAGTGATTGAAGTCTTACTATATGAGTCTTTTTTTAGGTCAAGTGTGCCGCACCCCTATCCTGCACCCCTGGTTGGATCATAGCAATAAGAGCATAGGTGGAACCCATGCAGCATCCCCATGGAACCTGCCTTCCTTCTCCAAGACCCACAGCCCTGGACCTCTGGCTGTGTACCCCCCAGCGTCTTCTTCATCCCTGGTCCCTGGACACTCCAGCCCCCTCTTCAACTTCCCTCCAACTCCACCTAAAGATGTCTCTCCGGACCCCTCCATATCCACCACTGGCTCGGGCGCCTCCAGCCGCCAGGAAGACAAGGAGTGTATCAAGTACCATGTGTCCTCCGACTCCATGAAACTAGAGTCCTCTCACCCTAGATCCCTTGGAGGGGCCTCTTCAGCCCACCACACCATCTCCAACTACCAGTCCTATGAGTACGGCGCTGGCCTCTTCCCCCCAAATCTCATGGGGGGATCCCCGACCAGCTTTCAATGCAAGTCAAGGCCCAAAACACGATCGAGTACAGGTAGGAGTCTCCTACAAAGTCAATTCATATCTATGTGTGCCTTCCAAAATTATTCTTCTGAGTCAAAGTTTCCTCCAAGCCTTGAGATGTCGTCTGATTGTGTAAAACCCTCTGCCGCATGCTCATTTATCCAGTGGCATCATTTCTGGTGCTTCCAAAATCAGAAAGGGGGAAAAAAAAAAGATTTATTTTAAAAGATTAGTTTATGATTAGATGGATGAAGCTAGCCCAGGATTTGGGGGTTCATAAAATAAATGACCATCTTTAATTAATGATTTTTCAGGCCCTACATACAGCTGTGAGAGTCAGTACTCCCGTGTTAAAGGGATACAGATGGAAAAATACTATGGGTCAAGGTGATAAATAATTATATAAATACTAGGTAATATATCCTATGGGTCAAGGTGCTAATTTATATATATATATATATATATATATATATATATATATATATATATTATAATTGCACAGACCTCCAGCCCATCAGATCTTTAGGGATAGGTGTCATTAGAAGGGTAAGAAGGAAGGGGAGTCCTAGAAAATAATATCTCACAAGGGTGCTAGTTAATATAGATACACAATATAATATTGCTCAGAGGTCATTTGAGGGGTGTTTAAATCTGGGGGCAGTCTCAAAAATTAATATAACCCATGGGTCAATGTACTGATTATTATAATATAATCGAATATAAAGAATACATAAAATATAATATAGACTTAAATAGATGTTTGTCCCAGCAGATCTTTAGGAATACATAACATTTGAGGGGGGTGAAGCTGAGGGAAACCCCAGAAATGAATATAGCTTATGGATAAATGTACTAATTATCATATTATTATATAATATAGACTTGCGCAGACGCTTGTCCCAGCAGATCTAAGAACACATGGAGTTTGAGGGGTATGAAGTTGGGGGCAGCCCCAGAAATGAATATAGCTTATGGATCAATGTACTAATATTATTAAAGTCTACTATATAGACTGGCACAAACGTTTGTCCCAGCGGCTCTTTAGAATCACATGCCATTTGAGGGGGGTAAAGCTGGGGGCAGCCCCAGAAACGAATATAGCTTATAGATCAATGTACTAATTACTATATTATTATAATATATAAAATATAATATAGACTTTCATAGATGTTTGTCCCAGCAGATCTTTAGGAATACGTATTATTCGAGGGGTGTGAAGCTGGGGGCAGCCCCAGAAATGAATATAGCTTATGGATCAATGTACTAATGATTAGATTATTAGAATATGATATAATATAGACTTGGACAGATCCTTGTCCCAGCAGATCTCAGGAACACATGGTATTTAAGAGGTGTGAAGCTGGGGGAGGGGGGGGGGGGCTCAGGAATGAATATAGCGTATGGATCAATGTACTAATTATTATATTATTAAAATATGATATATAAAATATAAAATAGATTTGCACAGAGGAGCAAATGAGAGGGGATTATTGCGGTGCCATAGACAACTCAATATTAGAATAGAAAAAATAAATGTTATTACAATAAGTTAAAAGCCCACAATGCAGTATACTGAATCACATAGGATAAAGGAAGCATATTCGCACAGACGTTTGTCCCAGCAGAATAGATGGCATCCAAGCTGGGGTTTGCCCTGCAGAGCTGTGTGTGAAATAGGAGATGAGGAATCCAGAAAAGTACCAGTGTCAGGGCCTGGCCTGGGATGAGATGTGTTTTCAGAGGGGGGTTTTCCAGGGTAACATTTGCTTTGCTTGTCTGGGCCGGGGACTGTCTCTATTTAGTTGATACGTTTGAGTTAATCCAATTATTTTCAGACTGCTGCACGCGACAGTTTCATTGTTTATCCAGCGCCAAGAAGTTTAATAGGGTCCGGATGTGGTCAGGCTGACCAGAATAGAGAGGATCTGCCTGCACTGCACACAGGGCTGGGGACAGGGCTGTCAGCTGCCACTGCATATACATCCACATGACTGTGCCAGTGTGGAAAGACATGCCACATAGACAGCCTACCAGCTTATGCATTGTGCCCTCATCACATGCAAGTCACTGGGATCTGTGGGACTACAGCTTTCAGCATGATCTACCTGCAGATCCTTAGTTACACAGCAACTGATTCATATTTATTCCTATAGGAAGGCTGCTCAACTGACATTTTTTTTGTGCTGCGTGATTTATTATAAAACATTGATACTTACCTAGCTGCCTTATTAAAAATGCAAACAGCCAAAAGCGATACATCTGATTTTTTTTTTTTTAATACATTTTTTTTTATAACGATCCAGAGAGAATGGAATGATTTCTGTGAGTGTGTATGAAGCTGGGTGATGTTGAGCCATTAGAGCAGTGAACTGTCACTGAGACACGGCAGCCTGGTTCTATAGCGAAGCTTCAATGCCTTCACCAGCCCATCAGCGAGCTGCTGCATGGAGAACTAGGTCAGCCTGGTTTCTCTCACCCACATAAGCTGTGCTGTAGAAAACCCCAAGATCAGGTAAACAAAAAGTCTCAGCACTAGTCATCCATAACTAAACCCCAACCCTAAAAAAAAAAAGTTTTCTTCTCTGTTTTATTCCTAGACTAGCCAGATCAATGGTGATATAACAAAAAAAAAAAAAAAAAACATAGAAACTAAAATCAAAGCTGAGGGTGCTGTGGATGGTTGGCATGCTGTTTTTTAATAAGATCTAGATGCCTTACAACTGTGCCTGTGTGACATTTGTAAAGTGACAACGACTATCTTCTCTGGAAAAACAGTTGTAAGGTGGTGAGTGTGCTGCTAGAGTACAGGAAACAGGCTTACCATGGGCTCTGTGTATTTTTCTAAAAAGGCCTCCCACCTCTCAGCAATGAACTGTCAGCTGTAGGATGAGGCCTGAGTCTTGTGCACCTCTGAGCTGCAAATACATGATGATAAATACCTGATTGACATGAGATTATTTAAGTCCTTCCCAGTCCTTTCTTCAAATAAATTCTTTACTACTTGTGCAAAAAAAAGTGAGACAAAAAAAAAAAGGCACCAGAGAGACAAGAAAGCATTTGGACAGGTTATAAATGACAGCTTATTTCCTAATAGCTGTCACAAGTCAGCCACTTTTAATGCTGAAAAATAAAGTTTGTAGAATCCTAAAGGCAGGAATGCATGAGTAGTAGTGAAAGCGCGTTATTTACTTTGTATGATTTAGTATTTCACCTTCTCTATGTATCCTTTGTAGGGTTTTGTAAAGCACAGCTTACATGATCAGTTGTGCTCCATACAAACACTTAGTCCCTTCAATAGAATGTCTGCTCTTCAAAGGCCAAGTGCTCCCGCTACAGTGACAAATATCAATATTTTGTCACACTTTGTTTAGCAAGAATGCACCTATTTTCAATGGCAAACAATGGAAGGTATACTCAAGCCATTAAAGTAAACAGGACCTCTTATATTTACTGCTGTTCAGAGGCAAAACCATTGAAATCAGCCTCTTCAAACCCACCTGGAAAATGGTGGTTAGAGTACTTTGAAAAGTAGGTTAAGGGGGGCGGGAGGGTGTTTAAATAAACCACAGCAGTATATGTTACAGAACCCTGCAAATGTTTGATGCTAAAAAAGTTACTAGGTGTTCAGTTAAGCATGAAAGCACTGAGGTCATGTGTCACTCACCTGTCCAACTGTTTGTATTTACAGAGTATGGAATGTTGCTGGTTCTATATAAACAATGCATACTTTTCATTTTTACAAGCTGCATTTTATTCTAACCTTTATCAGGTACTACTGAGGCAATGTAGTAATATTTGTATTAAAATATATAAAGGATACATTTTGTATAAATCATGGAAGTGCTTGCTGTCCTGTTAACTTGTATCATTTATAATTAGCACAAAAACAAATATCTAAACCTTGATGATTTGGGACTTCACAGGTATTCTCCTCCAAAGTAAAAAAAAACCCTTTAGCAGGTTGTTTTTTATTTTTTATTTTTTTAACATTTTTTTTATAATAAGTTACAAAAGTTATATATGATACAATTTAATGGCTACTTGATCCCAAATAAAATAGTACACTCAAAGAGCCTTTCAATCCTAGCTTAGAAAACACAGTATAGTAAAATGATCCTATAAAATATTATATGTGTATGCATTATAAGAATTGTTTATCAACAGTGTATGCATTGTCACTTTAGATACTTAAATAAATAGTTAGTATCTAATGGAAAGGGATACTCCTTTAATGACCCATTTATTATGTTACTTTATAATAAGTTGTTAAATATATATATATTATAACATCTAGCTGATGCCATAAATAGTAAACTTTTTTGGCCAATTCACGTTTCAAATGTAGCTTATAAAAACACAGTATACTAAAATGATCCTCAAATACTATAATATTTATTTTTACGTTATAAGAATTGTTTATCGACAGCGTATGCGTTGGCACTTTAGATGCTGCATTGAATATTTTGCGCCTAAAGGACAGAGATGCTACCTTAATGATCGCTATAGCATATTACTTTATAAAAATCCTAATCATTTAATGTCTAGTTGATCCTGTAAGAGGTACACATTTTTGGCCAAGGAGTCTTTCAATTGCAAACACAGTACAGTAAATATTCATAAAAAATATATAATATATGTGTGTACATGATAAAGATTGTTTATTGACAGCCTATGCATTGGCACTTTATGGGCGGAAATAAGTATTCATCCTCTAAAGGACATGGATTTTTCTATAAAGAAAAATGACCCATTTTGCAAATGTATTTATAAAAAGTTAAATGATACCATTTAATGGATAGCTGATCCCATAAATAGTACACATTTTGTCCAAGGAACCTTTCAACTGTGACTTATATAAACACATTACAGTAAAATATTCCTAAAAAAAAATATATGTGTATACATTAAAAAGATTGTTCATCGACAGAATATGCATTGGCACGTTGGATGCTGAATTGAATATAACTCAAAGTGTGTTTTTTTACCACAGGGTGCTTTCGTTAAAATAAAAAATAAAAATCCTCCTATGTAATATCATTCATTCAGTGTGTTGCTTTATATGATTTTCTATAGTCACTAAATAGGCAAAAACCAGGAGAAGAGGAAGCCTGGCTGGAATGCAGTCAAACTGGCTAATTCTCACTTTGATAAATGTGCTTCAGTATGTCTAGTTACTGTAGTACAGTTAGCTTAGGATATAGTAGCAAAGCATGATGGGAGATAGACTTATGCAAACAGCACAATGGAGTTTGCATAGATGTAGTTTCCCCACGTTTTTAGAAAATCAAGACTTCTGAGATTCTTTTTCTCTAGTCCAGCAGTTTTTTATAACTACTAATCTGTCTTGAACATTTACAGTCAAATTTTATGGCAGCTTAGTAAGATGAATTTGTAAATGCATACACAATTGTATGTAAACTTTAATATAAGGAGTCATTTACGAAAGAGTAATTTTGTACTGGCTCAACAAACCTAGATTTGTTATAATTTTCTGATCAAATTTAGAGAAGAATTTGCATATATTATTTATATTGGTTCTAAGTTGACTGAAATCAAGATATATACACAAAAGGTGCTATAAAATCCCCTTAGAAAGTCACCCTGATACTGTATATACAAACATTGTTACTTACTAAAGGTATATGTGTTTACTTCAATTATCAAGTCAGGGAGCAATTAAATGACAATCCCAGAGAGTTTTAAGGATACATTTGTGAGTGCGTGTAAATCTTACTCCTCTTGGCAAATTCTCATTGTAATGCCCCGTACACACGGTCGGATTTTCCGATGGAAAATGTCCGATCAGAGCGTGTTGTCGGAAATTCCGACCGTGTGTGGGCTCCATCGGACATTTTCCATCGGATTTTCCTAGACACAAAGTTTGAGAGCAGAATATAAAATTTTCCGACAACAAAATCCGTTGTCGGAAATTCCGATCGTGTGTACACAAATCCGACGGACAAAGTGCCACGCATGCTCAGAATAAATAAAGAGATGAAAGCTATTGGCCACTGCCCCGTTTATAGTCCCAACGTACGTGTTTTACGTCACCGCGTTCAGAACGATCGGATTTTCCAACAACTTTGTGTGACCGTGTGTATGCAAGACAAGTTTGAGCCAACATCCGTCGGAAAAAATCCTAGGATTTTGTTGTCGGAATGTCCGAACAAAGTCCGACCGTGTGTTCGGGGCATAAGAGTGTTGGCATACCTTAAAAATGGTAGTAAGCTTAAGCTTTTAAGTATAGGTTATTCTCTGGCCGCAATACTACTTCTTAAATTCAATTGAATACATTCCAGGATCAGCAACCTATTGTTTAAATGAATTTTATATTTCAAGCTTAATTGCATTGTTCCCTCTATGCACCTAGGATAGCTGCTTTGCTGACTCCTAGAACAGGTTGATTATAGCAAAATCTCTATCAATGATCAGGGTTTATGATTATTTAGAGATCTCTGCACTGAAAGGTTTTAAGAGCTCAGGGATACCAACAAAATAATACCTATTAATAATTTAGTGACAGAAAATATTTGCTGTAATAGTTTTTTATATGCTTGAACCCAGGATGACACCACATTTAAATGACAGTCCTTTTTTTTTGGGGGGGGGGGGGGGTGTATTGCAATGTGATCTGTTGTCAATTATAAAGCATATGCCTCTATTTAGCACATTGTTTTCAGTGCTTGAACGTTATTATTGTTATTACTCGCTGAAACACGCAGAATGTGAAAGGTTTTCCTGTTTAATATGCAAATGTCACTAGTAGTTACCACAAGAAGGCTCAGTCAGCAATACTGTGCTTTCACTTTTGAATGATCAGATATAAACTAATCAAATCATGTAGTAAAGGGGATGGAAATGTACCCACTAAATAACAGCAAATCTAGTAACTGACAGACTAAATCTCCAAAATATTAACAGAATAAAGCATCAAATTATTAACACCAAAAAAAAAAAATAAAAAATTATATATATATATATATATATATATATATATATATATATATATATATATATATATATACAAACAAACTAACAGGCAATGTCAGGCTAAGGAAGAATTAAAAAATAGTGACAAGCATATAATATGATAACCCTGACTGCATGTTTATGGGGTTGTGAGAAACTGGACCACATTAGTCTATGCTGTAGTGCCATTTGGTTCATTAATAAAGTCACGCCATACTGAAAAGTTTAATAAAAAAAATATGACAGTGCGTTCAGAATTACCCTATCCAGGTGTGGGAAATTTGATCTCAATTCACTTTACTTTTCTACTGTTCCATTTTGATTTGTCCCAGGCTCACATAGTCACGCGATTCTTCATTTTTAATCATGTGCACTTGTTTTAGGAATCTCTAACATGTATAAATATATGTAGTACAGGAATTAAGTTCCGTCACGCACTGTTCTTCCAAAAAGATTATCAGATTGCATGGATTCTATTTAATGTATTTTTTCTACAACCACAATGGCGTTTAGTTAAAAAAAAAAAAAAAAATCCAATAGAGATGCAAAGCAATCATAGGCTTTTTAGGTGTCATCTTGTTGGCAAAAAATAGTTTTGTTATTAGTAATGTAAACAGAATTTTGTATTTCAATTTCAAGCTGGTTTCTTAAAAAAGCCTTTTAATAGTACTATCCAAAACCTCATGTTTCCTGTTTTGCATGGTTTGTTATTTTGATAATACTTTGCAAATTATTATGTTACTAGGTGCCCTATGACAAAGGCTCTCAGTGAGTGTTATGAATATCCCAGGGGGAACTTTTGGCAAGGTCAAGGGGTTCATCTACCTAGTAAACCACATTTAGTACAGTTTAAAACTTCCAGCAACATAAATCATATTTAAAAAAAAACCAAACAAGTCACTCAAGATGTTAAAAGCATTAGAGGTGACTTGGAAAACATTTATTAGCAGAGCAGATGATAAATGTATGCGTGTCAAGGGGTATTTCAATTAAGCAGACCTACAGCAGTCAGGTCGTGGCAAACCTTGACTTTTAAAAAATGTAATGTATGAAAAAAAACACAGACCCAGACCCAGTAGATTACAAGCATTTCCAATATTACATATCACATTCTAATTGTCCCAAACTTCAGTTGAAGAAAAAATATTTTACAGGTAGTCTTCCTTATGCAAGAGTAGTATAAAAAGTCCTTTTTTACTATGCTTTGTCCCAGTCTTTGGTGAGAAGCTCCTCTTTAGGCCTAGTCTAATCAACAACATAATACGACTATCTGCACCCAATCACATTTCTTGTGGGGTTGTTTGGTCTGTACATAGTAGACATTGAGCAAATGGCTTACATTAGGCCTAAGTGTATGCACTGCTTTTATAATCTTGGGAGATTTTAATATACTTAGATTACTTCTATACATAAGAAGTATGGGATTTTGAATGTTATTTTTTTTTTAGTAAAGTAATCTTTACAGCAGATCATCGTTTGAGGTTGAAGCATGTGGAAAACCATAAAATAGATGGTTGTATGTTATGGAGGTTGCAGCATGTACAGTATAGCTAGACCTTTTAGAGACATGGAGAGCATTGATTAAAATGTGCTGTGCAGTATTTGTTCTTTATTTCAAGTGAATCAAAAGGAATAGAAAAATGTGCATGGCACTCTTGAATGTCATTGCTCCTGAATATGATTGCTTCTAAAATAAATAAATAAATAAAATAAAAAAGTGATATGTGTATAGTCAGCACTATATCTATAGATAGCCTTGAGATAAAATCTAGGATAAATCTTCATGGTACCACTGGGGGTAGGAGTCAACAAGTGGCTAATGTCATGCACTTATGAAATGTCCTGTGTCGTTTAGGTCTAAACTATTTAACAATTTAATTGAAGAAAGGCAATCATTATAGGATGTAAGCTGCAAAAACTATTAGTGTACTATATGTTACTGTGTTTTATTTTTCTTGAACACGATTCTAGACTAGTTTCTATGCTCCAGAAGTCAATGTGTTAATTCTTCTGTAAATAGTGCAGTGCACCAAAAAGCTAATGGATTGAAAAGCACTTGCCTTTACGTACTCCAGACACCACCACTGTCTTACTTACCTCTGTTTCAAATATCTTTTTGTGCATTTAAGGGATTATCTGAAAACACTTCTACCTCTGCCTATGTATTATGTGATTAAGAATGACGTAGCCTTTTACAGATTGTATACATAGCTATGCATTCTTTTTTTTTAGAATGCAGTCTTAAAATTGAAATCAAGAATAAGCCCTGTGTTTAAAACCGCTAATATAGGCAGACCAACTGAATGTTATGCACTTTTACATAGGCTAATACAGTATGCGCAAAAAAAAAATCCAAAGATTTTACTTTAACCATTGATGTTTTTTCTCTCTCTCTCTCTCTCTCTCTCTCTCTCTCTCTCACTATAAATATATATATATATATACAGTATAAATATATATATATATATATATATATATATATATATATATATATATATATATATATATATATATATATATATAGTATAAATATATATATATATATATATATATATATATATATATATATATATACAGTATATATACCTTGTCTGCGACCCTGATCACGCAGATCTGTATTTAAAATTTGTGGAAATTCTCAGATTAATAATAAACCTCTCCCCAAATTAATAATGAATAATTTAATGAAATTTTCCATTGCATTCCATGCATTGGTGTCGTTTTCCGAGGGTGTAACACAGGTCACTTGAGTTACAATTTGATTGTACAATCTCTTATAGGCAAATAGTGTAAACAAGTATGTGATGCAAGAGCTACCAAAGCAGATGGATTGTTTAGATAGATCCTTGCCCTACATCGCCGTCAAACCTTAAGGAAATATTAAGGAGATAAAAATCTGTAGCCAGATGTATTTTAACAAATATCTGTGTTGGTTTGTTTTGTTTCTAGCACATTTTCAAATGGGGAGTCAATCCAGATCAGCTGTTATATTATCCGATTTATAAAGATAACTGTGATTAATGATCATTATAACAGCACAGTAGATTACTAGATTAAGGTCATTTAATTAATATTCCCAGGTCCTGCACTCTTCTCATTCATATTGACAACACAAACTCCAGTTTGGTGCCAGGTCCTCTCCTGACCCCAAATCTGAATGTGTACAGTAGGAACAATGGCATTATAAAGAATGTCTTATCAGTGCTCTGGGTACTACTCAGTTATTTTTCAATCATCCATTTTTTTACATACACACACACAGACTGTATAGCCTTGTCCAGTCTTATAGAAGAAAAACAATTAAGGGCCCACACCAAGCGCAATGCCATTAATTTTGTTGCACTTCACAACACAGACAAAATGCATGGACTGAAAATAAGCTGTCTCCAATATGACCCGTTCCCACCACTATAGACATTTTGTCCTTACACATGTATGGCCAAAGCTCTAGAAACAACTGGATGTTCTCCACCTCTGCCAGATATCTGCATCATTTGGGGGCAAGACAGAAAGTCATAAAATAATTGCATATATGCACTGTAAAGTTGATTTGCAAAGGTACTTTATTTTGTGCCAAAATGGTATTTGAATGGATAAGGACTATGCAGACACTTGGTGGTAGCCCACACATGTGCAATTGTTGCCAACTTTTTTATGCTGGTAGTTACATAGCAGCAAGAGTCCTTTAAATAACTATGCCCGTGCTCAAGAAACCCAAGCTGTTGAGCTTACCAGTACCATCTGTAATCTAGCATTGGTAGAAAAATGTAACCCCCTCATGTGACAATGATATTCCCAATTAAATATAAGATTTGTTAAACACCTCTTTGTATAGCTAACACCTCAATCGCTAATCTAAACATATGAAAATATTGCATTATAAAACTGTAAAAATCACTTATGGTTGAGATATTGTATGACCCATTCAAGCCTATAGAGCCAGTTATTGACTGCACAAGTCTGATCATCCTTCCAGGAGAATAACAAGTATGTGTATGACATCCAGATTGAACCTATTCAATAGAAAACAGCAATCAGTCCATAGAGATTAATTCTTATTATCAGTCAATACAAAATTGACTGTGTAACATTACAATAAGTAGTTTCCAAATATCTCTGGAAATGTTTTTGTAGCCTATTGAATATATAAATGGATTTTGATGCATGGATTTTGCTTTCTAATAGGTGTGAAAAGACCAATACCGGAACTTCAGACCACTAGTTTGTTCTGGAATTAAAAATACATAGCTTAGGCCTTAATTCATTTTGTAACCTCTGGACCAGAGTTTAGAGCTACATGGGTCAAGGGATCAGAATTTTCAAATAAGCCCCTAAGGACTCATGTTTATGCACTTTGAAGTTGAAGTCAATAAAAGCTGTGCACTACAGTAAACATGAGAATTTTCTCCAGTGTTGGGCCTTAAACAAAATTTAGAGTTTAAGTGCAATTCCTTCCAATGTTTCTTTAGTATGCATTTAATGCCAGGCCCATGCACCTTATTTTGAAACACAAATCACCCTCAAATAAGAATCACTTAAGTTAACTTGCTGTAACTCAGAACCTGATACAGAAACTCCTAATACTACATGTATTCCACAGGCCTATATATATGTGGTCATTAAATCAGGATGGTTTATATATTACATGAAAAAAGGTGGTGCAAATAAATAGATACTATTTAACCATAACATTGCCAGTTCGGACGGGTACATACTAACACAATTAATAACAAAAACAATCTTCATTCTAATAATTATATTGTGAGGACATAACATGTCTACTTGTAAGGCATATATACTATAGGTTTGCCAAACCAGTGGAACTGCTAATTTCAAACATTTTAGGGAATATTTATTTATTTTTTTCTAAAAGGTGTCCCTTATGCCCTGTACACACGGTCGGACATTGATCAGACATTCCGACAACAAAATCCATGGATTTTTTCTGACGGATGTTGGCTCAAATTTGTCTTGCATACACACGGTCACACAAAGTTGTCGGAAAATCCGATCGTTCTGAATGCGGTGACATAAAACACGTACGTCGGGACTATAAATGGGGCAGTAGCCAATAGCTTTCGTTTCTTAATTTATTCTGAGCATGCGTGGCACTTTGTGCATCGAATTTGTGTACACATGATCGGAATTTCCGACAATGGATTTTTTTGTCGGAAAATTTTATAGCAAGCTCTCAAACTTTGTGTGTCGGAAATTCCTATGGAAAATGTGTGATGGAGCCTACACACGGTCGGAATTTCCGACAACAAGGTCCTATCACACATTTTCCATCGTAAAATCCTATCGTGTGTACAGGGCATTAGTGTGACTGGCTGACAGAAGTAGAAAACAGGTTTACTGGTTTGGTTTGATTAACTTTTATATATATAAAAAAAAAAAAAATATATATATATATATAGAATCCTTGATGTAAGTACGTACATGTGATTCCTTTTATTTGTGTAGTAAGCAGGAGCAATAGGGTAATTTAAGGTCTGTGCAACAATGGTTCTTTATTTTTCATACAATAAGTTCTAAGGGTAGCTATAGCACATTGCAAGGGCACTTCTGTTTGTCAAATTAAACTTGAAGGCATACCCATTCAGTTTATAGTGAGGCAGAACTGAAAGCACCCCACCTCCCCCTACTAAATCACTGCAAAACACAGTATAGCTTTTTTAAATAGAAGGCATCAGCATATCGCTTGCAAGTCCAAAAAAATAATGGGTTTACTCTTCAATTTTAGAACAGTGGGAGGTACCATATAGCGCATTACATGATGCCTCTGGGTCAACTGTAGATGTAGTAAGCCTGTGTATATGAATACTTTTGAAATTAATTCTCATTTACTTTAAAACTATATGCTGTCAACGGTGTATTCTTCATTTTAATGTCATATTTTCTTATGTACATTAACAAGCAGATAGGTAGTTTAGTGTCTGGTAAAACAGTATTTTTGGGAGATGGTGAAAATGATGCTATTTTAATATCATGACCTGTTGATAAAGCTATGATTATTTTACAAATAAACAGCATACAATAGGCACCATTGTAAAATCACTACTTTTTTCAAGCCGAGCACTGTATAGAGACATTTGTGTTGCCCTTGGTTAACCATTTGTATTTAGCTTATGTAGAAGTGAGCTGCAAGCACCTCCAGTTTGGCATATTGGAAAAACAATAGTGATCAGCAAGGTTATCTAACCTGTCTAATTGCTAGTCCTCCAAGAAGCCTTTATTGGTAGTGTTAGAGAGTACTTCATAGACATTAGATCATTTCATAAAATGGCCAGATTAGAAGACTGTCATCTAATGGCCATAGATACCTTTATGACACCAATAAGGTATCTTGAGTTACCTTAAGCCTTGCATACATTATGCAATTTCCTTTCCTTCAACCAGGGGTTAAAGGAAAGAAAATCATTTTATTCTCCCATCAACACAGTCAATGTTTATGGCGGAACCCTCCTCCCCCCGCTGCTCTATTGTATTCTGATAGCGGGAGGTTTCCCGCCTCCAAAATACAATGATTACTTCTATACGGCTATAGTCGGCGGCAGTAATCTTATAAAGAAAACCCCAGACAGGCTGGTTGCATTGAAGTTAATCGATAGATAGACTGCCCAAAGATGGATCAAAATTTGGCCGGTTTCTGCTGAACCAGCTGAATTTCAATCTGTCTATGCTTGGCTTTTCACATATATGTACCAGTCAGGGTTTTGGTTCTCTTAAGTACAGAGAGCAAGTTTACATTTGACTACATCTTATCTGGTCTTTGTGAGCATGTACCCTGAGTAATGATAATGACTGATGGTGTGATTTTCTTTTAATCCTGTTGTATGAGAATGTTCACTTTGTGAAGTATTTTTTCAGGCAGACTAGGTATACCTAGATTTAAGCCCTGTACACAAGGGTCAAATGACTTGAGACAACGGCCGGTTCAAAAAAAAAAAAAAGAAAAGGCCAACATGCGGACCGTGTGTATAAAAAAAAACCCCAGTGTGTATCGGCCCGTGTGTATAATAAAAAACGCTGACATTTGGCCCTTGTCCTACAAAAGCTGGCGGCCCTTTGGTCGGCTTCTGTCAAACATATTGCTGGAAAACCAGCAGCCCACTGACTCCCAACCAGTGCTCTCAGCCAATGGCAGAGAGCGCTGATCAGAGTGTTCTGTCTGGGGGGCCATCTCTCTGTCAGAACAGAACAGCTCAGTGGGGGAGATCGCTGAATTAACCTCGCATTAGTTAGTACAGCGGCTCCGACTGGAGCTGTCAGTTTTTGTTTGTGCAACCCACTGTGTTGCACGGAAAAAACAAAAAACTGTTGTGTGTACCCGGATATAAAATTTTACTTCACTTTTGTTGAGAAAAAAAAATCCCCTCTAGGAGAACAATGTACATTGAAGGGATTTTAACTACCATTGTTGCAGAGTCCTACCTTTTTCTGCTCTCAAGAATTAGCTGTTTGTCTCACTGTGTCCTTTGCAGACGTATTCTGACTAGGAGGGTCTGGTTTATTATAATCACCTGCTGCACTTTCAGTGTTCTGATGAGAAAAGCTGCAGTTTCCACATACCTTTAGAAGTATTTAACTCTTGGGGAGTATCTCACCAAAACCAAAAATCCAATTGCAGGGGATGCCTAAAATTAGACCTGTATCTTTATGAAGATATCTGGGAAAATAAGTGAGCCAATCACACAAGCAGGAAATTACATTTCTGGGGTCATTCCATACACCAGCAGTGTAATGAATGCCTCCAGGTTGCCATATTGAATTACATTTTAGATATAATTACAGCATCTGAAGATTAAATAGACAAGATCATTTCTAATAATATTACATACAATAGGGTTTGTGTAGCAATAGCGTTTTTTTAAATTTGCTACATTTTTTTTCAATGAAAGTGGAGTTATCCTCTAAGAGCTGGTTTCATGTTAACTCACCAATACTTGTTAATTTGAAGTTCACAAGATTGATTTTAATAACAATATGTATGTGTTCATAAAATGTATGTATTATGACAAGTGATAAAGTCAATGATGCGTTGTCAGTCAGCCTAAAGGACAAGTGTGCCTTTTTGCACTTTTAGCTCTTTCTCTTTTTCTTGAGCTACCCCAACCTCCCCCTTCTGGTACATACTTTACCTGTTCTGTCTGCCATGGTCTAAAGCATTTGTTTACATCCTGACCTGCACAGTAGCTCGCCATTGTTTTACGTTCAATACATTTTTATTGGTACAATATAAAGGCTACTATAACAGTGACATTATTAAGTAATTTCCACAGCCAAAAGACAATAAAAAAGTAACCAAATAGATATCAACACCAAGTCAAGGAGATAAAAATTACTAACTGTACTTCAGAGAATCTAACCTATGAATTAAATTACATAGAAAGTAAGAGACGAGTTCTCGTATTAGGCCTGAGTCATACATAATGCAGGTATTAACCATTAATCATATAACAATAAAGAATCATAGTTTAACCGTAAGAGAGGTTTCCTAGGAGTTGCATGAAGTAAGGAAAAGGAAAAGAGAGGATAGATAGAAAAAGGAAAAAAAAAAGAGAAAAGTAAAAAGGAGTAATGGTATGGGAAGAGAATAGCTCACCATTATTTTATATGGCACTGTGTCCCAAGGCCAGAGATGATTGGGAACTGGCCTCATAGAAGTCCATAGAAAGCTTCTGTACAGGTGCATGTATATTTTTAGACTGGACACACAGTCAAAAGAATTAAGCATCTAGGATAAGGGAGGGGGATAGTTAAGGTCAGGGGAGGCGGTCGAAAAGCATAAGTGCACCTTGTTTTAAAGTTCACATTTCTTTAAAAATAATGTATAGTTTCTAGAATTTGATTAACTTTTTTTGGGCGTCTGATGAAGTTTTAGAGCAGCCCTGAAAATGGTATGGCTCTTACCCATGCTGTTCAAGAAAAAACCTCTAGGGTTTGGCTCTGAAGATCACAAGAGAGCCTAATGACTAGTGCACATGGGCCGAATGTCGGGCAACATCAGCCGGTTCAATAGAAACCAGCTGACATTCGACCCGTGTGTACAGCAGCCGGTTCCGACAGAAGGCGGCTTATATAGAAGGGTCATGACCAAAAAAGGTCTGACGACCGGCTCCTGACCAGAGTGTTCTGGCAATGGGGCCGTCCCCTTATCAGAACACAATAGCTCAGCAGGGGAGGTCTCTGTACTAACATTGGATTGTTAGTACAGCGGCCCCGGTCTAAACGGTCAGCGGGTTGAACGAAAAAAAAAACTTATGCCCTGTACACACGGTCGGACATTGATCGGACATTCCGACAACAAAATCCATGCATTTTTTTCCGACGGATGTTGGCTCAAACTTGTCTTGCATACACACGGTCACACAAAGTTGTCGGAAAATCCGATCGTTCTGAACGCGGTGACGTAAAACACATACGTCGGGACTATAAACGGGGCAGTAACCAATAGCTTTCGTCTCTTAATTTATTCTGAGCATGCGTGGCACTTTGTGCGTCGGATTTGTGTACACACGATCGGAATTTCCGAAAACGGGTTTTGTTGTCGGAAAATTTTATAGCAAGCTCTCAAACTTTGTGTGTCGGAAATTCCTATGGTAAATGTGTGATGGAGCCCACACACGGTCGGAATTTCCGACAACAAGGTCCTATCACACATTTTCCGTCAGAAAATCCGACCGTGTGTACAGGGCATAAGTGTGTACTAGGCTTTACTGTTTTTACTGGATATAGAAAACACAGGCACACACATTCTGATGTCAGATGTGTGCCTTGTTTTTTTAATTTTTTTTTATTTCATATTTGTGTTCACATTTTTAATTATTCATTCATTTAGTTATGATGTAATCTTCCTATGTTGTCTGATGAGCTTGTTAGGCAGTGACATAGAGCGTCTCAATACTAGGTAGAAATGTTGCGCTTCTCCAGAAAGCAAAAGTTGTGGTCTTTTTGTCACACAGAGCACAGAAAGCATGACAAAGCTGAAAATATTTAATCAAAGAATTATACATTTTCAGATTTCAGGCTGTTTCAACTTAGCTGAAAACTCATTGACCCATTTCAGAATGGGTCAATGTGGCGTGTATGTCTAACGCAAGCTTGGTGAATATACAGTATGCTTGCGTCTAAGATGCAATAGATCTGGGAAAAAATAAGAAGTAAAAAACAAAGTGTGTAATGTGTTTGAATCAAACATAATTTATCGTATAAAATATTGAATATAATTTATCTTTGGGAAATCATACATTGAGTTGTAGTTTGGTTAATGTCAGTGTATAATGCACTATACAATATTATCATTTAATTTATGATTTGTTATAAAAACTAAGGAACATGCCTGGCCTATGCTTAATGATTTATAGATTTACTATTGTTTTTCTTCAAAATAAGCCATTTGAATGCCTTACTTTACTCCCCCTTAGTAATAAATTTGTTCAGCTGATTTGAGCATGCACTTCTACGGAAACATTTTTCTGTAATTTAATTTCAAATCTTTACTTATAGTCTTTCTTGCTGTGTACAATACTTTGAGAATGTTGCCGTATTCATTTATATGTAGGGTGTAACTTAATAGTAGACTCATATCTTTGCTCAGAAGTCAACCATGTGTAATCTTGTTTTCAGAAGGCAGGGAGTGTGTAAACTGTGGAGCAACCTCAACCCCTTTGTGGAGGCGAGATGGCACTGGACATTACCTGTGTAATGCATGTGGACTCTATCACAAAATGAATGGCCAGAATCGACCCCTCATCAAACCTAAAAGACGGCTGGTAAGTGACACCCAATTCTCTTCTTTCTTTAGTGTTCGGAATCAGAATTGGGGGCTTTTAGTGGAAACCTGGCATCTCCACCAGCAGACTTCTATGAGGCAAGATTAATTACATTGGCCCTGGATTTTCCATAATATTAAAGTCCGCCTGGTGTCTAGCTCTCACATGTCTTTGGTGCTGAGCTATTTATATTAATGATCTTTGGCTTCAAGCTAACTTCATTAGTCAACAATGATACCTGTAATTAACTTACTAAGGGAGTAGTGATCTCTTCCTTGGATCATTTAAGGACGATGATAATCTACAATGGAATAATAAGTAAAGTAAAGCAAACCATGCATAATAAATGCCAACGAAAATCATGATGGCGTTGTATAATCTTTTCTAATCTAACCATCCAATCTTCCCATAATCTATTATGGTGATAATAATACTCATATTATTAATAATACTGCTTTACGGCTACTACTACCACCACCACTGCCACTACTGCTCATTGTTACTGGTGCATAATTTCAGCAATGGAGTTTATTTACAAGAATAGGAGTACAGACTGTTCTCTGAGCAAGCTGAATGTTCACTTAGTGAATAGGCGAAACTTTGCTTACTTTGAATACTGTCCAATTATGTGCAGGGGAATTAAAAAACAAAAAAAACAAAAACAGCCTCACTTTATTCACTAAGCTAAGTGAGCATTCACTTGCTAATTGGATAATCTCTATTCCTTTAATAAATTACCTTCATTGCGTGTTTCCAAGATTTTAAATGACACTTTATATTATAATTCTATAGTGTACTAAAAATCCCTTGTGTTGTAGTCAGAGTAACACTTTTTTTGAAACAGGACTAGACAGAGCTTTGATTTTTTTGGCAGCTGTCCCCACACCAACCCCCTCCTTATATTAGACTCTGACTTCCCAGGAAAAATCTGCCGGAAATCTGAACTCCTTAGATAACTCCCAAGCAACAATTTCCTCAAAGTAAACCATTAAGTGTGTTGTACTGCAGGGAGAAAGGACTAAGGAAACTGTAGACTATTTAGATGGTTATATGTCATCGCTTGTAAACACTGATCTGCACTATTACAAATCTAATGCAGAGGTCATTAGGAAACTGGAATAGAAGTGCTCATTAACAAGCTAGCATTCTAGTCAACATTAGCAAACTAACATTCAAGGAGACAAAGGGCTGACTTATTAAACTATTGTTACTTCACATATCCAATGAGGTTCAAGGGATTTACAAACTTTACCATTTTTGTTGAATTTGATTGGATATTTGAAGTGAACCAATTCTATCATAAAAATACTCCATTAGTAAATGGGCAAAACTGGATTTAAGTCTTGAGACACAGCTTTTTTCTGTTATAAATATTTAGTTACTTCCTGCAAACCATTTGTTTGTTTGTCTGTGATCAAACCTGGTTGCTTATGCCACAAAACATTGTTTTTTCTTGCAGTCTGCAGCTAGGAGAGCAGGTACATCTTGTGCAAACTGTCAAACTACCACCACCACGCTGTGGAGGAGAAATGCCAATGGCGATCCAGTGTGTAATGCCTGTGGGCTCTACTACAAGCTGCACAATGTAAGTGTCTACTGTTGCTTACTATTAGTAATGTAGGATCCTATGAATACTTGTTTTATACAGTTACCGTATATACTCGAGTATAAGTCGTTCCGAGTATAAGTCGAGGCCCTAATTTACCACAAAAAATGGGAAAAACTTATTGACCCGAGTATAAGACTAGGGTGAGAAATGCACAGCTACTGTAAGTGGAAAAGAGGGTCAACAATGCCCATTTGCAGCATCACTGTGCCCATTTGCATGCCTCACTGTGCCCATTTGCAGCCATAAGTCCCCTGAACTTCAAACTCGGTAGTTAAGGATTCCTAGATGCCCCCTAGCTGCAGCCAAAATTTGGGGTCTCTGAACCCAAAGGGTCCCGAAATGACATTGCTGCAGATAGACACAGTTGACCGAAATTGGGGCCCCTGTATCTCGGGGCCACTTAGTGCTAAGAACCCCAAATTTGGTGTGCACCAAGTGGCCTCGAGATACAGGGCCCCAAAAATCAGTTCAGAAAATGTCAAGCACTTTTCTGCAGCAGAGAATGACATTTTCCAAACCAGTTTTGGGGCCCCGTATCTCAGGGCCACTTGGTGCTAGGAACCCCAGCTTTGGATATGTTATGGTACCAGTTCCACTGGGTTTGCATACCAAATTTGGGGTTCCTAGCACCAAGTGGCCTTGAGATATGGGGCCCCAAATTCGGTTCAGAAAATGTCAAGCACTTTTCTGCAGCAGAGAATGACATTTTCCGAACCGATTTTGGGGTCCCGTATCTCGGGGCCACTTAGTGCTAGGAACTTCAGCTTTGGATATGTCGTGGTACCAGGTCCACTGGGTTTGCATACCAAATTTGGGGTTTCTAGCACTAAGAGGCCCTGAGATACAGTGCCCCAAATTTGGTTCGGAAAATGACATTTTTTGCTGCAGAAAAGTGCTTGACTCGAGTATAAGTCGAGGGGGGCACTTTCAGCACAAAAAAAGGTGCTGAAAAATTCGACTTATACTTGAGTATATACGGTATATTATTTCAAAGCATTTCATTCATAGTAAAGGCACCTGCAAAGTATTGTTACCATTAATATTAGTGCCATCGTCTTTAACCATGAAATAATGTGTATATGTAGTAGGGTTACCAACAGCCTGAAACAATAGCAATCGAAACACTACCCAAACCAACTTATGGTCTAAAAGACAAAGTAATTTTTTTCTAAATTCATCTGGGAACCCTTTGTTGTTTTATGGAATGAAAATTTTGTGGGATATACAGTATATATCTATTGGTGGCTATAAACATGAGCTTATCACCGTCCTGCCTGGCTGGCTGCCAAAATGGTGACAGTCTTTGTGTCTGTGCCACTGTTAGACTCTCATACTTTCAGCCTCTGTTGTCTATAGGCAGCTTAAGAATCTCACACGTCCAATTAGGCTCCTTTCATCAAACTTAAGCCTCGTACACACGATCAGATTATTGGACGAGTTTTCGTATGTTTTTTGTTGCATGCTAGTCTCATGTGGAAAGTGAAGAGGTTACTCACCATATGAAAATTTTCATACGACAGAATTCAACTTCAGAAGTGATGTAATGTGTTAAATTGTTTTGTATGTATTCTTGTACTAATTAAACGAAAATCGAAGTTGTGTTCACATACTATTAAAATTTTACAGTCTGCACATCCAGCTTTTGTCATACGGAAATTCGTAATCGGCTGTTGAAAGTACCATACTAACGATCTGAAAATCGTCAGATCGTTCGTCAGATTAAATTTAACTTCTGATTTTCTTATCGTGTGTATGGGCCTTTAGACAAACTAGTGTTATGTGTAGAACCTATGGCAAGGGTCACTAATTTGGGGTTAATCTGCTGATTTCTATTAAATTGTTCTGTTCATGACGGAAGGTTTGCAATTGAGGCACACTTGGGCCAGGAGTAAAAATGTGCTACAATAGCAAATAGGATGAATTATGGAGAAACACTATGGTTGTCCCTTTACAGCGAGGATAGGCATATCTATCACTATCTTCTTTTTTTTAACTAAGGGATCGGCCTGTATAAGGCCAATCTTAAGTTAGATATTGACATCACATGGTCTTGGTTATGAGGCCATAATCTGTTGGATGTGGGGTCAAGGTCTTTTGGCCTCTACAAGCATGTATGCCAGTGTCATTGTAGCAGGAGGGACAGCCACCTTAAATTGAGAGAAACAATACCAATCAGCCAAAAATCTAACATAGCCAGCCACTATTTGCACTGAAATTAGTCAGCTACAGTCGTCCGCATACAAAAAATATACAAAAAATAATCATATAGCTATGGATTCAAGTCAACCACTGTAGACATCTTCTGGTAGCCAAGGAGATTCACCCTCTCTGTTTGTCCTGTTTACCATTATCATCGAAAGTGAAGGAAAATCCCAAATAGGTTGTCCCAAAAAAATAATAGAGGGGAAATCTTCCAATGGGAACACAATTTCCGGTGCCCAAGGGGTCCCCAAGGAATTCCCTTAATTTTCAGGGATTTTCTCTCGCTTCCTGTTTGGCTGTGGCACTGGAAGTAAGGGTAAACCTCCGCAATGGGACACAGATAGAGAAAAAAAATTTGATAGGGGTTATAACCCTCCCTTACTGTATCCTAATAAAAAAAAAGTTTTGTCTATAGTTCTACTTTAATGTAGAGATATGCGTTTTCTTAAGAGAAGAATAAAACACTTAACATTGTACAGATAAATGATGTAGCATAGGGCTAGGAGACCTGAATTTAACGCACAGAACTACTGAAATGTTAGGGAGGGTACCTAGGGATGCAAGTTCTGCACTACTTTTCAAAGTCATTCTACCTAAATCCACCAATTGGGTACTAACTTCAGCGTTGTTGGAAATGCTGATGCTGGTACTCCTTATGAAGGACTGAAGTTGGACAGGTGACCTGATTATGGCTTTAGTTCACATCCTCAACAAAAAGTATAAAAGCCTGACTGTATTTGTCTTGCTCTAACTGTACTCACCACCATCACTAATGCATTAGTGTTTAAAGTGGACATATATAAGAATCAGATGGATCAGCCGATGGTCATGATATCTTTGGGCAAGGTGAATACCCTGGCTGACCAAACATAGGTATGAACAGTGGGCTAGGTTTGACTGGACTGATTCACCCCCTGGTATTTGCTTTTTGGAAAAAGGCTCCAGTTTAATGTGTCTCGCCCTTTTTCTGCTGTTTTGTTTCGCTACATTAACATTCTCACTGAGTATTTTAATGAAACAAAAGGTTGTTTGACAGTAAGATTGCGTCGTCGCCTCCAACCACCATCTTGTGTGTTTGTTTAACTTTAGTGTAATAATTTTACCCTTTTATTCTAGTTTATCAATAATACGTTATAGGCTAAATTCGCTGTGCTATGACATATAATTGTTTTCAGACATGTGACTGTTGTTTGTATTGGCTTACTGCTAAAAATAATGGTCATTATGGCAAAAAATAATCATTGTAGCTTAGTGAATTGAGCCTTATGAAAGTTAAAATAAATGCATTTAATACACATTTATTTTCTTTAACTGTAGACATGAGTGTAATTTTCTTTTCAGTGAGCTTGAAATAATTATATTTAAATTGAACATGACTTGATTTTTATTAATTAGATATAAAATAATAAAAAAAAAAACTGTCAAGAACTTTAATAATATTTATACTTCTAAGCTAAGTATAAAAGAAGAAAGCAGCATAAAAGTTAATAAGAATAATTTGAAGTTTGAAAACTCTATATATTTACTTTAACAATATGTCATTTTGTTGAATAGAAACATTACAAAATTAGCTTTGACATAATAATAAATAAATTGGATTTGGCCAGAGCCAGATTTTTTACTTAAAGCATTTTTTTCTTTTTTTCATCTTTGTGGAAATACGTTTTTATATAAGGATACCATCAAACTTGAAAGGTTTTGTAAGTGAACATTTACATAATGCAAATTTTACTAAGAGTCAATAGCTACTAAATAGTAGCATGTCAAATATACTTTTTATGATTTTTTTTGGTTTTTAAAATGTCCCTCAAATTCTGAGAAATTGAGAACTCAAAGTAGCATATGCTAAAATTACAATATGCAGGTGCAGGTTTTTAATCCCATTTAACATTAATTTATGCATTCATATTTATGTATATGGCTTTATGACAAGCACAGGAGACATATTAGTAATCATTATGCACAACTGCTTTTAGAACAGATCACATGTATTAATTGTTCTTCTTCCAAAAAATCTGGCAGGTTTAATTTTATTAGGAAATGCTAAACAAATATATTTACACTTGGCTGTCAGACCTCCTAGGTGTTTTCATCAGGTGTGAAACGCAACAAGCCTGTAGCAGGATTAAACTTGCTTTATTTTCATTTCATTAAATATTTTTCTTTGATATGCACTGTAGACGGCGCAATGTAAAATAGGTCATCATTTCACATCTGCAACTGAAACTTGCCTCATATTACCAAGGAACAGATATTCATTGCAGGCAAATAACTTCTTGTCTGGGGGTTGAAAAAAAAAATTCCTTGTCTTGTTAACTCTTTCAAACAATTATACGTTACTACTGTGTTATATTGCTACAAATTTACAATGTTACAATTTCCCTACTGACACAGTTCTAAATAAATAAGAATCTCTAAGATCCAAAATGAATAGAATACTAGTTAAATTAACTTACCGTGATCAAAATCTGTAATAATTTGATTCATTTATGTAAGAAAGCTATTAACGTATACATGTGACCAAGGCGAAATATACCCGTATTTATCGGCATATAACACGCACAGGCGTATAACACGCACCTTCATTTTAGGAGGGAAGTTTCAGGAAAAAAAAATAAAATTTTAAATAAACAACTTTGAAGCAAAATAAGGGTCAGTGCCCATCAATTCAGCCTCACCATTGTCCATCTGCAGCCTTACCATTGCCCATCAATGCAGCCTCACCATTGCCCATCTGCAGCTTCACCATTGCCCATCAATGCAGTTTGATCAATGCCCATCTGCAGCCTCACAATTGCCCATTAATGCAGCTTGATCAATGCCCATCTGCAGCCTCACACTTGCCCATCAATGCAGCTTGATCAATGCCCATCTGCAGCCTCACAATTGCCCATCAATGCAGCTTCATCAATGCCCATCTGCAGCCTCACAATTGCCCATCCATGCAGCTTGATCAATGCCCATCTGCAGCCTCACAATTGCCCATCAATGCAGCTTGATCAATGCCCACCTGCAGCCTCACAATTGCCCATCAATGCAGCCTCATCAATGCCCATCTACAGCCTCACAATTGCCCATCAATGCAGCTTGATCAATGCCCATATGCAGCCTCACCATTGCCATGAATGCAGCCTGATCAATGCCCATCTGCAGCCTCACCTCAGATTACTGCTGCCTCGGAGGGGACAAGGAGGGGGGTGGGACGAGCGCCATCAGATTTCATACAGCAAGAATCTCCTGTTTAATCGGCGGCCTCTTTAATACAAAGTCCTGCCTCCTGGACTGGCTTCTATGATACTGGTCCAATGCCGGCCCAGGAGATGGGACTTCCTATTACAGAAGCCGCTGAGTAAACAGGAGATTCTTGCTGTATGTAATCTGACGGCGCTTGTCCCACACCCCTCCCGGCTCCCTCTGAGGCATCCCAAATTGCAGTATCAGCGTATAACATGCACACACTATTTGCACCCGATTTTCAGGGTGAAAAAGTGCATGTTATATGCCAATAAATACAGTACTTATAATTTGTATTTTTTTATTTTTGTTATAGGCAGGCATTGTATATAGCAGTCAAAAGAGCAGAACAACACACACTTTTATTTATTTATTTTATTTATTTTAACTGCCAGCATCAATCCAAACATAAATATTCAGATGGTTACTTGTTTTATTTTTGACTAATTTCCCCAATCCCGCGGCATCGTCCACCCCATGCTGGAAAACCCACACCGCCATTTTAAAAATGTACATCAACGATCACTTCTTCTTCCTCCTTTTTTTTGGCCAGCCCATTGGTCACGTCCACACCAAATCTCATGCTCACATGTCATTTGTGCAGAAAAAAAATAATGAATGAATTATTTCCCACAATCTTGGAGGTTAGCTATGAGGTTAGCTCCCTGGAAGACACTGGTAATGTAGCCTTTCCAGGAATATAACATAATTTGTTATGTTCAGTCTTTGAGGCTTTTACAGGGGTATGAGAACCATGCCGTACATCCCGGAATTGAACAACACTTCTATTTGGGATAGTAGAGGGATAGAAACAAAAAACATTTACTTTGTGAAAGCAATTGTCTGTAAGTTTTTTTTTAAACAATGGTTCAAAGGCAAAAGTTTTCTGCTAAATGGCTGCTGCCCTGGCTGTGGCTGGCTTCCTTTCTTTAACCAACTCATTTATCACTTCAGGACATTTATTATAAAATTGTTGTTATAGAAAAAAAAAAAAGGAATAAAAGCCTGCTCTCCCTTTCAGCCATCTGCAACAGGCCAGGGCCATCCTGTGGACATACATTTTAAATGACCCACTCTCAGTGTATCACATGGTGTGGTAGGACTCGGGATGACTGCATAATATGAAAAGTACTATTTCACTTACCTTTTCATAGTCCAGGTCTTTAAGATTTATTGCCCAAACACCTCAGCAGCTATCCCACCAAGTAGTCCAGCTAATGGTCATCTATTACTTATTTGGGACTTTCAATAAATTGCACTGGTTTTCCAAATCCTGGAATAAGCCCACAATAACATGTGGGCTTATTCCATCTCCTCTAAAGTCTTTTCTATGGGCTTTTGGATGCTGGTAGTATGCTGCCTGTCTTTTAGCTTAAGCCTTTTGCAGTGCAAAATAAATGTGTTCTTGCTGGTCTGCCCTTCTAATGGATTCCCAGGGTGGCTTGTTCTCTCAATATGACCATTTCCTTCTCATACCAAGTGACCCATAGACTTGTAAGCCTTGTAGACATTTTCATCAGTTGTTCCTTTGAGATTTGGCCTTTATCTTCCACCGAATTCCACTTCTGCTGCCAGTGAAACAGTTGTGAGATTCCAGGCTTACAAATCCATATTTATTCACATTCAGCTGATGATCACAATACACATCCTCATTCTCTGTAGTCCCAAGGAATAAATCAGAAAATCTACACATTCAAAAGGAAGCCCTCCTATGAGAAGAACAGAAATCTTTTGAAATGTTTAGTAAAAAAAAACATTCCCCGACCAGGTAACAAACCATAGATAGCAAAAGCTTCTCCAAAACACTAAAATGGCTTCAACATTACTTTCTTAAACACAATACTAAATAATTAAAAAAAATTAAAAAAATTATAGTCCACTTGGACTATAATTATGGTTATGTTGTATTGTGCTCCATGGAGGATCTTGCAGCCAGTTGACTTCAAAATGGCCAACAAAACAACCAATGTTCAAATAAATGCCTAGACTAATTTAACGCCTATATTGATTAAATTCAACTGGTACAGCAGAGACCAACCAAATTTCAATCAGGGTGTAGCCAAACCCACTCCACATAAGCAATCATTTGATCGACTTCTATTCCAAGTTACATGTTGGAAATTGTTTCTTGGTCAGCGACTGCAGACATTGATCAGTGCATTCTGTCAACTGTGGGTGCCGCTGTCAGAATACACTGTCGCAGTATTGGGGGTGGGGGGGTTGGGCGGATGGGTATTCCTCCATCGACCTTGCTTGTGTGGTTGGAGGAACCTGTTTTTTTTTGTTCAGTCCTTAAGAACATCAAGGAAATAATATGGAGAACAATAAAAACCACCTCTATGTGATGACTGTTTGCCATATAGTTCTCTGGGTATCAACATCCTGGTGACATTTTAATGAATACAAAATTAATAGAAAATACAGTAAAATGTTTACAGGCCTGTGTTATTATATTATTTTTATGATCATGCAGATCAATAATCACAGTTAAAAAAAATAGTAAAATATTGTCTGGTTCACAATATTGTCTATTTCCCCTGTGATTGGTGCAATGAGCCATATTCAAGTAGCCCAAGACCACACAAGACAATATCAACTCATCACCCTTCAGCTTCTGCAATTTTGTGGGACTTCAGGAACACACAGATCAGTTTAAATTCAAGACTAGGGAGGTGTGAATTTATTCAAATCACAGATCGCGTGACTAGAATGGTAGAAATTGCAACAGATTTTGGACAACGTTGAGGAAAATCATACCATGATGAGTTTGTGTTCTCTATATCAGAGTCCTATCAGAAGTGATGTTTTTACACAGTTTACTGCCTTTTGTAGCTGGGTATGCAAAGTGCATAATACATTTAGAGTCACATTTTTTCATGTAATGATCTCTTTTCTGCATATAAAAACCTTGCATCTTTGCAAAATATGTATTAATAATTAATAATTTTGTAATCAGTTTTATTTGCATCTAGGGACATCTAGGGAAGAGTTACTAGTATGCATCTAGGGAAGATATACATATATGCATATCTATACATATACACACAGGTATACATACAGGTATAAAAACATGTAGATTAAATAACATTACTAAGTACACCCAGGGCCACTAAGACCTTAAAAATTTTTCCCCATGAAACCCAATTTAATGTATATGTATAAAGCATAAATTCTTTTATAAATAACTCTCAAACTTTTTTTGTAAATATCTCTCAGCTTAGGTTGGGGTTGGTAACTTATACTCTACTATTATATTTGTAATTTGTGAATACATAGTCTGTATGCTGATATCATTTCACCATCAGTACTGTAGTGAAATGTTCCCTGAATCAGAAAGTCTGGTCAGGCAGACGCTCGGCAGGTGTCCACATGGGCTATAAAACTGACCACCCTCAGCAGCGTGCGTAGCTAATTAGTAAGATAATAGGGACTCACTTTCAGGTTAAGCTTTGCAAGGATCATGAGCAATTCCCTGCTCTTAATGTAGCACACCACTGTTTTATTGGTTGACCTTACCATGCTGCGGTCAGCCTTTGTAAAATAAAAGAACAATTTGCCATGTAGTTGTTAACTGATAGGTGAATAGTCCCAGCCTAATGCAATGAATGCATTGCAGTAAAACACAGCGTGTAGTAGCCGAGCGGTGTAAAGTTCAGCTATTACTGGCTGAAACTGACAGCTGTCAGTAAAACTTGCCTATTTCCTAAATCTGTCATCTTTGTTGTGTTTATTCTGGTTCAGAGTACTAATCTGTGAAATGCTGTCTGTGCAGTTTATGAGCCACATATCTTGGATAACTTGTATTTGAAATATGCAGGGTATATTTTTTTAAAAACAAAAGATAACTATTATACATAAGCAGGCTACATTTATAGTGCTGTATATGTTAATGCTGATGCAGGCTTAAGTTTAGTATTGAGGCCGGGTTGAGCATTTTTTTAACTACACTTTACACATTTTTTGTGTAAGCAGGCCCAAGTTGTCAAAATGTACTACTAAATATACATTGTAAAGCTTTTTTATGTATAATGTTAGTATAAACCAGCCACAGTGTGTTATGTTTGGAAAATTAATTAAATTGAAAATATCAATATAATAATAATAATAATAATTGCCCTAAAAAAATACTTACCAATACAAGAATAGAGGGTGTTCACCAACTAAATGTTCACTTTGGAAATCATATGTTAATTTTAGTAAGATTTAATTTTTATTTGCGATTGGGGCAGTAAAAATAGGTAGTTAAGCTGCATTTTATTCTCAACACCCCCCTTAAGCTGAAAAGGCAGTCATGCTGTGTGGCAAAAATGATTCCCCCCATCATGCTGAGAGGACAGTGCCACTTGTGGTTTTGATGTGGCACTCCCATCCAAAAAGTAAATAAATAAAAATAAAATACAGGCACTCAAGATGAGGCAGTATTTCTCTCTTTAAAGCGTGACGCGGGTGTAAAAGAGCCCTTACTCATCTTAGTATAAGGTAAAGCTGTGTTCACTTTAAATAACCAATTATTTGCAAGATGAAAGTTTTAAAAGATATTTGCTTCCACGTATTTGGATGATTAAAGAGAACACAACTTAATTACCCATTAAGCCAGCCATAAATGGTTCGAATCTCAGCCAGGTTCAGCATTTTCGTATTTTGGGTTTGCTGCACACGATTTAAAGTAATATATGTTTGATTTTTGGGTACTTTACCTGTAGTGCTGCACTTTTTTGTTTTTCACAATGCTTTTGTTGCTGTCTGTGGCTTTCTGTCTCAGTGACACCCCCCCCCCCCCTCCATTTCTTATCACTGGGACAAAAGTGAAGGAAAGTCTACCCAATGGTGTCAAAGACAGAAATAAAAACTTGACGAAACCTTTTTACTTTCGATTTGAACGTGCTTGGCTTTATATCATTGCTGTCAAATACTTTGCAAAGTACTTGCATGTACATGCAAAAGCTACTTAAGACTGAGAAACAAAAACAAATAATTAATTTTTGTTTAGATTAACAGACCCTTGACCATGAAGAAGGAAGGCATCCAGACAAGAAACCGAAAAATGTCTAGCAAGTCAAAAAAGAGCAAAAAAATCCATGACGGCCTTGACGATTACCCCAAGAGCAGCTCGTTCAGCCCCGCCGCCCTCTCCAGGCACATGTCCACCCTCAGCCACATTTCACATTTTGGTCACCCCGGCCACATGCTGACCACGCCGACGCCAATGCATCCATCATCTGGCCTCTCTTTTGGACCTCATCATCCTTCCAGTATGGTAACCGCCATGGGTTAGACTTTACTCTTTGTAACTTGCATCCCTTTTAAGACTTTATCTATATTTTGCATTTTTTTGGAAAGTGATGAACCCTTTAAAATATGAAAAAAAAAAATAAAAAATGTTATTTAAATGCAGACGCACGGTAGTGCTTGCAACTTTGAAAGGAACTCACTTTGGCATCTACGCATTCTTGACCACTGAATCTGGATCCCATTTGTGAATAAGCCATTGAAACCGTGACTCCCTGTTGATAAGGGTTTCTAGTGCTGTGAACAAAATGAGAAACATTGCAAAAAAAAAAAAGAACTTTATGCTGTACATTTTGAAGACTTTTATTTCTGCTTAGCACCTGTATGAAAAGCATGAAGGACAGCAAGATTTTATGGGGAGCCTGGCAGTCGACCTTAGACTCAATGAACTTTCAGGCTGCTTGACTCACAACGTGAACACACTGCTAGTCTTGTTTTCAGTAACTGGCAGAGGTTGTTTGATGCATTAAAACTGTAGACGGTTCATACGTTCAGGCTGTGGGTCTCTTCACAGGAAGCACTATCAGTCCCGGGCAATTAATGTTACTAGATGGAAATTGTCAGAAAGGATTCGCAGATAGCCATTGCTCAGGCCTCAATGCATTGTGAACAAGTTCCTGTAATTGTTGTTTGTATGTATAATTCAAAGACACCAAAATATAAAAAAGATGTAGATTTATTTCATCATATTATACAGACTGAATGGTTGTATAAATTTATTTACTGCTAGTGTAAAGAAACCGCTTTTATTGTTTTCATATTTTTTTTTTCTTTCTTTAAAAATAAAATAGACTGCATTCTGTTGAAACGATGGTGGTTTGTCATCTACTTGTTCTAAATTCGAAATCTGTGATGGAATGTTGACTCATTAATAGACATGAGAAATAATAAATGATGGAGCATTTAGAAAACACAGAGACCTGTTTGTATTCAGTATACAGTAGAACCTTGGATTATGAGCATAATTCGTTCCAGAAGCATGCTTGTAATCCAAAGCACTCGTATATCAAAGCAAGTTTCCCCATAAGAATCAATGGAAACTCATATAATCTGTTCCAGTGCCACTGCTGGTGTATGCAGTACTGCATGTGGCCAGAGGTGCGGGGGGCGCCTGAGACACTCGGAAACATTCGGAGACACTTAGAGACGCTTGGAGACACTCAGGGCAGCACAGTGGTGTAGTTGATAGCACTCTCGCCTAGCAGTAAAACGGGTCGCTGGTTCAAATCCCAACCACGACACTACCTGCCTGGAGTTTGCATGTTCTCCCTGTGCCTGTGTGGGTTTCCTCCGGGTACTCCGGTTTCCTCCCACACTCCAAAGACATGCTGGTAGGTTAATTTGCTTCTGTCCAAAATTGGCCTTGGTATATGAATGTTAGGGACCTTGGATTGTGGGCTCCTTGAGGGTAGGGACAAATGTGAGTGTGCGATATATGTGTGGCGCTGTGTAAAAATTGACACAGCGCTATATGGGTACCTTAAATAAAAATAGGGATAATTGTAGACACGCACCCACACTCGCTCAGGTTGAACTCGATGGACTGGTGTCTTTATTCAACCTTACTAACTATGTAACTATGTCTCTGAGTGTCTCCGAGCGCCCCCGCATCTCTGGCCACATGCTGTACTGCACACCCCAGAGGCTTAAATCCTGCTCGTTTTGCTAGACAACGCTCGCAAACAAAGTCAGGATTAAAAAAAAATGCACGTAAACCGTGTTACTCGCAATCTGAGGTATTACTGTACATTCGAACAACTCTGAATAGTAACTACACGCCTGCACTAATAAGTGGTGACTCGATGGAAGGGGCTGCAAAAAGAAACCTCGGTGACCTGCTTTGCTGGATGAATCTAGACTTTAGATATCACACAATGTTATTAAAGCTGGCCATACACTTGTAGATTTTTATGGCTGGGTTCACACCGATTCGGTGTACCGCATCACAGGAATCACACCGGATTCCTGTACAAATGGCATGCGATTTCAGTGCGGTGCAAATTGAGCCATACATTACGTATGGCTCAATTCTCACTAGATCCACACCAAAATGGTGCAGGACCTTTTCTTTGTCCGCTCTGGAATCGGATCGCAGGGGTGTTCAGACCCGTGCCATTTGATTTTATCCAATTCCACAGTTCACACTGCTTTCTGCGAACCAATTTGGGGGTGTCATTAACTTTATATTGACACCTGCAGTGGTTCGCAGAGTGCAGTGTGAACTTCCTGCGATTCTGATGCGTTGCGGGAACCCGCACAGGAATCGCTGTTGTTCCCGCACTGCATCAGTGTGAACCCAGCCTAAATGGACATTTGTACAAACTTTGGGGGCAAATTTTCAGTACATTTGATGACTTGTTGAATATTGTTCAAGAATACTACAAAATGTAATTGGCTTTTACCATTGAATTTTGGAATGAACAGACTTTCCCAAAAGAAAATCACTTACAGGGGTTGCTTTACTAAACCTGGAGAGTGCAAAATCTGATGTGCGTGATAGCCAATCAACTTCTAACTTTAGCTTGTTAATTTAAAGCGGTTGTAAACAGCACATAATTAAAAAAAAATGCAAGGCAATGTCATAATGTGCTAGTATGCATCGCATACTAGAACATTATGATAGACCTACCTCAGAACGAAGTCCTCCAGCGCTGCAATGTCACAGCTGAGACGGCTGACATCTTCCCCCGGTCTTCCTTTGGGTTAGCGACCTCCGGTTACATGAAGCCAAGTGAGCGATGACATCACTCCCGCGTACAGAAGCCACTGGTTCTGACAAGGGGTCTGAAGGTCTGGCACTGTAAGCAGCGATGCTTAGATATTTTTAGTACCTACAGGTAAGTCTTATTATAGGCTTGTCTGTAGGTACAGGTAGTAGTACAGAGTTTACTATCACTTTAAGCTTAAAAAAAAAATAAAAATAAAAAACTGGAAGCTGATTGGTTTCTGTGCAGAGCTGCACATATTTGTTCATTCGAGAAAATTTTTCCATGCTGCTCCCCTAAATATTCTCTTCAAAAATGAACATTGATTTGACCCCAGTAACAATTAGAAAATCAAAAGAACATTATTAAAATGAAACGTTACAAACAATTCTACTAATGTATGGCCTGATTAAACCAGTATTAATCCCCAAACCAAAAATCGACCAATCCTGAGATGTAGTCGGTGTATTCGTTTTCTTTTTTTAGGCTTTTTTTCCCCCCTCTATTCTTACTTGCTGATCTGGCCAGTAACACGCCTCCTGTATTAGCCCCCATTCACAGCGGTGCGTCTTGTCGTGCAATTTGACAGGTCCTAAACGCATGACAAGTCGCACCCTATTGTCGGCAATGGAGCTTGTCAAATTGGTACCTCGCTGACTTTGCAGTGCCGCACCGATTTGTAAAAAAAAGGTTCCTGCACTCATTTTGGCAATTTCAGGTGTGACTTGCATAGACATCTACGCATGAAGTCGCACAGATGTGAGCCAAGTCGCTCCTGAAGCCGCACTGACATGCGATTTCAAGTGAAATCACATGATTTCAATGTCGGATTTGGTGTGAACGGGGGCGTAGAGTGCTTATACACTGGATGAAGGAGCACAGGGGGAAGATTTGGACAGCAGCATTGTCAGTCTGGGGATAGGGGAGTGTTCGATGTACTAGCAGATTTAAATACAGTAACAAATTGAAGCTGAACTATAGCTAATACTTTATAACCAGTTGCAGCAAACAGTTTTTGTCCTTATAAGATAAAGGTTTTACATAAATAAAAGCTGATCATTTTAAGCACCCCTGTCAGTGTTCAATTGTTTATCTCATCCCTGTCCTGTTGAGAAACAACATACTCACTGGCTGGGCCAAATGTTGTGGCCATTTTCATTGTTAACTGCATTCTCGCATCAAAAAAAACCCAAAAACATACTCACTGGCTGGATCACCCAATGAAAATGAAAGAAATAAAGCCTAACAAAAAAAAACACGAAAAAAAGCCACCATATCTAAGAATTATTAGAAAGCACAAATACTGCTTCAATGCTGCATTTTAGCCAGCAGGACATTCATTTTATCAATTGCAAGAAAATAAAAGTAAGGGGTAGATTTATGCTTTCTTTTTTAATTTCATACAAGGAAACTTCCTTTCAATAAAGCGGACCTTTAGTAATTTTTTTCATCTTTCCGTCTATTAAATCTTCTGCCCTTGTTGTTTTAACTTTGGATAGTAAAACATTTTTTTTTCTGCCAGTAAATACCTTATACAGCCCACTTCCTGTTTCTTGTCTGGTCATTAGCCTAGGCTTATGACATCATGCACAGCCCTCTCTCTCACTCTCCTAAGAGTTTGTCAGGAAGGGAGGAGGGATGAGTCATAAGAGGGCCAATGAGAGCTGCAGAGCTGGAGGAGTGTCTCTGTGTGTCTGTGTAAATCCAGGAAGTGAACAGGAAGTAGCTTCAGCTGCCCACAGTTAAAATGGCTGCAGCCAGATTCAGTGGAGGGAGATTTCTGCAGCATATTTGGCAAGTACAGAATCACAGTATATATAAAATAATATGCAAAGTGGTTGGAGGGAAGCTTCAGAATGGCGACGATGTTTTTATTACAAATGATGTGAGCAGACTGCAGTTCCTCTTTAAGCTTTTATATTTTGAACATGTAAGGTTTATTATATATGTCATTTCCAGTAGTGTACATGTCCCTAAAGTAAAGAACTACTTTTTAACCCTCGTTGTAAAGGTAAATTCAGATTACTTTCTTCTGTATCTAGTTTAGTCAGTATTTCTTTCTTAAAGTTTCCACATTTGTAGGCCATTTGGGATAACATTTACTTGTTACATCTTCAGATTCACATAACTTGAAAAGATATTTAAACATTTGTCAATGCTCTTTTCTGAAAAATGCAGGACTGAAATTTTTTTTGCTTGGTTTTCCTTTCTCTGTAATGTTTATGAGGGGGATGGGCAGTAAATGTTTACCGTATGTAATCCTTTCTGTACTGTGCTGGCAGATATCATGATCAGTTGTTAACTAGATTTGAACACTGAGGGGTTTATTTACTAAAGCGGGACAGTGCAAATTCAGTCTCACTTCTGCATAGAAACCAATCAGCTTCCAGGTTTTATTGCCAAAGCTTATTTGAACAAGCTGATGCTAGAAGCTAATTGGTTTCTAAGCAGCAGTGAGCCTGATTTTGCACTCTCCAGCTTTAGTAAATAAACCCCTGTCTAAGGCTCCATGCACACTGGAGCTCATAAACGGCCGTTTTTTGGAGTTTGGGTGTTTTTCTTTTAGGCTCCATGCACACTGAAGCTCATAAACGGACGTTTTTTGGGAGTTTGGGTGTTTTTTTTTTAGGCTCCATGCACACTGGAGCTCATAAATGGACGTTTTTTGGGAGTTTGGGTGTTTTTTTTTTAGGCTCCATGCAACTGGAGCTCATAAACGGCCGTTTTTTGGAGTTTGGGTGTTTTTCTTTTAGGCTCCATGCACACTGAAGCTCATAAACGGACGTTTTTTGGGAGTTTGGGTGTTTTTTTTTTAGGCTCCATGCACACTGGAGCTCATAAATGGACGTTTTTTGGGAGTTTGGGTGGTTTTTTTTTAGGCTCCATGCACACTGGAGCTCATAAACGGCCATTTTTTGGGAGTTTGGGTGTTTTTTTTTAGGCTCCATGCACACTGGAGCTCATAAACGGCCGTTTTTGGGAGTTTGGGTGTTTTTTTTTTAGGCTCCATGCACACTGGAGCTCAAAAACGGCCATTTTTGGGAGTTTGGGTGATTTTTTTTAGGCTCCATGCACACTGAAGCTCATAAACGGCCATTTTTTGGGAGTTTGGGTGTTTTTTTTTAGGCTCCATGCACACTGGAGCTCATAAACATCAGTTTTTGGGAGTTTGGGTGGTTTTTTTTTTAGGCTCCATGCACACTGGAGCTCATAAACGGCCATTTTTGGGAGTTTGGGTGTTTTTTTTTTAGGCTCCATGCACACTGGAGCTCATAAACGGACGTTTTTTGGAGTTTGGGTGTTTTTTTTTAATAGCTCATAAACTCCACTCTATGTTACCCTTTGTGTCCATGGAAGTTTTTGAACTTTTATCAACAGTGGAGTTTATGGGCTATTTTCTGAACGCCATAAAATCGCGTTCAGGAGTCGTTTTACTGACCACAAAAAACGCCAAACAATCATAAACACTGATAAACATCGATAAACGCTCAAAAACGTGGCCCACCATCGTTTTTTAGCGTTTTTGATCCATTGAAAAAAAAATTAAATAAAAAAAATGTAAATAAAAAACGCCCCAAAAAAGCTAACGCGGAAAAACGCTAAAAAAACCCACATATAAACGCTATTGCAAAAACATTAAAAAACGTTGAAAGACCCACTGCAAAGCTACTCGTGTTTTTATAACTTTATTTTAATGTCCAGTGTGCATGGAGCCTAACAGCCCATAAACTCCCCTCTGTTATCCTATGTGTCCATGCACAAATGGACGTTTATCAGCAGTGGAGTTTATGGGCTGTTTTCTGAACGCCATAAAACGGCGTTCAGTAGTCGTTTTTCTGACCACAAAAAACGCCAAACGCTCATAAACGCCGATAAGTGCTCAAAAACATGGCTCACCAGCGTTTTTTGATCCATTGAAAAAAATTAAAATAAATTAAAAAAAGGCGGAAAAACGCTATTAAACGCTATTGCAAAAAACGTAAAAAAACTTTAAAGACTCACTGCAGAGCTACTGGCGTTTTTATAACATTATTTTAACGTCCAGTGTACATGGAGCCTAAAGCTGGTGATACAAATTTAAATGTTTGTACAGGAATTCTGAAAAATCATTTGAATATTCTTTCTTGTCATCACTGGAAGTAGTCTTACTAAAGGCAAATCTCATTTTTCCCAGAGCTTAGTGAATGTGGCGAATCTTCAAAAATAATACCCAATCGGGTGCAAGGAAAATTAAAAAAAAAATGCATTTTTGCTTGCACATGATTGGATGATAGAAATCAGCAGAGAGCTTTACCACAATCACTAAGCTGTGTGGAAAATAAGTGTAACTACTTGCAAAGTGCGCAGTCTATTTGTCCTTAGTAAGTTGAGTCAACTCTTTTCATTTGAAAGCCCCTGCAATAATTTTCTGACCTGCTATTTGGATGGAGTCCAAGATGTACTAAACAGGTTTCACTACATTATGTATTTTATGTTTTTTTCCTGAACAAAAACCACATTCACAGCTAAGTGGTATTAAACCCAAAACCAAAAAAAATCATATATTGCAGCTTACCAATCCTTAGATGTGGTGTATGCTTTGTTTTTTTTTTTTTTTAGATTTTTTCCCACCTCTGTTTTCACCTGGTGATCTGGCCACTAACACACCTCCTGTATTAGGGTACTCTGGATGAAGGAGCACAGGGGGGGGGGGCACCTTTGGACAGCAGCATTGTCAGTCTGGGGGGGAGGGGAGTGTTAAATGTACTAGCAGATTTAAATACAGTAACAGCTTGAAGCCAAACTCCACATTATAATTAGTTACAGCAAACAGTTTTTTTCCTTTTAGGATAAAAGTTTTACTTAATTAAAAAAAAGCTGATCATTTAACCACTTCAGCCCCGGAAGATTTACCCCCCCCCCTTCCCTCCTGAACAGGCCATTTTTTGCAATACTGCACTGCGTTATTTTAACTGACAATGGCGCGGTCGTGTGACGCTGTACACAAAAAAATTGATGTCCTTTTTTTCCCCCACAAATAGAGCTTACTTTTGGTGGTATTTGATCACCACTGCGTTTTTTTTTGTTTTTTTTTGCACTATAAACAAAAAAGTACAGACCATTTTGAAAAAAATAAACAATATTTTTTACTTTCTGCTATTAACCCCCCTGGCGGTATTCCCGAGTCTGGCTCGGGGTGGATTTTTAATACCAAAAGTGGTATCTCCGAGCCAGACTCGGGATCGCATCGCAGGATCCAGGAAGAGTTTACTTACCTTCTCCTCTGGATCCTGCGATGTCTCCCCGCTGTGATCGGCGAGCCGCTGTGTCTCGCTCGATTCACAGTGCCGAGCTCCGTTCCCTGCGAGCGTTGCGACGCACGGGGACGGAGTTCGGCGGCAAATTCAAAAAGTGAAACACACAGTACAGATACAGTATACTGTAATCTTACAGATTACATTACTGTATCAAATAATTACACATGCCCTTTGTCCCTAGTGGTCTGTCTAGTGTCCTGCATGCAGTTTTATATTATAAAAACTGTTCTTTCTGCCTGGAAAACTGGAGATTGTCCATAGCAACCAAAACTGTCTCTTTACATCAAAAATGGCTTTAGATCAGCTAGAAAACAGCGATAATAAATTAGAATCACTCGCAGAATTGAGCGATAGCGATTTGTGGGGAGATCCGTCACCAAACACTAAAAGTAACGAAAGCGACAATTCTGAAACTAAGCAAATTTCAGTGTTTTTGATTTGATTACATTATTGAATAATTTTTATTATTATTATATTATTATTTGTTATAATTATTTATAGTTATTTATTATATTATAATTTTTTATTTCGTTTTTCAAACTTTATCATACCCGGGATGTCTACTAGACTCTGGTTTGGACAGATTTAAGTGAACTATTACTAAGAATTACAGGCCTACAATATAAAACGCCAAATTTCTGTGCAAAATAATGGTACCGCTTTCAGCACCTAAAATCTGAAATAATCATACCGCTAGGGAGGTTAAACATGTCCAATAAAAAAAATCATCAATTTAGGCCAATATGTATTCTGCTACATATTTTTGGTAAAAAAATCCTAATAAGCATATATTGATTGGTTTGCGTAAAAGTTATAGCGTCTACAAACTATTGGATATTTTTATGGAATTTTTATATATTTATTTTTTTACTAGTATTGGCGGCGATCAGCTACCTATAGCGGGACTGTGACATTGCAGTGGACGAATCGGGCACTAAGTAAAACTTTTGACAATCTTGGGGACCAGCGACACCAATACAGTGATCAGTGCTAAAAATATGCACTGTCACTGGACTAATGACATCGGCAGGGAAGGGGTTAACATCAGGAGCAATCAAAAGGTTAAATGTGTCCCTGGGGAGTGCTTTCTAACTGTGGGGGGGGGCTGCTTGTACTGTAAGTAGACAGAGATCTGTGTTCCTGCTTAGCAGAAACACAGGACCTCTGTCTTCTCCTGTCACAGAATGGCGATCTGCCTTGTTTACATAGGCAGACCACCGATCTGTCTGCCACAGGAACGATGTCCAATCACAGTGGGAGCTGGTCACCGGCGGTGCGCACCCCAGACCAGGAAGGGCAAATTCATGTACAGGTACGTGATTTTGCACTGAGAGGCACCCCAGCTGCAATAAATGTACATGGGGGCGGTCTCTAGGCAGTTAAAATACCCCTGTCAGCATCTCCTTTAGCATGTCCGCAGTCTCTGACCGCCTTCTTTAGCATGTCCGCAGTCTCTGATTGTCTCCATTAGCATGTCCGCAGTCTCTGACCAACTCCTTTAGCATGTCTGAAGTCTCTGCCCGTCTCCTTTAGCATGTCCGCAGTCTCTGACCGTCTCCTTTAGCATGTCCACAGTCTCTAACCATCTCCTTTAGCATGTCCGCAGTCTCTGACTGTCTTCTTTAGCATGTCCGCAGTCTCTGACCGTCTCCTTTAGCATGTCCACAGTCTCTGACCATCTCCTTTAGCATGTCCGCAGTCTCTGACTGTCTTCTTTAGCATGTCCACAGTCTCTGACCGTCTCCTTTAGCATGTCCGCAGTCTCTGACCGTCTCCTTTAGTATGTCCGCAGTCTCTGACCGTCTCCTGTAGTATGTCCGCAGTCTCTGAACGTCTCCTTTAGCTTGTCCGCAGTCTCTGACCATCTCCTGTAGTATGTCTGCAGTCTCTAACCGTCTCCTTTAGCATGTCCGCAGTCTCTGACCGTCTCCTTTAGCATGTCCACAGTTTCTGACCGTCTCCTTTAGCATGTCCGCAGTCTCTGACCGTCTCCTTTAGCATGTCCACTGTCTCTGACCGTCTCCTTTAGCATGTCTGCAGTCTCTGACCGTCTCCTTTAGCATGTCCGCAGCCTCTGACCGTCTCCTGTACTATGTCCGCAGTCTCTGACCGTCTCCTTTAGCATGTCCGCAGTCTCTGATAGTCTCCTTTAGCATGTCCGCAGTCTCTGACCGTCTCCTTTAGCATGTCCGCAGTCTCTGACTGTCTCCTTTAGCATGTCCGCAGTCTCTGATTCTCTCCTTTAGCATGTGCGCAGTCTCTGACCGTCTCCTTTAGCATGTCTGCAGTCTCTGCCCATCTCCTTTAGCATGTCCGCAGTCTCTGACCGCCTTCTTTAGCATGTCCGCAGTCTCTGACCATCTCCTTTAGCATGTCCACAGTCTCTGACCGTCTCCTTTAGCATGTCCACAGTCTCTGACCGTCTCCTTTAGCATGTCCGCAGTCTCTGACTGTCTCCTGTAGTATATCCGCAGTCTCTGACCGTCTCCTTTAGCATGTCCGCAGTCTCTGACCGTCTCCTTTAGCATGTCCGCAGTCTCTGACCGTCTCCTTTAGCATGTCCACAGTCTCTGACCATCTCCTTTAGCATGTCCGCAGTCTCTGACCGTCTCCTGTACTATGTCCGCAGCCTATGACCGTCTCCTGTATTATGTCCGCAGTCTCTGACCATCTCCTTTAGTATGTCCGTAGTCTCTGACCATCTCCTTTAGCATGTCTGCAGTCTCTGATAGTCTCCTTTAGCATGTCTGCAGTCTCTGACCGTCTCCTTTAGCATGTCTGCAGTCTCTGCCCGTCTCCTTTAGCATGTCCGCAGTCTCTGACCATCTCCTTTAGCATGTCTGCAGTCTCTGACTGTCTCCTTTACCATGTCCACAGTCTCTGACCGTTTTCTTTAGCATGTCCGCAGTCTCTGACCATCTCCTGTAGTATGCCCGCAGTCTCTGATCGTCTCCTTTAGCATGTCCGCAGTCTCTGACCATCTCCTTTGGCATGTCCGCAGTCTCTGACTGTCTCCTCTAGCATGTCCACAGTCTCTGACTGTCTCCTTTAGCATGTCCGCAGTCTCTGACCGTCTCCTGTGGTATGTCCGCAGTCTCTGACCATCTCCTTTAGTATGTCCGTAGTCTCTGACCATCTCCTTTAGCATGTCTGCAGTCTCTGATAGTCTCCTTTAGCATGTCTGCAGTCTCTGACCGTCTCCTTTAGCATGTCTGCAGTCTCTGCCCGTCTCCTTTAGCATGTCCGCAGTCTCTGACCATCTCCTTTAGCATGTCTGCAGTCTCTGACTGTCTCCTTTACCATGTCCACAGTCTCTGACCGTTTTCTTTAGCATGTCCGCAGTCTCTGACCATCTCCTGTAGTATGCCCGCAGTCTCTGATCGTCTCCTTTAGCATGTCCGCAGTCTCTGACCATCTCCTTTGGCATGTCCGCAGTCTCTGACTGTCTCCTCTAGCATGTCCACAGTCTCTGACCGTCTCCTTTAGCATGTCCGCAGTCTCTGACCGTCTCCTGTGGTATGTCCGCAGTCTCTGACCATCTCCTGTAGCATGTCTGCAGTCTCTCACCGTCTCTGGTATCCTGTCTGCAGTCTCTGACCGTCTCCTGTAGGATGAAACCCAGAACCATCAAACTGGAGCCATTTGACTGATCCCTGCATGGTGCACCTGATAGGAGGTCGGTAATAGCGCCGCCAGGCCAGTCTGAGGGGGGTCACTGATGTAAGGGGGGAGTGGATGCAATAATGTAAGGGATATAAAGGTTTCACCCTATATTAGTAACCCCCCTTACCTTAGTGTATTCACTGTACGGAAGGTGGTCTCTGGTCACCAGAGTGCCCCCCACATCAGAGTTCCTGGCGTTCTCCTTTACATCAGAGTCTGCAGGATTCCCCCTTACAGTGCAAGGGGGAACTCAGTCTGCAGACCCTGATGTAATTGGGAACTCTGAGGTGAAGGGAACACAGTGGACTCTGATATAAGGTGGTCTCTGGTCACCAGAGCCCCCCTCTACATCAGAGTTCCCCCTTAGATCATGATTTGCAGCGTTACATAAGCGTTCCCTTTCACTGTAAGGGGGAATCCTGCACACTGTGATGTAAGGGGGAACTCTGTGCTGGCCGGGTTCTAGTAACCTGACCTTCATGTCAATGCAGAAATATGTTTTTTTACTTTTATTAAACTTAAACACATTGCTAATAGCACTAGATATATGTTTATAGTTTAAATATTGATATTTGCATGGTTTAGCACTGAAAACTGTATTTTTAGGTACTTTTTTGCAGTGTCAGTAAAAAATTGTTGCTGTTTGTAAATGTTGGCATTCTGCCAGTAAATTGGCAACTCTGGATTGTAATCGTATTAATGCACTTGCAACAAGAACAATTGAATACTGTCCTTGATACTTTTTTTTTTTTGACTAACTAGTCCTAAAAAAATCCGATGTTACTCCAAAAAACAGAGTATGGACAGTACACAATTGTTCTTGTTTCTTTTTTATCATGCTCCTTTGGATTCTCCTGTCCTTACTGTCTACAATGACTGTTGAGTTGACTCCATTATTCATTAGAAAATCAAGCCAATGTTCTGAAAACTTTTTTTTTTTTACCTCTGACATGAAATATGAACAAAGCATATCCTTCTATATTGTGTACTTGTCTGAATCCAGAGCACTACGGGTCATTTTTGTCTGCTGCCTCGTTCCTCTGCGATCTGCATGAGTCACTTCTGAAAGGTTTTCCTGACACCAAGAGGTAAAAAGGTGACAGGGGAGGGAGCTCCAGTACACAGCCTGTGATTGACAGCCTTAGTTCTGTTCCTGTGTGCTCTGTGATAGTGGATGTGTTCCTTCCCTCCAAACAGCTCTAACTGAGCTCTGCAGAGTGTAACTTTGTAACTGCAGCTCTCCACCCCCTGCTTCCTAAAAGCTCAGATAAGCTTTATAAATTCTGCATTTTGAACAGATGTAGAGAAGAGATGGCTGCAGATATACAAGAGATATAACTTATTTAGGAGGATTTGTTCCATCTCTGTGTATCACCTGAGGCCAGTCACTTCACTGGGAATATGTAAAGGTTTGCAACCAAGTTGTACGGTGTATGACCAGTCTAAAGCCTCATATACACAATGAAAATATTGGACGAATGATCATCCTTTTTATTTTTTGCATCTCTTATCGAAAACGAAGAGGTTACTAAAGTTACAAAAATTCTCGTACGAAAGAACACAACTTCGGAAGTACTGTGTGGTATTGTATTGTAATGTATCCTTTTGTTTCTGAGCATGTGTAGTCTTGGCCACTCAATTTTTTTTTGGATGAATTGGACTGATTAAACTAAAATCATTTGTTTGAAAATTTCGTGCTTGTCCCTTTCGGATAGTTTTGCATGAACTGTCGTGATCGGCTCTCGAAAGATGTGTACTAACGATCAAATTATCGAACGATCGATTCAAAATCGGTGTTTTTCATCCGATTTTCTCATCGTGTGTACTAGGATTTAGCAGCTGGCCTTCTTGCATTGTATGTTAATGAGGCAAAGCTCCGTGTGACCCTAGTCTCTGTGGGGACAGAATAAAAATGTTCAAAGCAGCTTGCAATTTGCCCAATGGCCCAAAGGCCAACTCCAAACAAACATCCAAAAGGTAAGGAATGTTTAAAAATGTATATGGGTTGATTTTCAATCGATATTTCTGCTTCGCATTGCACAAAAATGCAATTGTAATGGATGCAAAAATAAAACAAAAATATTATTTCCTACTGGAGCACCAATGATGATTTACAGCAGGGATATGCAATTAGCGGACCTCCAGCTGTTGCAGAACTACAAATCTCATGAGGCATAGCAAGACTCTGACAGACACAAGCATGACACCCAGAGGCAGGGGCATGATGGGACTTGTAGTTTTGCAACAGCTGGAGGTCCGTTTATTGCAGATCCCTGATTTACAGTTTGAAATGCATAACTTCATGGGGTTGGTTTACTAAAGGCAAATAGACTGTGCACTTTTAAGTGCAGTTGCACTCATTCTCCCCAGAGCTCAGTGAATGTGGTGAAGCTTCTATCATAATCAGGTGCAAGAGAAAAAAAAAACTGCATTTTTGCTTGCACATGATTGGATGAGGGAATCAGCAAAGCTTCATCACATTTACTAAGTTCTGAAGAAAATAGGTGCAACTGCACTTGCAATGTGCGTATTTGTCTTTAGTAAACCAACCCCATGTGTTACCAGATTGTCAGTGTTCTGTGGAATTATCTCTTATTTCTCTTTAAATTTTGTCAGTAATGCTTCTTTGTTCTTAAAGTGGGGTTCCACCCAAAAAACAAAACTACCTGTAAAAATTCTAAAAAAAAAACCAAAAAAACATTTGGATATTTTTTTTTTTTTTCACTTACCTCTAAATGCCTGTTGCTAGGTGGGCCCTCGTAGTCTGCCTGTCCCTTAGCCTGGGCTGGTGACATCACTTCCTCCTCGGCACAGGAAGGGCTCCGCTCTGCTCCCTCCCTCCTGTCAATCATCTAGGACCCATTACAGGTCCCAGGTGATTGAGCGGCCAATCACGGCGCACGGCGCCGCTCGCGCATGCGCAGTGGGTGCCAGGCTGTGAAGCCACAGCCTGGCGCCCACAGTTGTAATGCCGGCGCCGACGAGCGGAGGGGGGAGACGAGCGGGGCTTCGATCCCCCACATCGCTGGACCCAGGGACAGGTGAGTGTCCAATTAAAAGTCAGCAGCTGCAGTATTTGTAGCTGCTGACTTTTAATTTTTTTTTTTTTGGACGGCCCCCCTGGGTGGAACTCCTCTTTAAGTAAACATTTAAGAGCTTGCTGAACAACTAGCAATTCATCCAGTGATATGGGAATTATAAAAAAGAATCTGAGAGTGAACCCATCGCTCCCAACTGTCCCTTGATTTTGAGGGACTGTCCCTGATTTGGAACAATGTCCCTCTGTCCCTCATTCCTCCTCATTTGTCCCTCAGTCTGATCTATATAGTTGTATATAAAATGCACTTTTTATCTATCAAAAAGCGTTTTCCAGCGCTAAACCTTTCATCTGATTTCTAAATTGCTGCATTTGTAAATTCCAGAAGCCAATATAAAGGAATAGTAGTGGTAAAAAAAGCACTTGTGGGTTTAGCTAATCTTGTTTTTTTTTGTACAATTCTCCTTTAAGGGGGTGTGACAAGGGGTATGTCCTATGCCTGCATACTTTTGCTGATAAGTGTCCCTCATTCCCATCTCAAAAAGTTGGGAGGTGTGGTGAACCTGTGGCTAGGCTATGGTTATTCAGGTTATGCATGTTTTATCAAGCAGTAATTGAGCATTAAAACGAGTCTGCACTAACCTTTGTTGTTGCAGGCACTGTGGCGCAATCCACTCTCAAAGATCACACTGGAAACACTGAAGTTGAGGTTAGAAGGCTGCAAGGTTGCTGAGTCACAGCTAAATGGTATAAAAGGAGAAGCTCAGCTGCTGAAGTCAAAGCAAAGGAGTGTCTGCTGTAAGATTCGAGGATAAACCTATCATTTCAAACCTCATTTACTGCTGGCTAAATAAAAAAATTGCAATTTATTAGTAAACAATATATCAGGCAGCATTTTCATGTTAGTGGTGTCAGGGAGAGTGCAGACAGCCTCTGTGCTCGCTAGGGTTGCCACTTTTTCTTGTTTTTTTTTTTTGTATACACTATGCAGGGATCTTCAAACTACGGACCTCCAGCAGTTGCGGAACTACACGTCCCATGAGGCATTGTAAAACTCTGACATTCACAGGCATGACTAGGCATGAAGGGAATTGTAGTTTCTGAACAACTGGAGGGCCGTAGTTTGGAGACCTCCGCACTATAGGACTACAGACCTGGGACACCTTTGGGTGCTCCAAAGAGAATAGTTATGGGGCGCGCATAGTGCCCCCTCACCCTCCTGTCAGACACTGTTCCGAGCCAGATTCTTGTCTGAATAATGTGTCTGGGTTTCAGGCGGACTAAAACCCGGACACGTGATTCAAAACCCAGACTGTCCGGGTGAATCCCAGGCAGGCGGCAATCCTAGTGATGGCTAGAGTTTGTGCCTCCTTGCCCAGCTTTATCCAGGCACACCTATTGCCTATAATAATTGATATATCACATACCTTTATACAGTTTACTAAAAGTGAGATAATTATTGTTTGTATGACCTTCTCTCACAGGGAACTCTATTCTGCAGCACAGACAAAAAGCTTTCCTCAAGACCCCAATTGTATTTACTGTACATATCTGTGTTTGTAGGTAAAATACATGTTTGTGTGTGTTTTAATTATTAATTGGTTTTTTTTTTTTTTTAGGCCTCATGCCCACAGCAGCTGTCAAACACATGTGAAACAGGCATTTGACTTTTTTTTTCTTCCCCTAAATGCCCCTTTATGTTAGTCAATGTGCCCTTGCACACATAAGAGTTTACAGGCATTTAGAGGCAGAGGCGTTTGCATAAAATAAAATTCCCAAGCACCTACATGTCTGTACAGGCAAGTAAACACTTCTAAACATGCCTAAACACTGGCTCCCACTGCTGTCAATTACAGCCAGGGAGGACAGAGCAGGAGGTGGGGCGATGGTGGACACTCGGTGGGAGGAGGGGCCAGGAGTGCCAGCAGGAGACCCCAGAAAAGGAGGATAGGAGTTGCTCTGTACAAAATCATTGCACAGTGCAGGTAAAAATAACATGTTTGTGATTAAAAAAAAAAAAAAAACACGAACATTTAGAATCACTTTAACCACACAGCATTTATGGCAGCATGTTAGGGCTCTTATAAGAGAACCTTTTTTTCTCAGAGGACCTAAGGAGGAATTGGATGTTATCCTTTCATCCTAGAGATAGAATTTCCTCCTGTTTTTAGATCTCTTCCATTCCACAATTTTCCTCTTCTCACACATCACTTTTACAATAGGAAGGAAATAAGGAGGTTGTCATGTTGCATTGTTGAACACAGTTTTCTTGAGATGCTAGTTGCTTTGCTTTTGTGATAATCTTCTGGATTGATTTAATTGAATTAAAGTGTAAGTAAACCCCCCTATCGTTTTCAGACAAGGAAGCTGCCATCTTTGCCTCTGTTTACTCTACAACTGCAATGATGCTGCACATGTGATCAGTTTAGACACCAGCTATTGAATGGCTTGAGAGTTTGGTTGAGAGCACAACCAATGGTAGTGTTACATTTCCGGCACGTGCCGGAAATGAAACTGTTCTATGGGTGGGTTTACTTCCGCTTTAAGTGTCCATATCAGGAGTCCTGACTATTTATTTACTCTTAACCCAGGGTTCCTCCAGAGGTCGCTAGGAGTTCCTTGAGCTGTGGCTGAGTGATCTCCTATATAATGGTGCCTGCATAGTTTTAGGGCCAAAACCATCTGGCAGAGCCAGCTGCATGACACATATAATCTTTTTAGTGGTCTGTGAGGGTGGCATCCTTACATAGTTACATAGTTAGTCTGGTTGAAAAAAGACACAAGTCCATCTAGTTCAACCAATACAAGGGAAAAAAAGCCTCTTTACCCAAACTAATACCCACAGTTTATTCAGAGGAAGGCAAAAAAAACCCAGAAAAGCAGGATCCACACTGCTCCAGCACGGGAAAAAATTCCTTCCTGATCCCTCAAGAGGCAGTCGTATATTCCCTGGTTAACCTTTACCTATAAATGTTAGTATCCTGCTATATTATGTACATTTAGGAAAGAATCCAGGCCTTTTTTAAAACAATCTACTGAGCTGGCCAGAATAAGCTCTTGAGAGAATCTATTCCACATTTTCGCATCTCTTACTGTGAAGAAACCTTTCCATATTTGGAGATTAAATCTCTTTTCCTCCAGATGTAAAGAGTACCCCCTTGTCTGCTGTGATGACCTTAAAGTAAATAACTTAACACCAAGTTCCTTATATGGACCGCTTATGTATTTATAAATGTTGATCATATCCACCCTTAGTTTCCTCTTCTCAAGAGAGAATAAATTCAGTTCCTCTAATCTATCCTCATAGCTGAGCTCCTCCATGCCTCTTATCAGTTTGGTTGCCCTTCTCTGCACTTTTTCCAGTTGCCAGCTATCCTTATATATATATAACTGCATATTCTAGATGAGGTTTTACTAATGATTTGTACAGGGACACAATAATATCTCTCCAGGGTCTATACCACTCCTAATACAAGAAAGGACTTTGCTCGCTTTGAAAACCGCAGCTTGGCATTGCATGTTATTATTAAGGTTATGATCTACCGGAACACCCAGATCCTTCTCCACCATTGAATGCCCCAGTTGTACTCCCCCTAGTATGTATGATGATCACCCTGTAAAGTGAGGAGGCATTATTCCCACTGACCCCCAATAAATTGTTCTTAGCAGGGGTTCTCCAAGATATACATTTTTTTCAAGGGCTCATCTGGGGTGAAACGTTTTAAAAAGACTGTTCCAGACCAATTACTCAAAATACTAAAGATACAGACAGTAAGGCATTTTGAATTTTTAGCTATTGCAGTCTCCATGTGTCTTTCAGCATGTGTCCTTTAAAACAAGTTAATAGCTGCAGTTGTATCCATAAGCTGGTTTAACCTTATGATAACCATGATGTAGCTACTGTGTTACTGGTTTCTTGCATAGGAATAGCATTGATGTAGGTGACATGCGATTGGCAGCCAAAGTGTTAATGGCTGTGTTCCATTGATGCCAATAATTTGGATTATGCCAGCGGGGGTACTGTTGGAAGGATTAAATCAATAGGTTGCGAACTATGGCAGAAAGGATAGCTATGGTTGCAGGTACAAAACAGTGTAGGTAGCTTGTGAGTTCCTGCTGAGTAAACTCCAGCATTCCTGACATGAAGGCCCTCTGCTTTCTGTATCCTAGTGTATGTATTCAGATACATAGAAGATTTGGGCATTATCTCATGTCCATATGTATAGGTAGTCTTTTTCAATAAAGGAAGAGCTGATTGGACAGGTTAAGCTGGCCATATATGGTTCGCATTTTAGCCAACTCCTGTTGCAGTCACTGGTTGGGTCCACCGCTGCCTGAATATAATAGCCAGCAGTAGACATCCTTCCTTAAATGCTGTTAAGTGTGGATGAGGGAATCAACTGATTTTCTCTTCTTCAGATCATAGCCTAATATGAAAAAATCTAGGCATGTACTGCTAGCTTTAGAAAACCTGTTGTACAAGTGCTATTGTTCCTGCAAGTCATAAATGACACTGAAAGTGACCTCCCCCATCCTCCCCAATGCCCTTTGCACTGGCATATGCATGTATACTCAGGTGAGCTCTTCTTTGCATTCTATAGAGATTTTAGCCTGAAGGAGGCGGAATGGTGACTGCATGTCTGACCACCATCTTTTAAGAGCCTTGCTTTTCCAGGAACGTGTGCGATAGAAATGTTGACAAGACTGACCACCATCTTTGCCTGTAAAAAAAAAAAAGGGAAATGCCTACTTCTCATGGTTCTTGCACTACCTGAATATCACTCCATTAAACAGAACGTTTTCTCTGAATTCTGCTAAGAAACTGACACTTCCAGGAGTGTTGAATTGATTTCCTGTTGCCCTCAGCTTTGCTCAGTGTTTCCTTCCACTGATCTTCATGTCATTGCAAGACACTTGCATTCATATACAAGGATTTTATAAAACTTCCCTTCAGGGTCCTATTGCATGCTGTTTTACTTAAAATGAAGTCTATATTTCAATAAGTCCAACTTCCTGAGTGCTGAAGTGGGAGTACCAGCTGTAGTTGCATGTTCAGTCCTAGTGTTGTAATAAGCCAAAACCTGCTAGGAAATAGAGTGAGTCAATCGTATGAGCAGGAAATTACAAAACTGGAGGTGTTTTGCACAGAAACAGTTTAGAGAACATCCCCTATGTTTTCATAGTTGGCATAGTTGAAAGGAAGCAACATTTTAGCTTTTTGCTGGTTTCAGAAAGTTACCGCCTGTTGCAGAAGGTAACTTAAGCCTGGTACACACTATTAGTGTTTTTCCGTTCAACCCAGCGGGTTGAACTAAAAAAAACCTGTCAGCTCCAGTTGGAACTGCAGTACTAAGGACCCGACGTTAGTACAGTGATCCCCCTCACTGAGCTGTTGTGTTCTGATAGGGGCACGCCCCCCCCCCCCACCAGAACACTCTGATCAGCACTCTCAGCCATTTGCCGGTCGACTGCTGGTTTTCCAGAATGCACGTCTCACAGAAGCTGTCTGGCTTACACATGAGCCAAATGTCGGCTGGTTTTTATTGAACAAGGAGCGCGGCTGCCATGACACGCACAATGCATGCTCGGAAACGTGTTGCACTCCAGTGAAGTCATTCATTGTCCCATGCCCCCCTGCCATCTGTGCACCAAGCCTCGTTTTGGAACCATCCACTGCACGGCCGTTCCTACCATCAGCGGTGACCAGCGAGGATCCCGTGCTATGCAGCGCTATGAGCAGAAGAATCTGACGGCTCACCGATATTTCTGTACACAGATGTGCCTTTTATATTTCACAAACATGTGAGTTGCCATTTGGATGTTTTCAAGTAAATAGTTTTACTCCTACACTTGGAGGCGCCTCTCCCCTTATTTACTTTCAGCTGTGCTGGAATCCGGCTTCTATTCCTACGTTGGTGGCAGCCCACAGTGTATGGACTCCTACTTATCTTTATGATATATGGACTTTGAATGGACTCACTATATACCCTTTTGGGTTTATGAGAGAAAAAAAATAGTGTTTGTGCCTGTTCCCTTATGTGGTTTTTATTGAACCGGCTGATATGTACTAGCCCAGTACACACTATTCGTTTTTTTTTAATTCAACCCAGCCAGCTGAATGAAAAAACTGAAGAGCTCTGGAGGAGATCCTGCACTAACTATGCAATGTTAGTACAGCAATCTCCCCCCGCTGAGCTATTGTGTTCTGACAGGAGGATGCCCCCCCCCCCCGCCAGAGCACACTGGTCAGCGCTCTCAGCCATTGGCTATGAGCGCTGATTGGATGCCAATCGGCAGACCTTTTTTTGGTCATGCCCCTTCAACAGAAGCTGGCCGAAAGGACTGACTGCAGTACACGCGGGCCGAATATCTATTGAACCAACCGATGCTGCCGGACATTCAGCCCCTGTGTACTAGGTTTACTGATTGCATGATGCCGGACCGGCAGTTATACACACGGGCCGAATGTTGGGCAATTAAGGCCATCCTGACTGCTAAAGAAGTCCATTGTGTTTCACCTGTACTCAGTCCTCAGGAGCTGGAGGATGGAGCTACAATTGGAGCACTCTGCCTGGAAAAGCACTGGCATTTGGCATAATGGAGTGAAATACTGTATATTAGAAATTGGTCATAGCAATGATATTGTATCTCTGTATGAAAGAAGTTGAGTATTAAGCAAAAGTCAGAATGGGAAAGGCTAACTTATCAGCAAAATGGAATATATGACTAATAGCTGTGAAAATGCAGAATAGACTCCCTCAAGAACTAGTTCTCGCCAGCTCAGTAGGTTGAGTTAAAAAGAGCTGAATGAATTCCTAAATGCACAAAATATAACTGTATAGTAACATTTATAGGTAATAACACCAGGGGTTGTTGATCCAGGATATATCCACTTGCCTCCTAGGGGATCAGCAAGGAATTTTATTTCGCCTGCTGGAAAATTGGACCATGCTTTATGTTTTTTTTTTGCCTTCCTCTCAATGAACTGGGGGTGTAGGATTGTGTAGATAGAGGTTTTCTATTTTCTTTCTTTTTTAAGGTTGAACCTTCCTAACTATGTAACTATGAGGGTTCACCTGTGTACCTGCCAGGGTGGTCATCATGCAGGTTGCTGGGATCTGGGTCATTGTTGAAGAATCTTCCAGTAGTCGTGACAAACTTCATCAATGTTTTAGTGGGGTTGATTTACTAAAAAAAAAGTGCAAAATCTGGTGCTGCTGTGCATGGTAGCCAATCAGCTTCTAACTTTAGCTTGTTCAATTAAGCTTTGACAAAGGAAACTGGAAAATGATTGGTTTCTATGCAAAACTGCACCAGATTTTGCACTCTCCAGTTTTAGTAAATCAACCCCACTGTAAGTTGGTTGTGGTCTCTGTTGGATGTGATACAATTAAAAATAAATATGAAATCAGGAGTTTTACAGGCATGTCAGGGCTATGCTTAGGATCAGATTTTGGGTGGGTCATGTAGGCCAGTGGTCATCAACCCTGTCCTCAGGGCCCACTAACAGACCAGGTTTTATGTATTACCTTGGGGAGATGCAGACTAGAATACTACAATCACTGAGCAGCAAATGATATCACCTGTGATGTATTTCAGTTATCTTGCAAACCTGGCCTGTTAGTGGGCCCTGAGAACAGGAGTTGATGACCACTGATGTAGGCCATTGCCTACAGTAGAAAGAGATACATTCAAGTTTGTAACAAGTGGAGAATTGTTTTTTGCTGTGATGCAGTGAGCAACACGCAGTGGGTGGGACTACGCTGTACAGGAGGAGCATAGTAGATTATAAGCTCAGAACATCGTTTTTTCATACAAATTCTGCTTTAAATATAGCAGTACTGATAGCTTTTCACAGCAATTGCCACTGCTAAGATGATTACTCAACAGATCTTTAAAACTGTATTAAACTCCAAACCATTAGATGCGGTAGCTGCATTCGTTTTCTTTTTTTTTTTTAGGCTTTGTTCCCTCTGTTTTCATCTGGTTCATCTGGTGATCTGACCAGTAACACACCTCCTGTATTAGAGTACCTACACTCTGGATGAAGGAGCACATGGAGCAGATTAGGACGACAGCATGAGGGGTGTGTTAGATGTGTGTATGTACTAGAAAATTTAGGTATACTAACAAACTGAAGCCAAACTCCAGCTCACACTTTATAAACAGTTAGACCCCTTTCACACCGAGCCGCCTATAGCATCGGCGGTAAAACGCCACTATTTTTAGCAGCATTTTACCGTCGGATTTGCGGCACATTTCGGCCACTAGCAGGGCACTTTTACCCCCCTCTAGCGGCTGAGAAAGGGTTAAAACTGCCCGCAATGCGCCGGCGGTATCCCAGTGCTGCCCCATTGATTTCAATGGGGAGCAGTGGTGGAGGAGCGGTAAACACACAGCTCCTTCACCGCTCCAAAGAAGCTGCTGGCAGGACTTTTCCTGACGTCCTGCCAGCGCACCGCTCTGGTGTGAAAGCCCTCGGGCTTTCACATTGGAAACAATGAAGCAGCTGTTTGAGGGTGGATTGCAGGCGCTATTTTTAACGCTATAGCGCCTGCAAAACGCCCTCGGTGTGAAAGGGGTCTTACAGAAAAAAAAATCCCTTTGGTAAAAGGTTTTACATACAGTAACTGAATAAAAGCTGATCATTGTAAGCGCCCCTGCTAGAATTAAATGGTTTGTCCCAAACTCTTGCAGGAGAGCTTTTTTTGTTGAAAATAAATAGACTTACTGGCCAGATCACAAGGTGAAAATATAGGGAAGGAAAAAAAAAAACCACTGCTGCCATCCCATCTAAGAATTGGTAAGCTGCAATATAATAAATGTTTGTTATTGGGGTTTAATACCTCGTTAAAACATTTTTGAGTTAATTTCTTTGTTTGTCTGAGATGTGTGTAAAATGTGTAATCGTTTCACTCATCTGACTAATAAACTAAACTCATCTGATTAATAATGAGAATGATAAATGAATGTGTAAATGTCCCATGTAATGACTGGAATATGCTGAAAGAGTTTCTGAGTTATCAAGGATTAGAAGATTATTCTGTCTGGCTGTATAAACAGTTATTTGTAGTTGTTCCCCTGTAAATGATTTAAATAATACATGTGGCATAGATTAATGGTAGGATAATGAACTGAGATGCTAACTTTTTAATTAGAGCAGATCTCCAAGTCAAATATAAATATTGCTATTATCTTCACACAATTTCTCTAAAATAATGTATCAGAAAAAAAAAGTAAGAGGTTATGAAACGCTAGCTTATCAGATTCTATTTTATTGCACAAAGCTGTCAGTTTAACATGTTTCAGGCATTGGGCATTTTAAGGTGAGGTGTTTAGGCAGCCAACAGAAGGAAAGTAGAGGTAGGACCCAACTATGGCAAAATCCCCTTCAATAGTCCAATGAGCAGGTGGGTGCCACAGGAAGCTGCAAAGGGTCATTAGGTAAAAGTTATGCTGTTATGCTGTTAACTAGTTTGCACCTATACTGGCATCCTTTATGAACCATTGCAAAGCAGCATTTTACTATTTGTCTAAAACTGTGGTTTCCAGCCTATTCACACCTAAGTGAATCTTACAAACACAAAACACACAAAATATTTTACAACATACATCATTTTAAAGTAAATCCATACTGCATTCAGAAATATTTACTACTAAATCCTTGTACAGCAAATATTATTTCCATTATTGCTACTGTAAAATGTTCACATAGATACCTTTTTTAAGGATAGGTTCACATTTGTGCAATATGTCAATGAGCAAACATTGCACGCGCCTCTTTTGCAGGTGTGTGGCATGCGCACTTTCAAAATGCAATGCATTTTGGTGTGGTGCAAATTGAAAATGTTAGGTTATTCTCTTCTTTTGTGTAATTTTTACACATTTTCATGGACTGAAATGAATAGGCTGCCTTAAACACACTTTGAAAAATCTCACAAAAACATGTGTGCAATATTGCACCTTCAGTAGTGTGAACAGAGTCTAACATAGACCAAGCTTTGATTGTGTAAAAAATAAATAAAGGTAAAAGCACTGAGTAGAAAGATATTTTTGTCCTATCAGAGGAGAAAGAGTACAGGAGAGGTCAACTAATCGCATTTCTTACACGTTATTACTGCCTGGCGACCATAGCCGCTGGGAGTAATCATTGTGTTCTGCTGGCCAGAAAGGTTCCTCGCGTCCCCCTCTGCTGGCAGAAAAGAATAGTGCTGCGGGAGGCATTCCCCCATCAACACTGACTGTGCTGATGGGGGAATGGAGTGATTTTCTTTCCTTCCACCCGTGATGGAAGGAAAGAAAATCAAATTTTTTAAAAAAAGGTTGTGTACTTTTTTTGTGTGGGGAAACCCACTGGAATTAATAGGCTGCCCTAAACACGCCTTGCAAAAGTGCACACAATCTGACAAAAACTTGTGCGCAGTGTCGCACCTTCAGAGGTGTCAACAGAGCCTAACATGATCAGTGTTTTTATCTTTATTTATTTTTTACACAGGGTAGAAAGATACTATGTATATTTTCTCCTTTTAGAGGAGAAAGCATACAGGGGAGGTTACAACTAGTGCTCCCAGGCTATCACAGTGATCATGTGATCATTAAGCCCAGTACACACAGGCTGAATGTCAGGCAGCATCGGCCGGTTCAATAGAAACCGGCTGACATTCCGCCTTTGTGTACAGCAGTCGATCCGACACTGTTGAAGGGGCATGATCGAAAAAGGTCTGCTGATTGGTTCCCAATCAGTGCTCTCAGCCAATGGCTGAGAGCGCTGAACGGAGTGTTCTGGCGAGGTGGCCATTTAGTAGAGCAGCTTGTGCATCCAATTTTAAACTCTTGAGTTTGCTGTGGTGGACCACAGCTATTGGCTGTCTTTCATCACATGTCACAAACATTACATACATCACATATTATATATTTTGCTGTGTGCTATTAGCCCTGTCCCCCCGGAAGGGGCTTGGTTTGCCATTTTCACCCTGGACACTGACTTGCCTTGTTTCTCCACTGCCTGGTACCCTTGGCAGTGACCATAGTCTAATCACTTTGACAACTCCACAGTCCTTTGCTCATCCTCACTGGGGAATGAACTTTTATTAGGGTCTGATAAACCCGCACTTAAAACGGAACTCCACCAAAAATGGGGAACCTCCGCTTGTTTCCTTCCTTCCGTCTCAATGAAGTCTATGGGGCCAAAAATGCCGAAATATGCTAAGGGTAGGGTGACTGAGAATACAAGTGTGAACAGGGACAAATAGAAGGAATGAGATGCTACATGTTGGGAATATTAGCCATTCAGATGTGTTGGGAGTAGAGTTGGGCTGAATACCCCCAGTTTGAACCAAAACTCCCAAAAGTTTGGACCCGAACCGTGAACCCTATTAAAGTCTATGGGACCCAACCTTAAAAAAAAAAAATCAAAAATGGCCATTTTGAAGGCTTACATGCAAGTTATTGGCCATAAAAAGGGTATGGGGGCCTGCGAACTGCCCTGGGGGACATGTATCAATGCAAATATATTTAATTTTTTTTTTCTGCAATAGACCCCAACAGACCCCTTTGGGTACTGATTTTAAGGGGAACCCCACACCCAAAAAAAATAAATGGCGTAGGGTTCTCCACCAAAATCCATAACAGACCCTTATCTGAGCATGCCTCCTGGCAGGCCTGGAAAGGGGAGGGGCAAGCGCCCCTTCCTCCTGAACCACACCAGGCCACATGCTCTCAACACGTGGGAGGGGGGGCTTTGGGGTGGGGGGCTCTGCTGTTGACAGCTGATAACTCATCCATAAATAATTATGCTAAGATCAGTTTGCAGTGGTTTTCTAACAAAAGCAGGTAACAAAAAAATAATATTTTTGTTACCTGACTTGAGACAAGTGATTTTGGCCCAATTTATGTAACTTCAAAGATTGCAAGACCAATATGAATTGTCAATGTTTCTATGATACATCAATAATTTGCACGAATGGTAGTTGGTATATGCTTATATATTTGAGGTATGGCAACCCTAGCGGATTTTCTACTTGCTTGCAGACTTACAATGAGATAAAACACAACATATATATCAAGAATGACACTGCCATTCAAGCTAGGTAGCTTTCCCCATTCTTGAATTACTCATCAAAGGCAGATGCATACATTATAAGTCATATTTTCATGTACAGTTTGCAATCACCTGGAAATTTACACCACTGGCATGAGACAATGCTGACACAGAGTATAGTCCTTTAGTGACTTAATATTGCAGAGTTCATGAAATTCAATATATGTGTTTTTTTCACAGGCAGTTAGTACATGATTGCAGACATATTAACAAAGAGCTTCCTGCTCATTTGACTATATTGCATAACCCCAAAGAAAATCCAACTTTTTCTGTAAAAATAAAATAAAAAATAAAGCATTTTAATGAGTTATGGTCTCTGCATACAATTATTATTATTATTATACAGGATTTATACAGCGCCAACAGTTTACGCAGCGCTTTACAAAATAAAAAGGAGACAATACAGTTATAATACAATAAAATACAAGAGGATTAAGAGGCCCTGCTCAGAAGAGCTTACAATCTAATAGGGTGGGGCAGGTGGTACAAAAGGTTGTAACTGTGGGGAATGAGCTGATGGAAGTGGTAAAAGATTAGTTGGAGACATGATAGGGTTTACTGAAGAGATGAGTTTTCGGGGATCGCCTGAAGGTAGTAAGAGTAGGGGATAGCGGGACAGGTGGAGGTAGCGAGTTAACCACTTGAGCCCCGGACCATTATGCTGCCTAAGGACCAGAGGTCTTTTTCCAATTTGGCACTGCGTCGCTTTAACTGCTAATTGCGCGGTCATGCAATGCTGTACCCAAACAAAATTTGCGTCCTTTTCTTCCCACAAATAGAGCTTTCTTTTGATGGTATTTGATCACCTCTGCGGTTTTTTTTTTTGCGCTATAAACGGAAAAAGACCGAAAATTTTGAAAAAAAATGATATTTTCTACTTTTTGTTATAAAAAAAATCCAATAAACTAAATTTTAGTCATACATTTAGGCCAAAATGTATTCGGCCACATGTCTTTGGTAAAAAAAATGTCAATAAGCGTATATTTATTGGTTTGCGCAAAAGTTATAGCGTCTACAAACTAGGGTACATTTTCTGGAATTTACACAGCTTTTAGTTTATGACTGCCTATGTCATTTCTTGAGGTGCTAAAATGGCAGGGCAGTACAAAACCCCCCCAAATGACCCCATTTTGGAAAGTAGACACCCCAAGGAAATTGCTGAGAGGCATGTTGAACCCATTGAATATTTATTTTTTTTGTCCCAAGTGATTGAAAAATGACAAAAAAAAAAAAAATATTTACAAAAAGTCGTCACTAAATGATATATTGCTCACACAGGCCATGGGCCTATGTGGAATTGCACCCCAAAATACATTTAGCTGCTTCTCCTGAGTATGGGGATACCACATGTGTGGGACTTTTTGGGAGCCTAGCCGCGTACGGGGCCCCGAAAACCAATCACCGCCTTCAGGATTTCTAAGGGTGTAAATTTTTGCTTTCACTCTTCACTGCCTATCACAGTTTCGGAGGCCATGGAATGCCCAGGTGGCACAAAACCCCCCAAAATGACCCCATTTTGGAAAGTAGACACCCCAAGCTATTTGCTGAGAGGCATATTGAGTCCATGGAATATTTTATATTTTGACACAAGTTGCGGGAAAGTGACACTTTTTTTTTTTTTTTTTTTTCATAAAGTTGTCACTAAATGATATATTGCTCACACAGGCCATGGGCATATGTGGAATTGCACCCCAAAATACATTTAGCTGCTTCTCCTGAGTATGGGGATACCACATGTGTGGGACTTTTTGGGAGCCTAGCCGCGTACTGGACCCCGAAAACCAATCACTGCCTTCAGGATTTCTAAGGGTGAAAATTTTTGATTTCACTCTTTACTGCCTATCACAGTTTCGGAGGCCATGGAATGCCCAGGTGGCACAAAACCCCCCCAAATGACCCCATTTTGGAAAGTAGACACCCCAAGCTATTTGCTGAAAGGCATGGTGAGTATTTTGCAGCTCTCATTTGTTTTTGAAAATGAAGAAAGACAAGAAAAAACATTTTTTTTTTTCTTTTTTCAATTTTCAAAACTTTGTGACAAAAAGTGAGGTCTGCAAAATACTCACTATACCTCTCAGCAAATAGCTTGGGGTGTCTACTTTCCAAAATGGGGTCATTTGGGGGGGTTTTGTGCCACCTGGGCATTCCATGGCCTCCGAAACTGTGATAGGCAGTGAAGAGTGAAATCAAAAATTCACGCCCTTAGAAAGCCTGAAGGCGGTGCTTGGTTTTCGGGGTCCCGTACGCGGCTAGGCTCCCAAAAAGTCTCACACATGTGGTATCCCCGTACTCAGGAGAAGCAGCAGAATGTATTTTGGGGTGTAATTTCACATATTTCCATGGCATGTTTGAGCAATATATCATTTAGTGACAACTTTGTGCAAAAAAAAAAAAAAAAAAAAAAATTTGTCTCTTTCCCGCAACTTGTGTCGCAATATAAAATATACCATGGACTCGACATGCCTCTCAGCAAATAGCTTGGGGTGTCTACTTTCCAAAATGGGGTCATTTGGGGGGGTTTTGAACTGTCCTGGCATTTTATGCACAACATTTAGAAGCTTATGTCACACATCACCCACTCTTCTAACCACTTGAAGACAAAGCCCTTTCTGACACTTATTGTTTACATGAAAAAGTTTTTTTTTTTTGCAAAAAAATTACTTTGAACCCCCAAACATTATATATTTTTTTAAAGCAAATGCCCTACAGATTAAAATGGTGGGTGTTTCATTTTTTTTTTTTCACACAGTAATTGCGCAGCGATTTTTCAAACGCATTTTTTGGGGAAAAAACACACTTTTTTTAATTTTAATGCACTAAAACACGCTATATTGCCCAAATGTTTGATGAAATAAAAAAGATGATCTTAGGCCGAGTACATGGATACCAAACATGACATGCTTTAAAATTGCGCACAAACGTGCAGTGGCAACAAAATAAATACATGTTTAAAAGCCTTCAAAAGCCTTTACAGGTTACCACTTTAGATTTACAGAGGAGGTCTACTGGAAAAATTACTGCACTCGATCTGGCCTTCGCGGTGATACCTCACATGCATGGTGCAATTGCTGTTTACGTTTGACGACAGACCGCCGCTTGCGTTCGCCTTAGCGCGAGAGCAGGGGGCGACAGGGGTGTTTTTTTTTTTTTTTTTTTTTTCTTTATTATTTTTTTGCTTTTTTAATCTTACTTTTAAACTGTTCCTTTCATATTTTTTTTTTTAATCATTTTTATTGTTATCTCGGGGAATGTAAATATCCCCTATGATAGCAATAGGTAGTGACAGGTACTCTTTTTTGAAAAAATTGTGGTCTATTAGACCCTAGATCTCTCCTCTGCCCTCAAAGCATCTGACCACACCAAGATCGGTGTGATAAAATGCTTCCCCAATTTCCCAATGGCGCTATTTACATCCGGCGAAATCTAAGTCATGAAATACTCGTAGCTTCCGGTTTCTTAGGCCATAGAGATGTTTGGAGCCACTCTGGTCTCTGATCAGCTCTATGGTCAGCTGGCTGAATCACCGGCTGCGTTCTCAGGTTCCCTGTTGAGACAGGAGAGCCAGAGAAAAACACGGAAGACGGTGGGGGGGGGGGCATTCCCTCCCACGGCTTGTAAAAGCAGTCTAGAGGCTAATTAGCCGCTAGGATTGCTTTTACATGAAAGCCGACCGCTGGCTGAAAAGAATGATACCAAGATGATACCTAAACCTGCAGGCATCATTCTGGTATAACCACTCAAAGTCGTGAATGGCGTACCTGAAGACAAAAAAATGGTTAACAATGGTTAACAATAAAGCACAGTAAAGTGTAAATAATTACACACCTGAAAAACAAACATGATAAAACATAATAACAATAACAATAACAATAACAATAAAACATTGCAGAATAGAATACAGTAAAAAAGAGCAGAACAATAGAGAGAGAGAATAGAGAGAGAGAGAACAATAAAACAACAACTATTTTTTTTTATTTCTTATTTTTTTTTTTTTTACACTTTTTTTGTAACTAACTTTTATAACGGTAACCGGTTCCAGGTTCGGGTCTCTCAAAATGCGATGGCATCTTGGGAGACCCTGTGAAAGTGTGCCTAGTCTGTGCAATGCTGTACCCTACGCTAATACTCAACTAGTGAATGGTAGCGTTCAAAACATTCACCAATGCAAAGACCAGGATTGTCAGGACAGGAGGGACAATAATAGCGGGTGTCACGCCTATATCCGCGCTTGCTGCAGACACAACATCTTTTTTGGGGGGGTTCGTTGGGTAGGGGTACTTGGGAGGACATAAAGAAAATGCCTCTCATGCAGCCGACTGCATTTGGTTGGGGATGTGAATGGGGGAAGTACGGGCGCTGCAGAAGCGGTGGGTTCCCAATTAGGATTGGCGAATGCAGCAGGAAGGGCACTATGGGCACGACGGGCCTGTGTTTGTCTTTTTGGTGGCAGCGGGACACTACTTGTGCTTGCCACCTCACCAGCTTGAACTGCACTTATGGGACTCGCCACGTCACCACGTGTTACTGCAGTGCTGGTTTGACTACGACCGGGGTGTACTAGGCCGCTGGCACTTGCCAGTTCACCAAAACGCTACCAAAAAACTGTTAGCGATCGCAGGGATCAGGCCTGACTCTGCGAACGCTGCAATTATGCGTTTAGTGTTTTGTAAGTGACAGTGATCGATCGATACTGCACTTGGGTGGGCTGGGCCGGGCCGGGCGGAGGGGCAAAACGCAGGTGCTAGCAGGTATCTGGGCTGATCCCGCTAACACTGCGTTTTTGGGAACCCTAAACTGCTGGTGACGCTAGTATAGATCTGATCGGATCAGATATTGATGCGATCAGATACTATACCACTAAGGGAGGTGTACAGTGCGTGCGTGGGTGTTAGCGGTACTGGCGCTAATCTGACGCTGCCTGGGGCTGGTGCTTGCCAGTTCACCAAAACGCTACAAAAAAAACTGTTAGCGATCGCAGGGATCAGGCCTGACTCTGCGAACGCTGCAGTTATGCGTTTAGTGTTTTGTAAGTGACAGTGATCGATCGATACTGCACTTGGGTGGACTGGGCTGGGCCGGGCGGAGGGGCAAAACGCAGGTGCTAGCAGGTATCTGGGCTGATTCCGCTAACACTGCGTTTTTGGGAACCCTAAACTGCTGGGGACGCTAGTATAGATCTGATCGGATCAGATATTGATGCGTTCAGATACTATACCACTAAGGGAGGCGCATGCTGCGTGCGTGGGTGTTAGCGGTACTGGCGCTAATCTGACGCTGCCTGGGGCGACGCATATCACCGCCGGGCGATCGGGGGGCTAAACCTTTATTCGGTAATAAACGGCGGGTGCCCTGACACTATAAAAAATAAACGAACTAACCAGCGTCAACCGTAACGGTTATACGGTGATCAGTGGTGAAAGGGTTAACTAGGGGGCAATCAAGGGGTTAAAACATTTATTAGGTAGTATATGGGGGTCCCTGACGCTATAAAACGCTGACGGCGAACCTAAATATTTACCTCACTAACTAGCGTCACCAGCGACACTAATACAGCGATCAGAAAAATGATCGCTTAGCGACACTGGTGACAGGGGGTGATCAAGGGGTTAAAACTTTATTAGGGGGGGTTAGGGGGGTACCCTAGACCTAAAGGGGGGTAATACTCACTGTCCCAACACAGTAACTGTCACAAACTGACACCATGCAGTAATCAGAAAAAAAAAAAAAAAAAAAACTGCTGGTGTCAGTTTGTGACAGGGGGGGGGTGATTGGGGGGGGATCGGGGGGCGATCGGGGGGGGGATCGGGGTGTTTTGTGTGCCTGGCATGTTCTACTGTGTGTGTGTAGTGTTGTGCACTCACTCACATGTCGTCTCTCCTCGGGCCGGAACGGAAAATACCGACCCGAGGGGAGATGACATCACTTCCTTTGCTGCTGTTTAGCATACAGCAGCAAAGGAGTGTTCTCATTGGCCGGCGGCGATCGCGAGGGGGGGGCCACGAACGGATGGTCTCCCCCTCATCACCGATCGCCGCTGGACAAAAGACGACCGCCTCGGGCACCGGGGGGGGGTCCGATCGGACCCCCCACCCGCGGAAGGCAAATCACGTACCCTGTACGTGATTTTGCCTGTCCGTGCCACTTTGCCGACGTACATCGGCGTGAGGCGGTCGTCAAGTGGTTAAAGAGGATGGGAGAGGCTCTGGAGAAATCCTGGAGACGAGCATGGGAGGAGGAGATGAGAGAGCTTGAGAGTAGGAGTTCTTGAGAAGAGCGGAGAGGATGATTTGGGTGATATTTGGAGACAAGATTGGTGATGTAGCTTGGGGCAGAGTTGTGAATGGCTTTGTATGTTGTGGTTAGTATTTTGAATTTAATTCGCTGGTCGATTGGAAGCCAGTGTAGGGATTGGAGGAGAGGGTTGGCAGACGCTGAGCGGTTGGTAAGGGGGATAAGTCCGGCAGCAGCATTCATGATAGACTGAAGAGGGGATAGCCTATGGAGAGGCAGGCCAATGAGAAGGGAGTTGCAATAGTCAAGGCGAGAGATAACGAGGGAGTGAATGAGGAGCTTGGTGGTTTCATTTGTTAAAAAGGGGTGAATTCTACAAATCATTGCACTTTTCCATACTAGCGAGCAGCAATAATGTTTTTGATTTCCCAATTTCTGTAACATTTTGGCACACATATTACTTTAAAGGATAACTAAGCCTAACCGAGAACAAAAAAAGGGAATATATTGCAGCTTACAGTCCTTATATGTGGTGGCTACATTCATTTTCTTTTTTTTTAGGCTAAGAACATTGTAGACTAATACAGAAACTACCAGTTGATCCTGTCAGAAATGCAATGTCCTTGTGACTTTCTGTGAACTGCACCGAAGAATATCTTTCTAGAATATATTTCTAGCTATCATCTGAAAACTACAAATTGCTCTGTTGCCCATGTAATGGAGATGGAGAGATACGTTAATAGTCATATCAGGAGAGCATACATAAAAGAAAAAGTGAACCAGTGTGCACCAATGAAGGCCAGGTCCAGTCTCAAATAGATATATCAAAACATGGAGGAAATGTGCCCACCAGACTTTTGAAGGAACAGGTCAGACAACAAGTACTCAACAAACGTATATAAAAAAAATAATTTTTACAACTTAAAAAGTTATAAAAGTTATCAAATTCTTTTTATACGTTTCTTGAGTACTTGTTGTCTGTCCTGTTCCTTCAAAAGTCCAGTGGGCACATTTCTTCCATGTTTTGACATATCAGGAGAGCAGCCTAGGGTAACAACCATGGCCCCCTCCAGTGGAGGAGTAACATAGCCACCCAGGACAGGAAGTATGTTATTTGCAGGATTACTAGGGGGAAGAAAAAGCAAAAGAAGTTTGAAAAAAGAAAATTAATGCAACCACCACACCAAGGATTAGTAAACTGCAATAAATTACATTTTTGGTTTTGGGTTTAGATACACTTCAAAAAATAATACTGGTATATTTTTTCATATCACTTTTATTCAGCGTGTCCCAATGAAACAATGTTGAACCAGAATAAAGTTCAATGATACAGTAGAGATTCTGTGGTTTTTTTTTCTTAAATGCTGTGAGGATGTTTAGGGTGTAGATTGAGGCACTGTATTTTTCAGGGTGTCAATGTCCGTCAAAGTACCTTTACTATTGCTTCTTGGAAAAAATTGTAATTTGATTATATTAGGAGGTTCATTCCTTTTTTTTAGGAAGGAAGTATTTTTTAATATTTTCAAAATTGCTTTTGATAAATGTATGGCATACCAGAAATGCTTCTTTGAAAAAATCCTTGTGATGCTAGACATACATAAAAAAAAAAGTGACAGTAGGCATTGATCCCACAAGGACATTTCTGTGCCCTGGTATTTTCCTTGGTAAATGATTTTGCTTGTTAACATATAAAACTGTTTCTTTATGTGTGAAAACTCACTAGCCATGTGTTATTATGGAGATCTAAGTTTTAGATGTCCTCTGTAGCACTGTGACCTATTGCTGTTTCTAGTGCAACTTGCTCAATAAACTGAAGTGACACATGTATGGTTCAGTACTTCTTCCCGAAGTCTAGACTTGGAAATCTGTGTGAAAATCTGCATTTTTAAACCTGAACCGTGGGCAGGATTGGCAATTTGCAGTCACCTAAACGTGGCACAAAAATACATGGCTATTTTTAAAACGTATCTTTTTTTAACCTTTTGGTTAACCATTTTCATAGTCACAATGCTCTCACTCATGTTTATTGACAGAGCAAGTGATGTTTATATTGTGTCAACACCTCCCTTATTACTGCCACACCCATGCCTCCATGTTATTTCACACCTTATCTGTGAACACTTGGTCCATTTATCTGCAATTATCTAAATCATTTGCAAGAATGGGGCTGAGTTTTGGAGTAATTATATTGAGATACAACACACCAAAAACACAAATCTAAAAACAAACAAAAACAAATTAAAACCACCACCAGATTTCTGAACTCCCCAGCCCTAGGTAAGGGAGGGGGAGCTTCCTGCTGAATTGTGGATCACTTTCAGCCTTATCCAGCTCCAAATGTAAACAGATTCTTAGTTGCTGATTTTAGATGCTGTAAATTAACGGTTGATTGTAAGTTGACATTGTAATTGAACAAATCCTCAAAATCATTTAATTCAGTTTGATATATATACTATGCAGTATCTCACAAAAGTGAGTACACCCCTCACATTTTTGTAAATATTTTATTATCTTTTCATGTGACAACACTGAAGAAATGACATTTTGCTACAATGTAAAGTAGTGAGTGTACAGCTTGTATAATGCCCCATACACATGGTCGGAATTTCCGACGGAAAATGTTCGATGGGAGCTTGTTGTTGGAAATTCCGACTGTGTGTAGGCTTCATCGGACATTTTCCATCGGAATTTCCGGCACAAAAAATTTGAGATCTGGATCTCAAATTTTCGGGCAACAAAATCCGTTCGTGTGTACACAATTCTGACGCACAAAATCCCACGCATGCTCGGAATCAAGCAGAAGAGCAGCACTGGATAATGAACTTCATTTTTCTTGGCTCGTTGTACTTGTTGTACGTAACCGCGTTCTTGGCGATCGGAATTTCAGACAAGATTTGTGTGACCATGTGTATGCAAGACAAGTTTGAGCCAACATCTGTCGTAAAAAAAAACCATGGATTTGTTGTCGGAAAATCCTATCGTGTGTACAGAACATAACAGTGCAAATTTGCTGTCCCGTCAAAATAACTCAACACACAACTATTAATGTCTAAACTGCTGGCAACAAAAGTGAGTACACCCCTAAGTAAAAATGTGATTAAAGTGTCAATATTTTGTGTGGCCACCATTATTTTCCAGCATTGCCTTAACCCTCTTGGGCATGGAGTTCACCAGAGCTTCACAGGTTGCCACTGGAGTCCTCTTCCACCCCTCCATGACGACATCACGGAGCTGGTGGATGTTAAAGATCTTGCGCTCCTTCACCTTCCATTTGAGGATGCCCCACAGATGCTCAGTAGGGTTTAGGTCTGGAGACATGCTTGGCCAGTCCATCACCTTTACCCTCAGCTTATTTAACAAGGCAGTGGTTGTCTTGGAGGTGTGTTTGGGATCATTATCATGTTGGAATACTTTCCTATGGTCCAGTCTACTAAGGGAGGGGATCATGCTCTGCTTCAGTATGTCACAGTACATGTTGGCATTCATGGTTCCCTCAATGAACTGTAGCTCCCCAGTGCTGAAAGCACTCATGCAGCCCCAGACCATGACACTCCCACCACCATGCTTGACTGTAGGCAAGACACACTTGTCTTCGTGCTCCTCACCTGGCTTCCGCCACACACACTTGACACCATCTGAACCAAATAAATTTATCTAATCAGACCACTGGACATGGTTCCAGTAATCCATGTCCTTAGTCTGCTTGTCTTCAGTATACTGTTTGCGGGCTTTCTTGTGCATCATCTTTTAGAAGAGACTTCCTTCTGGGATGACAGCCATGCAGACCAATCTGATGCAGTGTGCGACGTATGGTCTGAGCACTAGCAGACTGACCTCCCATCCCTTAAACCTCTGCAGCAATGCTGGCAGCACTCATACGTCTATTTCCCAAAGACAACCTCTGGGTATGATGCTGAGCACGTGCACTCAACTTTTTGGTTGACCATGGTGAGGCCTGTTCTGAGTGGAACCTGTCCAAATTGGACATTAATGGCTGTGTGTTGAGTTATTTTGAGAGGACAGCAAATTTATACAAGTTGTACACTCACTACTTTACATTGTAGCAAAGTGTAATTTCCTCAGTGTTGTCATATGAGAAGATATATATAATAAAATATTTACAAAAATGTGAGGGGTGTACTCACTTTTGTGAGATACTGTATATATATGTGTAAATATATATATATATATATAAAAAATATATATATATATATAAAATATATTGTCAAAAGTATTGGGACCTGCCTTTACACACACATGAACTTTAATGGCATCCCAGTCTTAGTTCATAGAGTTGAATATTGCGTTGGCCCACCCTTTGCAGCTATAACAGCTTCAACTCTTCTGGGGAGACTGTCCACAAGGTTTAGGAGTGTGTCTATGGGAATGTTTGACCAATCTTCCAGAAGCGCATTTGTGAGGTCAGGCACTGATGTGGATGAGAAGGCCCGGCTCGCAGTCTCCACGCTAATTCATCCCAAAGGTGTTCTATCGAGTTGAAGTCAGGACTCTGTGCAGGTCAGACAAGTTCCTCCACCCCAAACTCGCTCATCCATGCCTTTATGGACCTTGCTTCGTGCACTGGTGCGCAGTCATGTTGGAATAAGAAGAGGCCACCCACAAAGTTGGGAGCATGAAATTGTCCAAAATGCCTTGGTATGCTGATGCTTTGATAGTTTCCTTCCTTGGAACTAAGGGGCCAGGCCCAACCCCTGAAAAACAACCCCATACCATAATCCCCCCTCCAAATGATTTGGACCAGCGCACAAGGAAAGGTCCATAAAGATGTGGATGACTGAGCTCGGGGTGGAGGAAATTGTCTGGCCTGCACAAAACTAACTAACCTCCTCAGCTGTCAGTTTTTTTCGTTGCACAAAAAATAAAAATAAAACAGTAGTGTGTACACTGCTTTAGACTGGGATGCCATTAGTTCACGTGTGTGTAAAGGCAGTTGTCCCAATACTTTTGGTAATATAGTGTATATATATATATATATATACAGTACACTGTATATATATATATATATATATATATATATATATACACTGAGAAAAATGATAAACGCAACACTTTTGTGTTTGCCCCTATTTATCATGAGCTGAACGCAAAGATCTATGACTTTTTCTATGTAAAATAAAGGCCTATTTCTCTCAAATATTGTTCACAAATCTGTTTCAATCTGTGTTAGTGAGCACTTCTCATTTGCCGAAATAATCCATCCACCTCACAGGTGTGGCATATCCAGATGCTGATTAGACAGCATGATTATTGCACAGGTGTGCCTTTTGGGGCGTACACACGGTCAGACTTTTCGGCTACAAAAGTCTGACGGACGCCGACGGACCAAATCCGGCGGACAATCCGATCGTGGGTGGGCTTCCCCGGACTTTCAGCGGACTTTTCCAGTCGCAAATCTGACGGAGTTTAGATTTGGAACATGCTTCAAATCTTTACGTCGTAACTCCGCCGGACCCAGAAGTCCGCTCGTCTGTGGACAAAAACCCACGCTAGGGCAGCTATTGGCTACTGGCTATCAACTTCCTTATTTTAGTCTGGTGTACGTCATCACGTACGAATCCGTCGGACTTTTGTGTGATCGTATGTAGGCAAGTCCGTTTGTTAGAAAGTCCGCCGCAAGTCCGCCAAAAGTCCGTCGAAAGTTTGTCGGACGGGCTGTCGGACTTTTGTAGCCGGAAAGTCCGACCGTGTGTACGCCCCATTAGGCTGGCCACAATAAAAGGCCACTCTAAAATGTACAGTTTTATCACACAGCACAGCGAGCGAGCGTGCAATTGGCATGCTGACTGCAGGAATGTCCACCAAGAGCTCCAAGAGCTGTTGCCCTTGAATTGAATGTTAATTTCTCTACCATAAGCCATCTCCAAAGACGTTTCAGAGAATTTGGTAGTACATTCAACTGGCCTCACAACTTTAGACCACGTGTAACCACACCAGCCCAGGACCTCTACATCCAGCATCTTCATCTCCAAGATCGTCTGAGACCAGCCACCCGGACAGCTGCTGCAACAATCGGTTTGCATAACCAAAGAATTTCTGCACAAACTGTCAGAAACTGTCTCAGGAAAGCTCATCTGCATGCTGGTCGTCCTCAACGGGGTCTCGACCTGACTGCAGTTTGTTGTCGTAACCGACTTGAGTGGGCAAATGCTCACATTCGATGGTGTCTGTCACTTTGGAGAGGTGTTCTCTTCACAGATGAATCCCGGTTTTCACTGTACAGGGCAGATAACAGACGGAGTGTATGGCGTCATGTGGGTGAGCGGTTTGCTGATGTCAAAGTTGTGGATCGAGTGGCCCATAGTGGTGGTGGGGTTATGGGATGGGCAGGAGTATTCTATGGACAATGAACACAGGTGCATTTTATTGATAGCATTTTGAATGCACAGAGATACCGTGACGAGATCCTGAGGCCCATTGTTGTGCCATTCATCCACGACCATCACCTCATGTTGCAGCATGATAATACACGGCCCCATGTTGCAAGGATCTGTACACAATTCCTGGAATCTGAAAACATCCCAGTTCTTGCATGGCCAGCATACTCACCAGACATGTCACCCATTGAGCATATTTCGGATGCTCTGGATCGGCGTATACGACAGCGTGTTCCAGTTCCTACCAATATCTAGCAACTTCGCACAGCCATTGAAGAGGAATGGACGAACATTCCACAGGCCACAATCAACAACCTGATCAACTCTATGCGAAGGAGATGAGCTACACTGCATGAGGCAAATGTGGGTCACACCAGATACTGACTGGTTTTCAGGTCCCCCAATACAGTAAAACTGCACATTTTAGAGTGGCCTTTTATTGTGGCCAGCCTAAGGCACACCTGTGCAATAATCATACTGTCTAATCAGAATCTTGATATGCCACACCTGTGAGGTGGATGGATTATCTCAGCAAAGGAGAAGTGCTCACTAACACAGATTTATACAGATTTGTTATCAATATTTGAGAGAAATAGGCCTTTTGTGTACATAGAAAAAGTCATAGATCTTTGCGTTCAGCTCATGATAAATAGGGGCAAACACAAAAGTGATGCATTTATAATTTTGCTCAGTGTATATACACGTGCTCCAGGATGACGTCAGCTTAGGGACAAACCGCCTAGGGAGGAGCGACGTGCTGACGTCACTGCGCTGTTTCACGTCCCGCTTGTCTGGGCGTGTTTGTACTACTTGCCGGCCGGATTTTTTAATGGAACTTTTTTACTTGTGCATTCTCTGCTTATTAGCACAGATTTAATTACAATAAAATACCACTCCTGGTTTTACAGATGGCGACTCTCTTCTATTTTTTTCCGCTGGTATAATATTTACACCGAGGTCATTCTCGTGGCTGGCTTCTGATTGCTGGATATACTCCAAGTCTCCAGGAATGCTTGGCTTATCGGTCATCGAAGGTGCTGGAAAGATCTGGGGCCCTTAGACAGCTTGTGCAGCTGGTAAGCTTGCACTCTATGTGGTGGTGGATACACACGCTGTTTTAAAAGAAGTCACTGAAGATTGTATCTTATGGTGTCTTATTCAACGTTTCCTTTCTTTAGATATTTAAGGACTGTGGAGTCATTTACCATTTATGTTCACTTATTATTTGCCCTGTTTGGCGTCATTCTTTGTGATTTGTTTTTCAATTCGATCTGATTTATCCGATCGATCTTGTTCAATTACACGTTTTTATTTATTTATTTATTTTTTTCATATGTTTAAGCCCAGCTCCCTATGTTTTTTATTTAAATTTGTGCGTATTTCACTTTGAGTTGCAGCTGGTGTGGAGTGTTTAAACAGCGCAGTTTTTTTCTTTAACATATATTGTTCAGAAACCTTACATTCTGCAAAAGTGATGATTTCAAAAGTTTTTTCTGGCTTTTATAGTTTCACTGTTGAAATCTAAAATACTTGTGTAAGATAAGGGTTCCCTGGAAATATACAGCTCACCTTCAAGACCCTACACCCATCAAACAAATGCCTTAGTCATCACGCTTAAACCCCCACCTATATGACCTGCTCACCCTCTCTGTTCTTCCTGTGTATAATGTACACCTCTTTGTAAGAGCCCTCATGCAGACAATGTTTTTAAACCCACATGAAAGTGTGCACAAGCAAAGCATGTTTCCTCTTCTCTGGGCAGTTCTATACAATTGTGACCAATGTCTCGCACATAGAATGTACCTTACTTGCAGAAAAGTTAGAAGAGCCAAGTGTTCATTTCATTTGTTTTTGTTCCCTCATTGAGCTTAAGTTTTGTATTTCGTGAACAATTATTTTTTGGCGATATAAAATAAGGTCCTTTATAAAGTAAAGTAGTAATGTGACTCCTATCTTACACTATTGAATGAAAGTGCACGTTAAGTTCTTTAACAGTTTCACTTTAATTTATAGATCAGAGGTATGTTACTAACAATAGCTTTTCATAACGTGTTACTCATTTGAAAATTCCTTGCATCCATTATGCAGACTTAAGCTAGCTATAGATGACTCTTTTTTTTTTTGGCTGATAGAAAAAAATGTACTGATTCCTCCATCCACACAAGCAAGGTGGATAGAAGAATGCTCCCCGCTGAGACATTAAAGCCTAGTACACACAGCTAGTTTTTTTTTCGTTCAACCCAGCGGGTTGAACAAAAAAAAAACCTGAGAGCTCCGATCAGAGCCGCTGTACTAACAATCTGATGTTAGTATGGTGATCTCCCCTGCTTTTCTATTGTGTTCTGACCCCCCCCCCGCTAGACCACTCCATCTAGCGTTCTCAGCCATTGGCTAAGAGTGCTGATCTGGAGGTGGTCGGCTGCTGGTTTTTTAGCATGCTCGTCTGACAGAAGCCAGCCAAATGTCGGCCGTTTTTTTTAAACCCGACATTCGGCCTACGTGTACTAGGCTTCATTCTGAAAGTGGGACTCAGAAAAAAATGATCAGCCACTGATTGAGAAAAGTTTTTCAACCTTCCTGTGCGACCCGCCTTTTGTTGAATAGGGACAGCCATACATGGATCAAAATTTGGCTGGTCCCTGCTGAACCGGCCAAATTTTGATCCACCTATAGCCAGCTTTATGGTGGATTGAAATTTGGCCAGTTCAGCAGCCTTGGGGAGAATGCAGTGAATTTGTATGCTTGGTCCTGCCAAGTTTTTATTAGAGAAGGGAGGTTATGCGGGTGAAGATAGAGAGACAAGACTGAGAGAGCTATCAGCAGGTTGCAGCTGCAGCGGGTGGCATTGGAGGTGAAGGAGAGATGAGCGTGCGGACGAGCAGAGATGACATCATCTCTCCCCGCCAACCCGTCAGCACTCTTCCGCCCTCACAGCTGGGCCACTTCAACGTGGGAGCGATGTGCGGTGGGGAGCAGAGAGATGACGTCATCTCTCACTGCCCGCCACACATCAGCGCTCTTCCGCCCTCATAGCGCGGGCCTTTTAAATGTCGGAGGTGCGGCGGGAGCAGAGAGATTATATCATCTCTCACTGCCCGCCTGCATCTCCACTCTCCTGCCCTCACTAAATGAACCAGTTCTGCCAGCTCGCCACCAATGCAGCGACAATGCACATTTGGTGGCACAAGCTGGCATGGCAAGTGACAATCTGCAAATGGTGGAAAGTGACGTGACAATCTGCAAATGGTGGCAAGTAACGTGGCAAGCGACAATCTGCAAATGGTGGCAAGTGACAATCTTCAAATGGTGGCAAGTGACGTGGCAAGTGACAATCTGCAGATGGTGGCAGGTGACAATCTGCAAATGGTGGCAGGTGACATGGCAAGTGACAATCCACATCTAGTGGCAGGTGACGTGGCAAATTAAAAAGCTGCATTTGGTGACAGGCGACGGTGGCAAGTGACATGCCCAGGGCTCCCACTGATTCTGCATTATGGTGAGTTGAACCACTTCATTATATATTACAATGTAACAATAGAAACAATGCGCTTTGATCACCCTGACACCATATCAACCATGGTGCCATGATGATTGAAATGCCAACACCAGCCTTCCTTTGCTTACCACCGGCGAGCCCCCCCGGTTGGTGACCGCTGCTATGGGCTCTAGCCCCAGATCTTTTGCAGACCTAGCAATGCCCCTGGGTGAGGGCAATCCTATATGGCACTGTCCTACTGCAGTTGGTGCACATTTGTATTAGAATAATCACAAAATAAATTTCTGTGAAGGCAGCGCTATTAGTGTTCTTAAGTAATCAACTAGATAGTGTCCTGTTGAATCGGTTAAAAATTTCAAAATGAAATATGTATCATCCAAGAAGACTTAGTAACACTGTTGCAAATTATCCTTCCCAGTCTATGGTGCATGGGATCTCTGTGGGTAGGTGGGTGTGATTGAAGTGATGAAACGGGACATATAAACTTCCTCGGCTTTCAATACACATATAGATCACAAGTGAATTCTCTTATAGATTCAAACCTTACCAGACCACAGTGGGAAAAACAGCATGCGGACAAGATAGGCTCATTTCAAATAGCTGCCGTCCAAAGGAATCACTGACGTCCGGTGGATGAAGGACGATGACTGACAGGTAGAACGGTCTTTTTCTCGGAGCAGCTCAGTCATATGTAAAGACAAGAAAGCATTCCATAGTGTAATATCGTTGATAAAAAAGAATTTTATTGATCTAAAAGTCACCCCCCCCGGGGGGCGTGTCCGGACGTGCTGCTGGAAAGACGTGTGTGAGCTAAGCTCCTCACAGCCTGCAAAAATCTGGAGCCATCCTTTGTCCCTGCTCGTCCCATCACAACCACAAACAGCAGGTTTTATTCCCAGACCGTTGCCAACTAATCCTGGGATTATATTTTTGCATCCTGTGGACCAGATCCTCTCCATATCCCCCTTTGCCGTCAGGACCATCCGCCGCCATCTTGGGGCCTACGGACAGACTCTTCGCCCTGTTCCTCTGGAGAGGTGGAAGGACAAATCAAACGGCCTGGCGGACGATATAGTCTATGAGGGGCAGGCGGATTGCCCTGTAGATGAAGAGGGATTGCCTGGTTTAGTCCGGCGGTCGATCTAAGCAAATCCCGGCCTACCATCCAGACGCGGACCGCGGCCTGGATTACGGACGCTCTCCCGGGACACTGTAAGTGAGGCATCCCGCAAAATCTCCCCCAACCGAGTCCCCAGGAGACTAAGGCCTACCTGTCCCTCCGTTCCCATACCCCTGGGGAAGTTCTGGAGACCCGGGGCGGCCGTGTGCACGTCCCCGGCGGCCGTCCCTTAGGATAGTCCGCGGCTTCGGCCTACCTCTGGAAGCCGGCGGCCATATTGGGACTCCAATCTGCTCCCAGTAGAAATCATCCCACCCCTTAGGCTACACAGGCTCACACAGAGTGCTGGGGAGTGTGAACACTGTCTCCTCTCTCCCAGTAAAATGATAGGGAGGAGGAGAGGAACAAACAAGGGGTTTTGAGGTCCCAGATGAAGCTTGCTACTATATATGAAAAGGATGCAGCTTAAATAATCTCAGGGTCCTAGCCTGCTCACCGAGACCTCCGTACAACAACAGTAGCTATACACAGAGTCGGAGGTAAGCCTGCAAGTTTGACCACTAAATCCTCTGCATACCTCATGGGCAAAGTCGGCCAACAGGAACAATACTACAAATCACTGATTGCACCACGAGAAGAACCAAACATGGAACGTTTTGTTACCAGATCACAACCTATCTCCTCTAATCCTTCCGTAAATCCTTTTGCCCTGCTGGATCCTTCTTTAGACTCGGAAGATGCTACAAACCCCTCTCTAACCAACTCGCAGATACCGGCGCCCACTTTGCCATCCTTAAATGCGACTCTTACCCCTGAAATCCTGGATTCCAAGCTACAACTTTTACTTCAACAGATTACGTCCAATGTCTCGGCCGAGGTAAGCAAACTGGCTGCCGAATTGAGGGGGGAAATAACCCAAATTGGTGACCGCACAGACACTCTAGAGAACAAATTCGACTAAATGATAAACTACGTGCAAACGATTGAGGAAGAAAACCATACTTTACGCCTTTCTGTATCTCAACTACAAATACAACAGGAGGATTTGGAAAATAGAGAAAGAAGACAAAACCTCCGATTCAGAGGGATACCCGAGACAGTGGGTGACTCTGAACTCCGAGCCTACCTCCTGAGCCTTTTCAATTCTCTAGCCCCCTCGGTGGTAGATATAGATTGGCGCCTGGATAGGGCCCATCGGTCTTTAGGCCCAAAACCTCCGGCTGGAGCTAGGCCAAGAGATGTCGTGGTACGTTTTCATTTTTTTGAAAGTAAGGAAGCACTGACCATGGCGACTCGCAATAGATCCCAAATAATGTTCAAAGGTGCTAAATTGCAAATCTTCAGCGACCTCTCCCCCATCACCCTTGCTAAACGTAGGAACTTACGTCCCCTGACCTCACATTTGCAACAACTCAAGATTCCGTATTACTGGGGATTCCCTTTCCGTTTAACTGTATCCAAAGAGGGCACCCAATACTCGCTACGTGAATTACAAGAAGCAGAAGCCTTCCTGAAAAACTTGGGACTCCCCCCCCTCCCGGAAGAGGACATGATCCCACCGGCCACACAAGTCCGTCTTCCTCCGACTACTCCTACTCGCATCTGGACCCCTGTCCGGGGCAAATCTAAGAAGCATCTTTCCACCCCTCAACGTCTGCGATCTTCTAAACAACCCCCTTGAACTTCTCTGGATTTTCCTTTTTGGTTCTATTTTCTCAATTTTTTTTTTGTGCATTTCCGTTTCCTCTGGAGTTTTCTTTTTCTTTTTCTCTCCCGACGAAACGATGTTGCTGAACTGGTCCTACTGGTTTTCGTCTGATCCTACCCCGTTTATCTTCGGGGGAAGATCCTTTCTCATCCCATGAGATGCATTCACAAAAGGTTTTGAAATTTTAAGTGATCAACGTTCCTGTTTTATTTGTTAACCTTGCTTTTTCTTTAAGGTTTTACAGGTTTTTGTTTTCTTCTTACTCCTCTAATGAATGCTGTCCTACTTTGTTCCATTAGCAACCAATTGCACAAGGTGAGCAGCAGACCCATCTCATCCCCTCAGACAGAGTCGCCAGATGGAAGTCCGTTCACGCCCCTACCAGGCCCTGGTCTACATCCAGGGCTTCCTGAGAGATTTTTATTTCTCAGGTACACAGAGTTTTGAACTCTTTTTTTCTTTTTTGTTTTTTAATTTAATTTTTTTTTGTTGTTTTTCCTTTTTAATTTTTTCAACTATATCCACTGCTGTGTTTCACAGATCGAAACCCCATGGTCATTATTGCCTCACTTCGAGAGAGATATACCTTGGTGTTTATATCTCAATAGTTAGAGATGGGAGGTTGCTCACCATTACTAATACCCGTAAAATGCAACATATGTATTTTCTTTCTTTAAATACTGTAATGTTTATAGTGTTAGCGGTGTTTATATCGGCATTCCTACATAGACCACAACCATGGCTTTAAAAATTATGTCCTACAATGTAAAGGGATTGGGCTCCATTAGTAAGCGCTGGATGGCCCTGAAAGATTTCAGGGCCTCAGGCGCAGATGTGGTGATGATCCAGGAGACCCATTTTCGGTCAAGGGGATCGTTCAAATTTGCCTCAAGGTTCTTCCCTACTTCCTACCTTGCCTCTGACTCTACGGGCAGGGCAGGAGTGGCAATTCTGATCAGAAAAACATGTCCTATTAAGTTTCGGAAGTCCCATGCAGACCCTCACGGGAGATTTCTTGTTCTAGAGTGTGAATACATGTCTACCTCCTTTACACTGGTTAATTTGTATGCCCCGAACACGGGCCAGATTGATTTCCTTGACAAACTCTTTGATACCCCCCAATACTGCTCACAACCTTTTATGATAGTTGGTGGGGACTTCAATCTGGTCATGTCACCGACTAGAGACAGACAAACACTTTTTAGTCCTACCCCATCTAAAAGAGTATTGTCTCAGGCTAACGCCTTCCGTAAATGTATTAGGTCACATAGACTTTTCGACTCATGGAGGATAAAACACCCTTCTGCTAAACAATTTACGTTCTACTCATCAGCTCATAATATGTATTCCCGTCTAGATCATTTCTTTATTTCAGCCCCACTTATCCCTTATTTAGTTGATTCAGATATTTCTCCCATTACATGGTCAGACCACGCACCCATTATGCTGGATTTAATGTTATCTCAGACCTATACCAAATCCTGTCATTGGCGTTTCAATGATCATCTCTTGCAGTCTGAAATCTCCCGCTCTACTCTAGCAAATAGCTTGAGTGAGTATTTCTTACTCAACACTGGATCTGTGTCTCAGATTTCCACACTGTGGGAAGCACATAAGGCTGTTTTCCGAGGCACATGTATTGCTGAAGGTTCTCGACTGAAGAGAGATAGAAATAACCTATTACAGTCCCTAATGTCTGCTCTGGTAACTGCTGAGCGGAGACTTTTGGGTGGTCCCACAGTGCCAAAACTTCGCAAAGTCATTCAACTTAGAGAACAAATTAGATCAACAAAACTTACCAAAACAGCTAGATCCATGTTATGGACGAAGCAAAAATTTTATGAATTCTCCAATAAACCTCACAGAATGCTAGTCAATAAGTTATGCCCTCGTCCGTTTAACTCCTTGCCCGATTTTCTTATACGACCAGACGGATCTAGAACTCATTGTCCTCGTGAGATGTCCAAAATTTTTGGCAACTTTTGCAATAAACTGTACAATTGCCTGAATCCGGAGAATCAATTTGAATTCACCCAGGAAAATTTTGAGTCTTTTTTTTCCAATATAAAGCTACCGAAACTATCTACAACGGATTTAGAAAGCTTAAATGTAGCAGTTACAGCTGAAGAACTCTCTGCTATAATTAAAAATCTCCCATTACACAAAGCCCCTGGCCCGGACGGGTTGCCTTATTCATACTATAAATCTTTTATTGATATTTTATCTCCTCACATGCTAGCTTTATATGCATCCTTTCTCAAAGGTACTCCCCCTCATTCACAGTTCTCTCATTCTTTCATATCAGTTATTCCTAAACCTGGAAAGGATCCCTCTCTCCCAGATAACTATAGGCCCATAGCCCTCTTAAACTCGGACTACAAGATTTTTACTAAAATTCTTGCTACCAGACTTTCTGTATTCATCCCCAAACTGATACACAGGGATCAGGTAGGTTTCGTCCTGGGGAGACATGCGGGAGATAACACCCGGCGTACAATAGATCTGATAGATCTCTTGGACAGAACCTCCCGACCGGCACTGATCCTGAGTTTAGACGCACAAAAAGCTTTTGACAGGCTAAGCTGGCCCTACATGTTCGCCACCCTAAAGATATATGGTTTTGTTGGCCCTTTTTTAACAGCCCTAGAAGCCTTGTATTCCAATGTCTCTGCGCAGGTACAAATGTCGTCTTTCCTGTCTCCTGGCTTTCCCATGACAAACGGAACTCGACAGGGTTGCCCCCTCTCGCCATTGCTTTTTATTCTATGCCTAGAACCCTTGGCTGAGTATATTCGGGTTCACCCGGATGTCGGTGGGGTGGTGATGAGACAGGGGGAATATAAATTATCGTTATTTGCAGACGACATTTTGCTTACAATCACTAATCCGCTAATATCCCTTCCCTCACTACATAAAGTACTGAACTCTTTTAGTGCTATTTCCGGGTACAAAATCAACACTTCTAAAACTGAAGCCCTTCCTATACACATTCCATCGCCATTAATATCTCAACTTAAAGAATCTTTCCCCTATAAATGGTGTAACACCTCTCTTAAATATTTAGGTGTATTACTTACCCCTTCTTACACCTCCCTATATGATACAAACTTCCCTCCCCTGATACTAGATATTAATAAATCTCTGTCGAACTGGACCAAATACCCCCTATCTCTATTAGGCAGAATTAATGTTTTGAAAATGTCTATACTGCCTAGATTACTCTATTATTTTGAAACCCTTCCAGTAGCTGTACCTGCCAAACAATTAAAAGCACTTCACAGAACTTTCCTGAAGTTTATATGGAATGGCGGAGCGCACCGTATAGCAAGCTCAGTGTTGTTTGCCATTAGATCCAGAGGAGGCTTAGGAGCTCCTGACATCACTAAATATTATTATGCTACACACTTGAGGGCCATTACCTCTTGGTCTTCCTTACATGCACCAAACCAATGGTCTGCTATTGAAAAGGGAGTACTTTACCCGGTCCACCCGGGATCCTTGGTATGGGGCGCTCCCCCTGCTCTGGATCCTATATATAAACGTCAGTGTACTGGACCAATGATACTGACTCTAAATATATGGCGTAACTGCCTTAAACGCTTTTCCCTTATGTCTCCCTGCTCCCCTCTTATAAACGTATTATTTAACCCTCTCATTCCGGATAGTATGTCCTTGGGCAGGATATTCCCATGGGTGAACGTTCACCTCTTTCAGCTCAGGAACCTTGTACATCCCATAACAAGGAAACTACATACTTTTAACACTTTAAGTGAGAAATTTGGCCTTACACCACATCTCTTCCACTTCTATATGCAAATTAGACATTTCTTTCATTCTAAATCACCATCCCTAATTCTAGATAAACCAACTACTTTTGAATATCTATGTGCCCAAGGCCCCCATCAATTACATTTAATTTCCTGTATATATAGTATCCTCCATGAGTCGTTTCCCATCACAGAGACATTACATTTTTATATGCGCAAGTGGTCTCATCTAGTGGGCCGTCCTGTTACAATACAGATGTGGGATAGAATCTGGTCCTCTACATTTAAATCTTCCAAATGTGTCACCCAGAGAGAGACAACCATTAAAATTCTCATGTTCTGGTACAGAACACCCGATGTAATTCATAAGTATGACCCTTCAGTCTCGCAACATTGTTGGCGATGTGGAACTGAAATAGGCTCACTGTTCCACATTTTTTGGCAGTGCTCTTTGATTCAACCTTTTTGGTGTGATGTACATTTTCTTATACAAAAGGTGACGGGGGTGTCCCTTCCGATAGGTCCCTTGACCTATCTATTGGGCCTACCTCCATCAGGGATATCTAAAAAGACAAACAAATTAATATCCTACATATTACTAGCCGCCAGAAGACTTATTCCGTTATTCTGGCTATCCAATACCCCTCTCCCACGGTCCAGATTACTACTCTTGGTGGCTGAGATTCGGACAATGGAGTTTTTGACAGCCTCGGTACACGATTGTGTTTCCAAGTTCACTGAAATATGGGAACCATGGGACCTTTCGGAATATGGGACCCCCTTGACACCTGGCTCACCTTAATCTTAAGTCAACCCTATACTACCTGTGTATATGCTCTGAACTGTTCTCAAGGATCCAGACTCCCTCCAATATTACGCTTATTTTCACACCATAGGGAATTGACCTAATATATCTATGTGTTGTGTTACTGTGAACACTTTTTGTCACCTATATTTGTTACTTTATACTTTGTTCTTTTTTCTATAATGATTGCTGTATAATGCACATGCATTGACAATGTAATGCTCGTTTTGCTAAAACTTTGTATTTAAAGTTTTGAAAATCAATAAAAATACAATTATAAAAAAAAAAAAAAAAAAAAAGTCACCCCCCCCTGTAGCAAATACACTCACAAAAAAAGAGGCACTTAAAGCATTTATTACACAGCCCCTGTCTTTAAAATCACAGCGGAGATGACTGGTAGCAGAGCAGCGCGGTATTCAAAGAGTGACCAAACTTCATGAACTGAATGTAACAAAGGCAGTCGTATAGCCACGCTCTGGCGCGTTTCGTCATCTAGGACATCATCTGAGGGTGCACATTTGTGAAGTGGATACAGTAGGGACAGGCCACGAGTCTTGTTAAACTCCCTTCCGCAAAAGTTTTATCCTTATTGTGGGGTCATCTGCAACTGGCTCCGCTATCTGGGGACTCTGGAGCTGGGAGAAAGATCTTTCTGTCTGTCTGCTAAGTGCGCTGCTCTGCCCATTTACTCAGATGCTGCTCCAGTAAGGAAAGCATTATTAAAGTGGTACCACAAGTGCTTGGACTGTGTTAAACTGCCAACCTTGCTGAGAACTGTTGTTCCTAAGTCGCCTGTCTTATGAAAACTATGATTCCATATTGTTTTTGGACTGTTAAGTAAGCACCTTGCCTCTGCCCTCCATGTGTTATGTGTTACTTGTAATTAACCAAATAATAAAGGTGCCACTTAACTTAGTGTCTGTGTGCCTTTACTCACTGGTCTTGGCTACCAATCAACTGGCTCCGCCCACAAGTTGGATTGGGTGACTGTCAGCTTATACAGTGGCTTGCGAAAGTATTCGGCCCCCTTGAACTTTTCAACCTTTTGCCACATTTCAGGCTTCAAACATAAAGATATAAAATTTAAATTTTTTGTGAAGAATCACCAACAAGTGGGACACAATTGTGAAGTGGAACGAAATCTATTGGATATTTTAAACTTTTTTAGCAATTAAAAAACTGAAAAGTGGTGCGTGCAAAATTATTCGGCCCCTTTACTTTCAGTGCAGAAAACTCACTCCAGAAGTTCAGCGAGGATCTCTGAATGATCCAATGTGGTCCTAAATGACTGATGGTGATAAATAGAATCCACCTGTGTGTAATCAAGTCTCTGTATAAATGCACCTGCTCTGTGATAGTCTCAGGGTTCTGTTGAAAGCGCAGAGAGCATCATGAAGACCAAGGAACACACCAGGCAGGTCCGTAATACTGTTGTGAAGAAGTTTAAAGCCGGATTCGGATACAAAAAGATTTCCCAAGCTTTAAACATCCCAAGGAGCACTGTGCAAGCGATCATTTTGAAATGGAAGGAGTATCAGACCACTGCAAATCTACCAAGACCTGGCTGTCCCTCTAAACTTTCAGCTCAGACAAGGAGAAGACTGATCAGAGATGCAGCCAAGAGGCCCATGATCACTCTGGATGAACTGCAGAGAACTACAGCTGAGGTGGGAGAGTCTGTCCATAGGACAACAATCAGTCGTACACTGCACAAATCTGGCCTTTATGGAAGAGTGGCAAGAAGAAAGCCATTTCTCAAAGATATCCATAAAAGTCTCGTCTAAAGTTTGCCACAAGCCACCTGGGAGACACACCAAACATGTGGAAGAAGGTGCTCTGGTCCGATGAAACCAAAATTGAACTTTTTGGCCACAATGCAAAACGATATGTTTGGCGTAAAAGCAACACAGCTCATGACACTCAACACACCATCCCCACTGTCAAACATGGTGGTGGCAGCATCATGGTTTGGGCCTGCTTTTCTTCAGCAGGGACAGGGAAGATGGTTAAAATTGAGGGGAAGGTGGATGCAGCCAAATACAGGACCATTCTGGATGAAAACCTGTTGGAGTCTGCAAAAGACCTGAAACTGGGACGGAGATTTATCTTCCAACAAGACAATGATACCAAACATACAGCAAAATCTACAAACGAATGGTTCACAAATAAACGTATCCAGGTGTTAGAATGGCCAAGTCAAAGTCCAGACCTGAATCCAATCGAGAATCTGTGGAAAGAGCTGAAAACTGCTGTTCACAAATGCTCTCCATCCAACTTCACTGAGCTCGAGCTGTTTTGCAAGGAAGAATGGGCAAGAATTTCAGTCTCTCGATGTGCAAAACTGATAGAGACATACCCCAAGCGACTTGCAGCTGTAATCACAGCAAAAGGTGGCTCTACAAAGTATTAACGCAAGGAGGCCGAATAATTTTGCACGCCCCACTTTTCATTTTTTTATTAGTTAAAAAAGTTTCAAAAATCCAAAAGATTTCGTTCCACTTCACAATTGTGTCCCACTTGTTGGTGATTCTTCACAAAAAATAAAAATTTTATATCTTTATGTTTGAAGCCTGAAATGTGGCAAAAGGTTGAAAAGTTCAAGGGGGCCGAATACTTTCGCAAGCCACTGTACCTATGGCTACCTTAAAGTAACACCAAATTCAGGTTTAAAAAGTGAAAATTATATTCAAGTATGTATTCTTACCTCAAAAAAGTACAACGCAGCAAAGAAAAGAAAACTATTTATATAGAATATTCAATATAAAATGAAAAAATACACATATCAGAAATATAATACAAAAAACGATCATACAAGTGAACCAATCAGTTAAGTGCAATAACTTCAGTAAAAACTTTTATATCACCAGCAAGGTGTCCATGTGATTACTTTCAAATGTTCATTTGATCCCTAAATTCAGCTAAGAAAATATATCTGAAAGAAAAAAAGAGGAGATTTTCCACGCTATGGCCAGAGTGACCCTAAGGAAGCTGCTAACACAATATCCAGGTGTGAGTATATCAACATACAAACAACAAACGCGTAGGGTGGAGCTAGAATGTACATCGCACCATGCATGCTCGGGACACTCGTGGCCATTTTGGTAACTGGTGTTTGGAGCCCTTCTTTAATATATTGTGGATGATCGATTCTTGCTGATGTTGTGTAAGTGCAGTAATTCAATATAGTGGGTGTTCTTTATTTTCATGTTTGATGGTTACCGGGATTTACTAACTCGGTTGGGAACCGCTGATTACTGAAATTTGCTAACTTGCTTGTTAACCGCTGCCCCTTTGGGGTAAGAAGGAGTTCATGAGATACTTGCCTAAGCCAGTTGGTGCTGGGGGCGAGGGGCTTTGAAGACTCCATTACCAACTATAAGTGTTTTTGAGGTATAGGGGGGGAGGTGCTGCGCTAACCAGAAGAAAGCTGTAAATCTCTGTCTGTGGTCAATTAATAAAATGACATAAAATCGCATAATAACATAAATCGCATAAATAAGTGTTGACACTAAAAACATTCAAGTCTTAATGATCAGCATCCTGTGTATGTGAAAAAAAGTTTCACATACACAGGATGCTGATCATTAAGACTTGAATGTTTTTAGTGTCAACACTTATTTATGCGATTTATGTTATTATGCGATTTTATGTCATTTTATTAATTGACCACAGACAGAGATTTACAGCTTTCTTCTGGTTAGCGCAGCACCTCCCCCCCTATACCTCAGTTTGATTTTGGGCTTATGTCTGACCCTTGCTTCGGTGCATGCAGCTGTCCAGTCGCATACGTGCGTTTTTACTATTTTTTCTGAGTTTTTCTTTTCTTTTCTTTTTCCAATTGGGTAGCGCAGGAATATTCTTATTACATATAAGTGTTTTTGACCACCAATTATTAGTGGTCATTATATTTCTAGTAAGCTCCTGCCTGTCACTACTGGGTGGCATGAATCTTCCTTGGGCTGAGGATGTTTTTTGAGCTTCCTCTGTTTACACCTCTGCACTCAATTTTAAAAGGACTATCTTTTTGTTATTGTGAATCATTTATACTCCTTTTTTAATTCAGCTGTTATTGAGGATTTTAAAATTATACGATCTCTAAGTTTATTTAAATTCTGATAATCACTGAATTCTTAAATTCACCTTGGTTTTGGGATTTCCTTTTATATGTGTGTACATATTTTGGGATTGTTACACATAATTTGTTTTCTATTCACTTCTTTGTTATATTTATATTTTATTATTAACCTTTACTCACTTTTTTATGATATAGTGCAGCATGTTTTGATTTTAAGAAACTATACAGTATATAAACAAACAAATCAAAAATAATGAAAAAAATATTTCCCAGTCTATTCCATCAGAAATTCAGAGATATCCTCCAATACAATAGCTATATCTCCTACTAAATAGTCAGCTTAAAACGAAATAGTCATTAAATTGGTATCTTCAGATTCAACCAGCGGTATCAGCTCTTCTGGTCCTCTGGTCAGCTTTCTCCCCCAGCAGTCACTCAAAGAAGGTATATACAGCCTGTCATATTGTAGTATTAATAATATACCATCCCTTTATTAAAAGAACATTTATCAAAACACTCAACAAAAAAGTGCACTTCCAATCAAGTGCTCCAAGAAAATTGCCTCTTTAAACCATATCACATTGACCATTTAAGGAAAAGAATCAGCTCCAGTGTACATGCATAAACTCTGCTTACTTATTGTTTCGGGCGTGATGAAGTCACGTCCGCCAATTTTCTTTTCTTTTAGCGATTTTTTTTTGTTCAGCCCACTGGCTGAACAAAAATAAACTGACCGTCTATTGACAGCTTTTGTTATTCCGAAAGCTTCCACCTTTAATAATTTAAGCTAGCCAAAAAGGGGTATAATTTGAACTCCAAACTCTGGATCAATTGATGGCTAACACTGTACAACATCCTGCTACTAGTCTTTGCTGTTAGGGCCCTTTCACACTGGGGCGGTTTGCAGGAGCTATTGCGCTAATAATAGCGCCTGCAAACCGACCCAAAAGTGCCGCTGCTTTGTCTCCAGTGTGAAAGCCCCGAGGGCTTTCACACTGGAGCGGTGCGCTGGCAGGACGGGAAAAAAAGTCCTGCCAGCAGCATCTTCGGAGCGGTGAAGGAGCAGAGTGTACAAAAGCGCCGCTTTACCGCCGACGCTACCCCCACCCCAGTGTGAAAGGGGCCTTAATAGCTGGTGATCTGGAACAGTCATCATGGTAATTTGGTAGTTTAAAGTCCCAATGCAGAGACTTAGTTGACATATTTGGTTTACTGTAGAAATGGTGATTATTTCTTTAAGAATTTGACAGTATTCCATGTAATGCTGGGGTCTTAGGAACATGCAGAACAGAACTGAGCCAGATCCCTTTGACAAATCATTCAAATTGGTAATCAGTTGTTATCTGTTATCAGTGACCTAAATTTTACAATGCAGATATACAGATATGAAGCTGTGGACATTGGAGTGCCTAGGCGCCCTAACATACCAGGAAGTGCATTGCTATTTTTCAGGAGCGATTCCAGACAAAAAGGTAAAACTTTTAGATTAGGTAAGCCATAGATGAATTAATTTACTTTCCTTCCACCACAAGTGAAAGGAAAGCAAATGGCTAGATTTAACCATCAATACAGTTTTGGTGGGGGAATGCCTCCCGAGGAGCTATTGCATTCTGACAGCGGGTGAGCATAGGAACCCTTCCTGGTCAGCAGAATACAATGATTACTGCTAGCGGCTATAGCTGCTGGCAGTAATCACATGTAAAAAAATCCAACAGGTTGGTTGTACCCAAGTCGATGGATGGATCAACTTGGGTACAATCAGCCTGCCCATACATGGATCAAAATTCATCCGGTCCCTGCTGAACCGTCCGAATTTCGATCCATGACCAGATTTAGTGCCACTGGCCTGTTCATGAGACAATCACTGCTGTTGTTCCCTCAGGTTTACCCTATATTTTGCTTTAATGACTATGCCATGTTGTCATTTCTCTAAACATCGTACAGCCAAAAACTGTAAAATCCTAGTCTGTTAAAGTGATACTAAAGTCTTGTTTTTTTTTCTTTAAAAATAATAACATGTTATATTTACCTGCTCTATGCAGTGGTTTTGCACAGAGCAGCCCAGTTTCTCCTCTTCTTGGGTCCCTCGCCGACGCTCCTGGCCCCTCCCTCCTGTTGAGTGCCCCCACAGCAAGCAGCTTGCTATGGGTGCACCCGAGCCACAGCTCTGTGTGTCCATTCAGACATGGAGCCGTGGTTTGGCCCCGTCCCTGTTTCTCCTGATTGGCTAACTGACTCTGATTGACAGCAGCGGGAGCCAATGGTGCTGCTGTGTCTCAGCCAATCAGCAGGGAGAGTCCCGGATGGCCGAGGCACTCATGCACATTGCTAGATCGAGATGGGCCTCAGGTAAGTATTAGGGGGCTGAGGGGGGCTGCTGCACACTGAAGGTTTAGAATGCATTAAGATAAAAAACCTTCTGCCTTTACAACCACTTTAAGTCAGCACATACTCCTTCACCACCACTGGGTCTAACAGGAGTGCCCTTATAAAATGAGAAAAATTGGTATATAGGTTATAGGCAGATTGGTACGGTCAGATTGCTCATTATAGATAGGTTAGAGGTGAGGGATGCTAGGGGACACTTTTATTTTAAACTTTCCAGTGCCCAAGGTCCAGTGACAGAAAATACTGCTCTGGTCTATTGGTACAAAAAAACAAAAACAAATGAAATGTATGTTGATCTAGACCAGGGGTCTCCAAACTTTCTAAAGAAAGGGCCAGTTTACCATCTGTCAGACTTTAGGGGGGCCGGACTGTGCCCAGTGGGAGCAAACATGGCCCTATTTTTGGTATAAGAGGGAGAAATAGTTGTTCTCATTGGAAGGAATAGGGCCTTGTTTTGTTGACAGTGGAAAGAATATATCCCCATTGTTAGTGTAAGTTGCAGGAATTCTATCCCATTGTTGTTGTCAGTGGCAGGAATAGTGCCTCAAGGGCTGGATAAAGGCAAGCAAAGGGCTGCAGTTTGGAGACTACTAATCTAGACGTTGCATTGGTGATTATAATTGTAACATTGGTAGTGAGCTAATTAGAGCTTTATGTTTTTGCAAATCGGTCTGAGGGGAGAGCACAGGGAAAGACTCATCTATATGCTGCTGCCTCTTTATTGTTCAATCCAAGCAAGCTGGAGCAGGACAGGTGGGCTTTCACACTGGAGCGGTGCGCTGGCAGGACGGGAAAAAAAGTCCTGCCAGCAGCATCTTCGGAGCGGTGAAGGAGCAGAGTGTACAAAAGCGCCGCTTTACCGCCGACGCTACCCCCACCCCAGTGTGAAAGGGGCCTTAATAGCTGGTGATCTGGAACAGTCATCATGGTAATTTGGTAGTTTAAAGTCCCAATGCAGAGACTTAGTTGACATATTTGGTTTACTGTAGAAATGGTGATTATTTCTTTAAGAATTTGACAGTATTCCATGTAATGCTGGGGTCTTAGGAACATGCAGAACAGAACTGAGCCAGATCCCTTTGACAAATCATTCAAATTGGTAATCAGTTGTTATTAGGGATGAGCTTCGTGTTCGAGTCGAACCCATGTTCGACTCGAACATCGGCTGTTCGACCGTCCGTCGAATTGCGAACGATATGGGCCGTTCGCGCCAAATTCGTGTGGCGCGTCACGGCCCATAATTCACTGCGGCATCGCAGTGCATTGCTGGCTGATGATTGGCCAAGCATGCACTATGACCCGCATGCTTGGCCAATCACAGCGCCGTCAGTAGAGAGAGCTGTAATTGGCCAAAGCCAGGGTGGCTTTGGCCAATTATGGCTCAGGGGATTTAGTACACACCCCACACTATATAAGGCCGCCTGCACGGCGGCCCTGTGTAGTGTGTGTTCCGGTGTGCTGAGAGATAGAGAGAGAGAGAGACAGTGTCATTTGATTTGAGTTAGATAGATTAGGCAGAACAGTCAGTCAGTTAGCTGCACTTACAGTGTATTGTGTATATATATGCATCCCAGGTGTTGCATATATATATATACACTGTATTCAGTTTAGCTAGATCCGTTCCTGTTATCTTCTATCTAGACTATTTAGTGCAGTGTGTCCTGCTCACAGTGTTCAGCTAGATCCGTTCCTGCTATTTACATTCAGTGCAGTGCGTCCTGCTCACAGTGTTCAGCTAGATCCGTTCCTGCTATTTACATTCAGTGCAGTGCGTCCTGCTCACAGTGTTCAGCTAGATCCGTTCCTGCTATTTACATTCAGTGCAGTGCGTCCTGCTCACAGTGTTCAGCTAGATCCGTTCCTGGTATTTACATTTAGTGCAGTGCGTCCTGCTCACAGTGTTCAGCTAGATCCGTTCCTGCTATTTACATTCAGTGCAGTGCGTCCTGCTCACAGTGTTCAGCTAGATCCGTTCCTGCTATTTACATTCAGTGCAGTGCGTCCTGCTCACAGTGTTCAGCTAGATCCGTTCCTGCTATTTACATTCAGTGCAGTGCGTCCTGCTCACAGTGTTCAGCTAGATCCGTTCCTGCTATTTACATTCAGTGCAGTGCGTCCTGCTCACAGTGTTCAGCTAGATTCGTTCCTGCTATTTACATTCAGTGCAGTGCGTCCTGCTCACAGTGTTCAGCTAGATCCGTTCCTGGTATTTACATTTAGTGCAGTGCGTCCTGCTCACAGTGTTCAGCTAGATCCGTTCCTGCTATTTACATTCAGTGCAGTGCGTCCTGCTCACAGTGTTCAGCTAGATCCGTTCCTGCTATATACATTTAGTGCAGTACGTCCTGCTCACAGTGTTCAGCTAGATCCGTTCCTGCTATTTACATTCAGTGCAGTGCGTCCTGCTCACAGTGTTCAGCTAGATCCGTTCCTGCTATTTACATTCAGTGCAGTGCGTCCTGCTCACAGTGTTCAGCTAGATCCGTTCCTGCTATTTACATTCAGTGCAGTGCGTCCTGCTCACAGTGTTCAGCTAGATCCGTTCCTGGTATTTACATTCAGTGCAGTGCGTCCTGCTCACAGTGTTCAGCTAGATCCGTTCCTGCTATTTACATTCAGTGCAGTGCGTCCTGCTCACAGTGTTCAGCTAGATCCGTTCCTGCTATATACATTCAGTGCAGTACGTCCTGCTCACAGTGTTCAGCTAGATCCGTTCCTGCTATTTACATTCAGTGCAGTGCGTCCTGCTCACAGTGTTCAGCTAGATCCGTTCCTGCTATTTACATTCAGTGCAGTGCGTCCTGCTCACAGTGTTCAGCTAGATCCGTTCCTGCTATTTACATTCAGTGCAGTGCGTCCTGCTCACAGTGTTCAGCTAGATCCGTTCCTGCTATTTACATTCAGTGCAGTGCGTCCTGCTCACAGTGTTCAGCTAGATCCGTTCCTGGTATTTACATTTAGTGCAGTGCGTCCTGCTCACAGTGTTCAGCTAGATCCGTTCCTGCTATTTACATTCAGTGCAGTGCGTCCTGCTCACAGTGTTCAGCTAGATCCGTTCCTGCTATATACATTTAGTGCAGTACGTCCTGCTCACAGTGTTCAGCTAGATCCGTTCCTGCTATTTACATTCAGTGCAGTGCGTCCTGCTCACAGTGTTCAGCTAGATCCGTTCCTGCTATTTACATTCAGTGCAGTGCGTCCTGCTCACAGTGTTCAGCTAGATCCGTTCCTGCTATTTACATTCAGTGCAGTGCGTCCTGCTCACAGTGTTCAGCTAGATCCGTTCCTGGTATTTACATTCAGTGCAGTGCGTCCTGCTCACAGTGTTCAGCTAGATCCGTTCCTGGTATTTACATTCAGTGCAGTGCGTCCTGCTCACAGTGTTCAGCTAGATCCGTTCCTGTTATCTTCCTACTGACAGGCAGGCTTGTCTGGTTACAGTATATAAAGCTACCTGAAGAAAATTACAGGTGTTCTATCCCAGCTTAGTGCAGCTACTGGCCATTAGTATGTCTGGAAGGCCAAGAAGGAGAGGCAGACAGTCACAAGCCAATAAGAGAGGGCAAGCAGGCTCTGTGTCTAGTGCTGGTCGTGGAGATGGTGCATCCTCATCAGCACGTGGCCATGGGACACGCTTGGCCTTTTTTTCGGCAGCTGGCCGTGTTGAGCCGCAACATGCGGAAGACTTGGTCGAGTGGATGACCAAGCCGTCCTCATCCTCCTCATCCTCTCTCACCCATGCCCAGGGTGCTTTGTCTGGCAAAGCAGCGGCCTCTTCCCTCAGCTCAATGTCATCAGTGACTCCTTCCCTAGCTCCACCATGTCCTCATGAGGATTCCCTCGAACTGTTTGACCACAGTGTTGGGTACATGCTCCAGGAGGATGCCCAGCGTTTGGAAGGCTCTGATGATGATACTGAGCTCAATGAAGGCAGTAACATGAGCACGGACAGAGGGGGTGCCCAAGAAGGACAGCAATCTGGCAGTCATGCTCCCCCTGCTGCAGCATACTGCCAGGTTTGCTCCAGTGATGAGGAGGGAGGGGATGATGAGGTCACTGACTCAACGTGGGTGCCTGATAGGAGAGAGGAGGAGGAGGAGGAGGAGGAGGTGACACATCACCAACTAGGCAGGATGCCCTCCAGGGGCCAGCCTAAGGGCAGCACATTGACTGCATCACACCCCAAAGCTCCACATGTGCAGGGCGCTGCAGTCTCTGCGCGTTATTCAAAAAGTTCTTTGGTGTGGGCCTTTTTTGAGACGAGTGCATCAGATCGCACCGCTGCTATTTGCAACATATGTCTCAAGCGTATCTCGCGTGGCCAAAACATCTCCCGCTTGGGTACCACATGCTTGACCAGACATATGTTGACCTGCCATGCAGTTCGTTGGCAAGCGTATCTGAAAGACCCACACCAAAGAACAAAGAGGATCTCTCCTTGCTCCTCATCAGCTGAGATTTCCAACCCCACTAGACCTTCAGTCCTCTCTGAGACCTGCAGTGAGAGGAATGAAGGTGTAGAATTAGGTGTGTCACAGCCAAGTACTTGTGGGCAATCTGCTTTGGGTACACCGACGTCAGATTGTACCAGGCAAATTTCCCTGCCCCAGCTGCTGCACCGCCGAAAGAAGTTTGCTCCCAGCCATCCACATGCCCAGCGGTTGAATGCTAGCTTGGCAAAATTGCTAGCACTTCAACTGCTGCCTTTTCAGTTGGTAGACTCTGCCCCCTTCCGTGAGTTTGTGGAATGTGCGGTTCCTCAGTGGCAGGTACCCAAACGCCACTTTTTCTCACGGAAGGCGATTCCGGCTCTCTACCGGCATGTGGAAGGCAATGTCCATGCCTCGCTGGACAGGGCGGTCAGCGGTAAGGTGCATATTACCGCTGACTCATGGTCCAGCAGGCATGGACAGGGACGTTACTTAAGTTTCACGGCGCATTGGGTGACTCTGCTGGCAGCTGGGAAGGATGCAGGACAAGGTGCAGTAGTGTTGGAGGTTGTTCCGCCACCACGCCTCCAAAATGCTGATTGTGACACACCTCTCTCCTCCACCCCCTCCTCTTCTTCTTCCTCCATGGCCTCTTCCTCGGAACCAGCGGTGCTCCGTAGGCGTTCAAGGGGCTACGCAAGTACGCAGGCCAAAAGATGCCATGCGGTGCTTGAGCTGGTGTGCTTGGGGGACAGGAGCCACACTGGGGCAGAGGTTTTGTCAGCTCTGCAGGGGCAGGTTCAGAGGTGGTTGACGCCACGCCAACTTAAGGCAGGAATGGTGGTTTGCGACAATGGCACCAACCTCCTCTCTGCCCTCCGACAGGGACAACTGACCCATGTGCCCTGTTTGGCTCACGTCCTTAACTTGGTGGTGCAGCGGTTCTTGGGCAGGTACCCGGGCTTACAGGATGTCCTGAGGCAGGCCAGGAAAGTCTCTGTGCATTTCCGCCGGTCATATAATGCCAGTGCTCGGCTGACGGACCTCCAAAAGGAGTTTAACCTGCCCAAGAACCGCCTAATCTGTGACATGCCCACCAGGTGGAACTCGACGTTGGCCATGCTGCAGCGGCTGCACACGCAGCAGAGGGCCATCAATGAGTACCTGTGCGACTATGGCACCAGGACAGGGTCAGGGGAGCTTGGTTTTTTTTCCCCACGCCAGTGGGCCATGATCAGGGATGCATGCACTGTCCTGTCACCATTCGAGGAGGCCACGAGGATGGTGAGCACTGACAGTGCATGCATCAGTGACACTGTCCCCCTTGTCCACCTGTTGGAGCACACGCTGCGTGGAATAATGGACAGGGCACTTGAGGCAGAACAGAGGCAGGAAGAGGAGGACTTCCTTAGCTCTCAAGGCCCCCTTTATCCAGACAGTGTTCCTGCGTGCCCGCCGATCACACAGGAAGAGGACGAGGAGGAGGAGGAGGAGGAGGAGGAAGATTGTGTCAGTATGGAGGTGGAGCCTGGCACTCAGCATCAGCAGTCTTTAAGGGATCAGTCCCAAGGAACACATGGACTTGTACGTGGCTGGGAGGAGGTGGCTGCGGACGTTGTTGTCCTTAGTGACCCAGAGGACTCCGGACCGAATGCCTCAGCAAACCTACGCTGCATGGCCTCCCTGATCCTGCAAAGCCTGCGTAAGGATCCTCGTATTCGTGGTATCAAGGAGAAGGACCAATACTGGCTGGCAACCCTCCTTGATCCACGTTACAAGGGTAAGGTTGCGGACCTTATCTTGCCATCGCAGAGGGAGCAGAGGATGAAACATCTTCGGGAGGCCTTGCAGAAAGGTCTGTGCAACGCGTTCCCAGAGACTGGGAGGTTACAAACTCCTGTTTCTGGACAACGTGTTGCTGAGGCTTCGGTCAGTCAAAGAAGGAGCGGTGGAGAAGGTGGCCGTCTGACCGATGCGTTCAGACAATTTTTTGGTCCGCAGCCCCAAGGTATGATCGGTTCCAGCAACCATCGCCAGCGTCTGTTTTACATGGTGCAGGAATACCTAGGGGCAAGATCAGACTTGGACACCTTTCCCACCGAAAATCCTCTGGGTTACTGGGTCTTGAGGATGGATCACTGGCCAGAGCTTGCACAGTATGCAATTGAGCTACTGGCCTGTCCTGCATCCAGCGTTCTTTCGGAACGTACATTCAGTGCTGCTGGAGGCGTGGTAACCGATCACAGGGTGCGTCTGTCCACTGACTCGGTCGATCGGCTGACCTTCATAAAAATGAATCAGTCTTGGATCACCACCAGCTACCAAGCACCTGATGCTGATGTAACTGAATAATTTTTTTCAGATCCCTTCAAAGACTGCCTATGCTGATGCTGAGTGATTATCCCTGAGTAATTATCCTCTTCCTCCTCAATCATCACGCTGATAGCTTGTAAGAACATTTTTGGTTCTGGGCGCCACCACCAGTGCCTAAGGCACAATTTTTCAGCCCCTGTATAACAGGGGCCTTTTTATTACAATTTTTGATGTAATACTTTGCAGCACGGCTCGTTCCTGCATTCCAACTAGAGTGTCTGTGAGGGGTTGCAGTGTTGTGGCACCAGCACCAGTGCCTAAGGCCCAATTTTTCTGCCCCTGTCTAACAGGGGCGTGAAATTACAATTTTTGATGCAATACTTTGCAGCAGGGCTCGTTCCTGCATTCCAACTAGAGTGTCTGTGAGGGGTTGCAGTGTTGTGGCACCAGCACCAGTGCCTAAGGCCCAATTTTTCTGCCCCTGTCTAACAGGGGCGTGTAATTACAATTTTTGATGCAATACTTTGCAGCAGGGCTCGTTCCTGCGTTCCAACTAGAGTGTCTGTGAGGGGTTGCAGTGTTGTGGCACCAGCACCAGTGCCTAAGGCCCAATTTTTCTGCCCCTGTCTAACAGGGGCGTGTAATTACAATTTTTGATGCAATACTTTGCAGCAGGGCTCGTTCCTGCGTTCCAACTAGAGTGTCTGTGAGGGGTTGCAGTGTTGTGGCACCAGCACCAGTGCCTAAGGCCTAATTTTTCAGCTCCTGTTCAACAGGGGCATGTAATTACAATTCTTGATCTAATATTTCACAGCAGGGCCCTGTGAGGGCTTACAGTGTTTTGGCCACAGCAACACCTAAGGCCCAAATTTCTGCTGAGTATATAGGGCAGGACCCTACTTTCAAACATCTAACTTACAAACGACTCCTACTTGCAAACGGAAGGAGACAACAGGAAGTGAGATGAAATCTACCCATAGGAAGGGAAATTCTCTCATGTAAGAGTTAATATGGGAAAACAATTTCTCCTTTCCACTGATGCTTTCCAATCCTTGTTCCACAAAAAAACCCAAATTTTCAAAAAACATTTTTCATTGGGACAAAAAAGTGAGGTGAAATCTTCTGAAGAGGAGGAAAGACGCAAAACAAATGTCACAGGGGTGATAACCCTTCCCTATGTTTTCCAAAAAGCTTAGAAAAGATTTTTTGGCTGGAGCTAAACACATTAAAAATGTTCAAAATTACAAACAGATTCTACTTAACAACAAACCTACAGTCCCTGTCTTGTTTGCACCGCCTGTATACTGCTGTTCAGAGTATATAGGGACCTTTCCTTATTTTAATTTGGGTGCGGGGTTCCCCTTAATATCCATACAAGACCCAAAGGGCCTGGTAATGGACTGGGGGGTACCCATGCCGTTTGTCTCACTGATTTTCATCCATATTGCCAGGACCCGACATGACATTAAACCCGCAAGCAGTTTTAAATGAGATTTTTTCCTTTAAAAATGACATTTGGTGCAGGGACTGTTCTAAACATGGGAAACACGCGTCACTTTACAGGCATACTATAGACACCCCCCAGGTACGATATTTAAAGGAATATTTCACTTTTTTTTTTTTACTTTAAGCATCATTAAAATCACTGCTCCCGAAAAAACGGCCGTTTTTAAAAGTTTTTTTTGCATTGATACATGTCCCCTGGGGTAGGACCCGGGTCCCCAAACCCTTTTTAGGACAATACCATGCAAATTAGCCTTTAAAATGAGCACTTTTGATTTCGAACGTTCGAGTCCCATAGACGTCAATGGGGTTCTAACGTTCGTGCGAACTTGCGGTCCGTTCGCGGGTTCTGGTGCGAACCGAACCGGGGGGTGTTCGGCTCATCCCTAGTTGTTATCTGTTATCAGTGACCTAAATTTTACAATGCAGATATACAGATATGAAGCTGTGGACATTGGAGTGCCTAGGCGCCCTAACATACCAGGAAGTGCATTGCTATTTTTCAGGAGCGATTCCAGACAAAAAGGTAAAACTTTTAGATTAGATAAGCCATAGATGAATTAATTTACTTTCCTTCCACCACAAGTGAAAGGAAAGCAAATGGCTAGATTTAACCATCAATACAGTTTTGGTGGGGGAATGCCTCCCGAGGAGCTATTGCATTCTGACAGCGGGTGAGCATAGGAACCCTTCCTGGCCAGCAGAATACAATGATTACTGCTAGCGGCTATAGCTGCTGGCAGTAATCACATGTAAAAAAATCCAACAGGTTGGTTGTACCCAAGTCGATGGATGGATCAACTTGGGTACAATCAGCCTGCCCATACATGGATCAAAATTCATCCGGTCCCTGCTGAACCGTCCGAATTTCGATCCATGACCAGATTTAGTGCCACTGGCCTGTTCATGAGACAATCACTGCTGTTGTTCCCTCAGGTTTACCCTATATTTTGCTTTAATGACTATGCCATGTTGTCATTTCTCTAAACATCGTACAGCCAAAAACTGTAAAATCCTAGTCTGTTAAAGTGATACTAAAGTCTTGTTTTTTTTTCTTTAAAAATAATAACATGTTATATTTACCTGCTCTATGCAGTGGTTTTGCACAGAGCAGCCCAGTTTCTCCTCTTCTTGGGTCCCTCGCCGACGCTCCTGGCCCCTCCCTCCTGTTGAGTGCCCCCACAGCAAGCAGCTTGCTATGGGTGCACCCGAGCCACAGCTCTGTGTGTCCATTCAGACATGGAGCCGTGGTTTGGCCCCGTCCCTGTTTCTCCTGATTGGCTAACTGACTCTGATTGACAGCAGCGGGAGCCAATGGTGCTGCTGTGTCTCAGCCAATCAGCAGGGAGAGTCCCGGATGGCCGAGGCACTCATGCACATTGCTAGATCGAGATGGGCCTCAGGTAAGTATTAGGGGGCTGAGGGGGGCTGCTGCACACTGAAGGTTTAGAATGCATTAAGATAAAAAACCTTCTGCCTTTACAACCACTTTAAGTCAGCACATACTCCTTCACCACCACTGGGTCTAACAGGAGTGCCCTTATAAAATGAGAAAAATTGGTATATAGGTTATAGGCAGATTGGTACGGTCAGATTGCTCATTATAGATAGGTTAGAGGTGAGGGATGCTAGGGGACACTTTTATTTTAAACTTTCCAGTGCCCAAGGTCCAGTGACAGAAAATACTGCTCTGGTCTATTGGTACAAAAAAACAAAAACAAATGAAATGTATGTTGATCTAGACCAGGGGTCTCCAAACTTTCTAAAGAAAGGGCCAGTTTACCATCTGTCAGACTTTAGGGGGGCCGGACTGTGCCCAGTGGGAGCAAACATGGCCCTATTTTTGGTATAAGAGGGAGAAATAGTTGTTCTCATTGGAAGGAATAGGGCCTTGTTTTGTTGACAGTGGAAAGAATATATCCCCATTGTTAGTGTAAGTTGCAGGAATTCTATCCCATTGTTGTTGTCAGTGGCAGGAATAGTGCCTCAAGGGCTGGATAAAGGCAAGCAAAGGGCTGCAGTTTGGAGACTACTAATCTAGACGTTGCATTGGTGATTATAATTGTAACATTGGTAGTGAGCTAATTAGAGCTTTATGTTTTTGCAAATCGGTCTGAGGGGAGAGCACAGGGAAAGACTTATCTATATGCTGCTGCCTCTTTATTGTTCAATCCAAGCAAGCTGGAGCAGGACAGGTGGCTACAAAGGCAAAACCCATGTTTTCTTATAGTGACTTGTCAAATAGGTTAGTAACATTCAATAAATATAAAATTCAACTCCACGAGGCTATCAAATTCCCTGCAGCTGGAAAACAAGCTGTCCCCCTGGACAGATCCAAATGCAAACAACAACAAACAGCGCTCTTTGTTTCTATAGTCCTCTTTAAAAAAATTTTATGTGCAAAATAACTAAACAATCTACTTTTGCTCTCACCAGAAACACGATCTTATGCATTTCTCCAAAATGGTCTATTTAAGGGTCAAAATGTAGCACTAAATTCTTATCATCTGTTCCAAAGTTTATGGCAAACCTTTTACAGTCCTTCAGAATGAAGCCCTCCACCTCCCACGTAGTGACCAAGTTTGAGGCTGAGGTTATACAAGAATAAAGTCCAGCAACCCTATGCCTTCCTCTTCCCACATTCAGTAGCACCTGGAGACAAGCACCAGATAATCTTGAACTCGATGGTGGATGGTGTCTGGGGAGCCAAGCAGAGGGAATCCTTCTTCCCCTTTCAGGAGGGGTCAGACACCATGGATCCTGAGCACTGGCATGACATTGTGAAACATGACGGACATATGAGGATACAGAGCAGACTGGACTATTACATATGCCTTATTCATTTTGAATTTGGTAAGGTGCATGATCTTATGGGTGAGGTGGAGCACATACATGGTGGATGGAATACACGTTTTGATGTTTTTGCAAATATATAATGTGAGTTTGAGTTCACATTGTGATGTTAGTAACTTTAGAGATATACTACACTACTACACTATATTAGTATTTTTCTTTTTGGGGATTATTTCATATGAGGATACTTTTTTTTAGGAAGGACTTCTAGACGAATATTATCGGTTCAAGCACTCTTCCAACGGAGGGTAAGAGTATATATTGAGAGAGGTGGACTGCAAGATTGTTTCACCTGGTTTTGCACTGTCATACACTTTTTTATGTGAGAACCCTAATTTATAATTTCTGATCAGTTATTTGTGGACATACTACACAATATGCAAATTTTAATCCCAAAAGCTTAAAAAATGTTAAGCACAATTTCCAGGAAAAAGTTAAGTTTAAGAGAAATACAAATACCCTAAAAAAGGTGCAGTAATGAAATATTTATATCATAACAGCATAAGAGAATATTTTTCTTTGAATGTCATTTTTACATTCTTGGCTGGTTGTATGGAGTGTTTTGCCTGGTGTCTACAAATTCCCCTTTTTTATTTTGCAATCTTGCTAATGTGTAGCTTCAACCAACATGTCAATCTTGCTTTAACATGTCCACACAACAAAAATGCCACTAGTGAATGCACTAATGTTACACACACACCCAGTGACGTACCTCTGTAAAACTCAGATATGTATCCAAACAGATATGTTCAGTCATTCATAATGAAAACTAGAAAAAGTACACCCGTTAGATGGTGTTAATAAGCAGTCTAGCTATTATAAGCCCGAGGACAAGTTTGCATTACTTAGCACATCCTAACCTAAACATTGTAGAGAGATATTTAATTATGCAGGCAAACTTGTTTACATGAACACCTGTATTGGAGGGGAATTACGGTGTTACAAATAAAGGGTGCACAATGTATATGTAGAAAAGAGGTTGGACCAATTGTAAGCAAAATCAAGATGATAATGTCTGTAATATTACATTAATTTGCACTGTATTGTAGATGCCTTGGTCATAAAAATGATATCAAAAGTACTGAGAGAAATACATAGTCTCAAAAATTAATGACAGCATACAGTATATCAAATTGCATAAGCAAACAGGACCATCTTCTCAAAAATGGAATCTGACATGACTTCCACTCGGAAATTGTCGCAAACTACAACACTCAAAGACACATACCTAAGCATAAAAGTCGAAAATAGAAAAAAGTAATATGGTTCAGTGATAAATCTTTATACCTTTTTGCCTGTATTTAGACAGACCGGGACAAAATCATAAATAATTGTTTGTAGTGAAAAAAGAACAAAGAATTGTGCAACAGATTGTATGGCTCTAACAGAGAACTGATCTCAACATTTTGGAGCCAGACTAAGATTATTAGGAATAACCTAACACATGTTTACCTTCAGAATCCGTATGCAATGGAAATGTGCCTAAGAAAATTGCTATATTAAAGGCAAATGTGGTCACATTAAATAGTTACTTAGTTTTCCATCTACTACACTAGGAAATTTCCTGATTAACAAAAAATATTCATGGCATTATTTTTTAAATCATCTCTGCTTTACCTCTTCTAAAGACAGAGATGGAGCGATTTTCTTTCCTGCAACTACAGGTTGCAGGAATGAAAATCACTCAAATCCTCCTTTAACAAAGTCAGTGTTGATGGGGGAATCCCTTCCGTGGACCCATTGTGTTCTCCCCATGGGGGGGGGGGGGGGGCGGGGAAAGCCACCCCCGCCGGGAGAACGCGGTGATCACTGCTAGTGGCTAGCAATAATCGCATGTAAAATCTAACAGGCTGGTTGAGCCTGCCCATACATGGTTTGAATCTCGGCTGGTCCCTGCTGAACCGGCCGAGATTCATACCATCTATGGGTGGTTTAAGACTTGCACAGTTCTATGTATATATATATATATATATATATATATATATATATATATATATATATATATATATATATATATATACAGTGGCTTGCGAAAGTATTCGGCCCCCTTGAACTTTTCAACCTTTTGCCACATTTCAGGCTTCAAACATAAAGATATAAAATTTTAATTTTTTGTGAAGAATCACCAACAAGTGGGACACAATTGTGAAGTGGAACGAAATCTATTGGATATTTTAAACTTTTTTAGCAATTAAAAAACTGAAAAGTGGTGCGTGCAAAATTATTCGGCCCCTTTCAGTGCAGAAAACTCACTCCAGAAGTTCAGCGAGGATCTCTGAATGATCCAATGTTGTCCTAAATGACTGATGGTGATAAATAGAATCCACCTGTGTGTAATCAAGTCTCTGTATAAATACACCTGCTCTGTGATAGTCTCAGGGTTCTATTGAAAGCGCAGAGAGCATCATGAAGACCAAGGAACACACCAGGCAGGTCCGTAATACTGTTGTGGAGAAGTTTAAAGCCGGATTTGGATACAAAAAGATTTCCCAAGCTTTAAACATCCCAAGGAGCACTGTGCAAGCGATCATTTTGAAATGGAAGGAGTATCAGACCACTGCAAATCTACCAATACCTGGCTGTCCCTCTAAACTTTCAGCTCAGACAAGGAGAAGACTGATCAGAGATGCAGCCAAGAGGCCCATGATCACTCTGGATGAACTGCAGAGAACTACAGCTGAGGTGGGAGAGTCTGTCCATAGGACAACAATCAGTCGTACACTGCACAAATCTGGCCTTTATGGAAGAGTGGCAAGAAGAAAGCCATTTCTCAAAGATATCCATAAAAAGTCTCGTCTAAAGTTTGCCGCAAGCCACCTGGGAGACACACCAAACATGTGGAAGAAGGTGCTCTGGTCCGATGAAACCAAAATCGAACTTTTTGGCCACAATGCAAAACGATATGTTTGGCGTAAAAGCAACACAGCTCATCACACTCAACACACCATCCCCACTGTCAAACATGATGGTGGCAGCATCATGGTTTGGGCCTGCTTTTCTTCAGCAGGGACAGGGAAGATGGTTAAAATTGAGGGGAAGATGGATGCAGCCAAATACAGGACCATTCTGGATGAAAACCTGTTGGAGTCTGCAAAAGACCTGAAACTGGGACGGAGATTTATCTTCCAACAAGACAATGATCCCAAACATACAGCAAAATCTCCAAAGGAATGGTTCACAAATAAACGTATCCAGGTGTTAGAATAGCCAAGTCAAAGTCCAGACCTGCATCCAATCGAGAATCTGTGGAAAGAGCTGAAAACTGCTGTTCACAAACGCTCTCCATCCAACTTCACTGAGCTCGAGCTGTTTTGCAATGAAGAATGGGCAAGAATTTCAGTCTCTCGATGTGCAAAACTGATAGAGACATACCCCAAGCGACTTGCAGCTGTAACCGCAGCAAAAGGTGGCTCTACAAAGTATTAACGCAAGGGGGCCGAATAATTTTGCACGCCCCACTTTTCATTTTTTTATTACTTAAAAAAGTTTCAAAAATCCAAAAGATTTCGTTCCACTTCACAATTGTGTCCCACTTGTTGGTGATTCTTCACAAAAAATAAAAATTTTATATCTTTATGTTTGAAGCCTGAAATGTGGCAAAAGGTTGAAAAGTTCAAGGGGGCCGAATACTTTCGCAAGCCACTGTATATATATATATATATATATATATATATACTGTACATATAGTTGGGTGGTACCTGCGCACTGCCAGAAATAAATGCCTAGGCGCTCTACAATACAATACAGCATTCACAGATCCTTCACAGAACTTTACTTGAGAATAGGCTGCAAGATGTTAATTATATGGTAGTCTGAAGTTTCTTTGAGAAAAAGCCCCCCCTTTTTCAAGTTGTCAAACCACTAAATTTCCTACAGTCTATTCTCTTGTCAAGTCACATGAGGCAGCCACCTTTGAACAAACACAAAAGTGCCTACAAGAATTAAGAGTCAATATAGTTTTTGCACATCTAACATGCTCTTTATATGGCTTATGAATAGGAATAATGGAATGTGCCTGGGTTGGGTTTATGGGATGTTCGTCAAACCCAATGAAAATTCTGAAAATTGTGAACTTAAAGGGGTTGTAAAGGTATGAATTTTTTCACCTTAATGCATTCTATGCATTAAGGTGAAAAAACTTTTGAAAATACCGCCGCCCCCAGCCCCCCCGTTTTACTTACCTGACCCCTCGAAATTCGGCTGCTCGTTCACGTCCTCGATTACGCTGCTCAGCCTGGCCGCTGATTGGCTACAGTGGATGGATTGGAAGCAGCGCAGCCATTGGCTCGCGCTGCTGTCAATCACATCCAATGACGCGGCGCGCTGGGGGGCGGGGCCGAGTGATACAGCGAGCGGCTATAGCCACCGGCTGTATCACTGGAGCGCGCCCGCAATAACTAACCACCATGCGAGGGAGCTCGCATGAAGGTGGTTAATTATTGCGGGGAGGAGCTGAGACAGCCGCCGAGGGACCCCAGAAGAGCAGGTTCGGGGCCACTCTGTGCAGAACGAGCTGCACAGTGAAGGTAAGTATAACATGTTTGTTATTTAAAAAAAAAAAAACCTTTACAACCCCTTTAAATCTGAACCCAATTAAATTTTATGATAGGGGGAAAACTTAAAAATCAATTCTAGCCATGGGCTGCTGGGCTGGTGGAAATGTACCAATGTTTTTAAATAATACCATACAGCTAGGAAGGGGTCTACATTTTAATGCAACTTTGAGGACGGCATGGGAAAAACACCAATACTTTACATGCTTGGGAAATGTCTTTAAATTGGAGTTCCACCCATTTAAAAGTCAGCAACTACAAAACGTGTAGCTGCTGACTTTTAATAATTAGACACTCACCTGTCACACGGTCCAGAGATGCGGGTGCAGGAAGCCTCACTCCTCTCCCCCTCATATCCCCGGTGCCAGGATTCTGTGGCACCGGGGAACTGTGGGTGCCTGGCTGTGGCTTCACAGCTGGGTGCACACTGTGCGTGCCGCGCTGCTCGCTGTGAATGGTCGGGCAATCTTCTGGGACCTGTGATGTGTCCCAGAAGATTGCAGGGGGAAGGGGGGAGAGGTGATCTTCCTTCCGGCACCATGGCACCAGGGGATGAAGTGGGAGCTGGGTGCCTGTAAAAACGGGGCACCAGCTCCCCCCCCAAAAAAATGACATACCAAATGTGGCATGTCAGGGGGTCACCAGCACTTAAAGCGGAAGTTCCATTTTTGGGTGGACCTCCAATTTAAGGCTCATGTAATTCTATGGCATTGTGTATTTTGCATGTATAATTGCTTTTTCCACTGTTGCAATATTGTTTTGATTGAAAACAGAAGCCACACATTATTCTGGAAAAAATATATATTTTTATTTGGTTATTTGTTTATTTGGTTATGGCTGTCACCTCTGATATTTTATTCAGCCATAATAGGCTGTAATTGAATCGATCCAAACGTTTTAAGAAAGTTTACTCTTACAAAAATGAAGTCTAAAGCCCTCAAATTTAAACAAACTGGCCAGTGACACAGCAGCTTAATAGTGTAGCTTGCGAGCTTCCTATTTACTAGTACCACACTGTATCATTTTTAAAACTTTAATAAAATATTAAAATAGAGTGCACAAAAATACTTCAAAACCCCAACCTCACATTTCACCAACACCTTACTATCCCTGTATCCCCAGTTATTCACAAAATATTCAAAATATAGATTTCAAGCAGTGCAAAATTGGCCTGTAACAGGGCAGTTTTAATCAAGGACAATATGCCTAACTGGTATATGAGGGATAGCAGGGTGCAGTGAATGATTAATATCATATGAGATGGTTTAGGTGCACAAAGTTGCACTTTTTTTTTTTTTTGCTTTCAAAAGATGCCAAAAAACTAAGCAATTAGTTGGACTGTCAGCAACATTTGTCTGATGTGGTCCATCACCTCAAGCATAAAGTTATATATAATCTAAAAATAAATAAAGAAAAAAAAACATATTTAAAGAAAAAAATGTAGCTCACATGTTGACAATTGAAGAGCTGGTTATCAATCAGTTGTTGTGGACAGACAAAAAGGATTTTTGGGTGTACAGATCTGTGCACACAGACAGAGCACATACAAAAATGTACCCCAACACTACAATTCAAGGCACCCAAACATAGTTTGTTAAAGTAGATGTAGATCCAACCAATAAAATGTTATATAAGTTTTAACATCTGGTGATACTGTTAGTAAGGTCCTTGTTTAAGCAATTTGTGTTATGGGGTGACAATGATCTGGCCTTCTCTACCACAATCTCCTGCCTGCAAATTACCCAGTCACCCAGTCCCCCAAAAGGAAAAAATAAGCTTCTGTGCTCATGCACACTGCTCAGGAATATTGGTTTACAAAAAAGAAAAATGCAGCCAGCAATAAAATAGGAAATATGACCTTTAAAAACACACATTTAACCCTTTTTGACTATAGACAGTGCATATGGAGAGATTCTAATGTGGCTGCAGAACATACATCATCAGTATTAAGGTGTAAAAATCCTTCCCTCCCCTCCCCCAATATCCCCCAAGACACACAGCATTTTTCTTCCTAAAGGAACAACAGCGCACAGTGTGTAAGCAGCTCTATTAGGCTGCATTGTAAGATGCAGAGACAAGGAAGTTTTTGTGATGAAATAAAATTAAAGTGTATTATTTCAGAGACAAGGCAGATTTTATCAAGAATTAAGTGTCAGAATGTATTAATTTAGAGACAATAACTGGGATGGTGTACAGTTCATGCACAGTATGTACTCAGCTTACTTACAGTGGGGATGGAAAGTATTCAGACCCCCTTAAATTTTTCACTCTTTGTTATATGGCAGCCATTTGCTAAAATCAGTTACGTTCATTTACCTCATTAATGTACACACAGCACCCCATATTGAGAGAAAAACACAGAATTGTTGACATTTTTGCAGATTTATTAAAAAAGAAAAACTGAAATATCACATGATCCTAAGTATTCAGACCCGTTGCTGTGACGCTCATATATTTAACTCAGGTGCTGTCCATTTCTTCTGATTACCCTTGAGATGGTTCTACACCTTCATTGGAGTCCAGCTGTGTTTGATTATACTGAATGGACTTGATTAGGAAAGCCACACACCTGTCTATATAAGACCTTACAGCTCACGGTGCATGTCAGAGCAAATGAGAATCATGAGGTCAAAGGAACTGCCTGAAGAGCTCAGAGACAGAATTGTGGCAAGGCACAGATCTGGCCAAGGTTACAAATAAATCTGCTGCACTTAAGGTTCCTAAGAGCACAGTGGCCTCCATAATCCTTAAATGGAAGACATTTGGGACGACCAGAACCCTTACTAGAGCTGGCCGTCCAGCCAAACTGACCTATAGGGGGGAGAAGAGCCTTGGTGAGAGAGGTAAAGAAGAACCCAAAGATCACTGTGGCTGAGCTCCAGAGATGCAGTCGGGAGATGGGAGAAAGTTGTAGAAAGTCAACCATCACTGCAGCCCTCCACCAGTCAGGGCTTTATGGCAGAGTGGCCCGACGGAAGCCTCTCCTCAGTGCAAAACACAGGAAAGCCCACATGTAGTTTGCTAAAAAACACCCGAAGGACTCCAAGATGGTGAGAAATAAGATTCTCTGGTCTGATGAGACCAAGATAGAACATTTTGGCCTCAATTCTAAGCGATATGTGTGGAGAAAACCAGGAACTGCTCATCACCTGTCCAATACAGTCCCAACAGTGAAGCATGGTGGTGGCAGCATCATGCTGTGGGGGTGTTTTTCAGCTGCAGGGACAGGACGACTCGTTGCAATCGAGGGAAAGATGAATGCGGCCAAGTACAGGGATATCATGGATGAAAACCTTCTCCAGAGTGCTCAGGACCTCAGACTGGGCCGAGGTTTACCTTTCAACAAGACAATGACCATAAGCACACAGCTAAAATAATGAAGGAGTGGCTTTACAACAACTCCATGACTGTTCTTGAATGGCCCAGCCAGAGCCCTGACTTAAACCCAATTGAGCATCTCTGGAGAGACCTAAAAATGGCTGTCCACCAACGTTTACCACCCAACCTGACAGAACTGGAAAGGATCTGCAAGGAGGAATGGCAGAGGATCCCCAAATCCACGTGTGAAAAACTTGTTGCATCTTTCCCAAAAAGACTCATGGCTGTATTAGATCAAAAGGGTGCTTCTACTAAATACTGAGCAAATGGTCTGAATACTTAGGACCATGTGATATTTCAGTTTTTGTTTTTTAATAAATCTGCAAAAATGTCAACAATTCTGTGTTTTTATGTCAATATGGGGTGCTGTGTGTACATTAATGAGGAAAAAAATGAACTTAAATGATTTTAGCAAATGGCTGCAATATAACAAAGAGTAAAAAATTTAAGGGGGTCTGAATACTTTCCGTCCCCACTGTAGGTTGCAAAATAAGAGGGAGAGATCAGGCAAATTTAATCAAAAAATTTAAATCAGACAGTATAATTTTAGACACAATAGCCAGAAATATTGTACATTAGATACACAGTATGCTATTAGGCTGCAGTTTAGGAGGAAGAGATGAGGCAGTTTTTATCAGGAAATAAAAATTTGAGTGTATTATTTCACAGACAATAACCAGAAATGTTGTACATTGGCTGCACAGTATATAAGTAGCTTGATTAGGCAACAAGGTAAGAGGGAGAGACAAGGCAAGTTTTATAAAGAAAAAAAATTGGACTATATTATTGCAGAGACAAAATGCAGAAATATTGTACAGTCAATGCACAGTATGTAGTGGCTCTAATAGGCCACAATTAGGGAAAATCGAGGCAGGTTTTGTCAAGAAAAAAAGTGTATTATTTTACAGATGATAGCCTGAAAAATGTACAGCCAATGCACAGTATGTAAGCAGCTTAATTAGACTGTAATTTAAGAGGGAAGGACAAGGCAGGTTTAATCAAGAAAAAATGTGTTTTATTTCACAGTCAGTTATTTCCTAGCTAGAAAAAATGTATAGTGGATGCAAAGTATGTGTGAGGAAAGGCTTGCTGGGAGCAACAGTCCCACGCAGGTGTGTGCGCGTGCGCCTGTGCACGTGCGCGGGGGCAGACGCGTGGCCATTGGCACCAGAAGCACTATTTGAACTCTGCCATGTCAGGGGAATCTTGCTGTCTGATCTACAGCATTCCCTGAGAGATTCCTGTGTTCCTGATCTGTTCCTAAAATTACCGGCTTGCCTTGTGACTATCCTTTTGCCATCCTCCTGCACCCGACCTCGGCCTCTCCACGACCTCGCTCCTGTTTAATCCTCTGGCTCATTTGCACCAGTCTGTTACCAACCTGGCTTGTCCTGTGACCTTCCTTCTGCATCTGTTCCTGTACTGCTCTTTTGTGTATGACCCGGTCTGTCTGACCTTCCTGTTTCTCAATCCCTGGGACCATTTACCTGCATCCTGTGAGTGACTGCTTCCCAGCTTCAGCTTCCAGTCTACTGCACTCCACCTGTTGTTCCCAGCAACATCTGGAGTATCAGACCTGCCTACCAGCTGTTGATCCTGCCAGGCACTTGTGCTGTCCTGTATTCCCGTGCCTCCTGTCTGCTCTACCAGGGGCAGCGAGTCATGAACGTAAAGGAGGCCTCCCTCTGCATATCGGGCTCAATAACCAGGTGACAGTATGTAAGCAGTGTTAAGGGATTTGTGAATTTTTCAGTATGGGTTTTGGGCACCTATACAGTACTGCAGCACTAAAAAAGGGTAGGTGAGGCCACAGGAGCTGGTAATGGTGGCAGAAGCTGGTATTGTGACATTGGCTGGTAATTGTGGCAGGTCAACAGCAGTGGCAGCATCTGATAATGATGTAGGGTACCACTTTCATAGCTGGGAATACAAGGAAAAATTTAGTCAGTAGAATCAACTGCAGTGACAAATATCTCTCCCTAACTACTTCAACACATGGTGACAAAAGGCTGCTGGGAATCCTGCCGTTTACTGGGAGGGGGCTTGCACATATTGAAACCCCTTTTATTGGCCATGATAAACCCCATGACAACAGTTTAAAGGCTAGGAAGCTGTGAACCATGAATGGGTTGGGTTCATTGGAAACCCAACCTTGACCCAAACCTGAAGCTCATCCTTACTACTGAAAATGTTCCCCTTTTCCCAGTTTTTAAAGTGCAACTCAGTCTGTTTCATAAATAAAGAATTATGAGATGTATAAATCCATTATGGGTTGTTAATGTGTTTTATTCTGGTCCTATTAATTCAAAACTAACACTGTTTCTAAACATTTTCTTATTGTCTGAATACATTTCTCCCAATGTTTGTTTTGTTAAATAAACACTCTTTAGTCTCTTGAACTTTTAAAAGGTTTTAGAACAGGTGCACAGGAAACTGAAGTCCTGTACAGCAACCCACAAAACCTACTCCCTGCCTTCACCGCATCCATGTATCTCAGCTTCGTTTTCTAGTAAAAAATTATTTTCTGTCTAATATACACATTGTTGTAAACTATAGGCAATTCAAAGAGATTTCTATGGATACATTGTTTATGTAAACATAGTAATTATAAAGGAATATCTTCTATGAAGTAATCTTTCATTTATACTTGAATTTAATAAGAATGGATGAATGAAGAATTGAATGAAAATGTATTTTTTGAGAGGTTCTCGAAAATTGCATTGCTGGAATTGTATGTATTACTCAAATTATTAATACATTAGCCTACGTACACCCTGTAGAGGACAGTGATGACATCTTCCATAAGTACAATACATAAATCAACTTTTATTTAAACATATGTAGCAATAGTTTTAATTGCCAAAAGATGTACAATTCTCTGCAGCCAGTCCTGTGATTTATGCAT